>JAJGRW010000411.1:0-342896 GCA_025461045.1 Carex parvula | reverse complement strand
TATGTGGAATTTCTGGATTTCAAGAAATTAAAAAGAAAAATAGATGGTAAAATAAGAAGAAAGGAAAAGAAGCAAAAGAGGAATACTTCTATTAAATTCGGGATGCTCTTACAAGCGTTCTCCTTCTCTTTTATAGACTATAGAGAGGGAAAATCTCGTTCATTAGTATTAATACTGCAAATTATAATGACCCAGGAAACATCAAATAGGTAAAATATTTCAGCTGATTGTTTCACATTTCCTGTTATCTGCATGTACAGTATTGCAAATAATGACTAATTTGAATAATTTTTGTAAACGACCTCGTTCAGTAGTGCCTCTTCACAATGGATCTATACAAAATCTTGTACGTGGAAAAAAAAGCAAAAAATTATAACCAAAAAATTTGTACTAAAATTAAACATAGTAATCATTGTTGTGCCAAGGGGAGGAAAGTTGTGTCTGTTGTTCTCTTATATATGCATTTGTTCATAATCTTTATATCTCAGGGATGCTGATGTTCTCAAATCAATCACCAAGGTTGCCGAAATTAAGGATCTGGGTAATTTTGTTTTCTACTCTTTCTTATATTCTTGTATTTGCATCCAAACTGTTAATTGAAAAAAGGACAAAATAATAAACGGAAAAGAGGATCTCCAAAATATGAAGCTGATGAGAACCTAGACCTATGTATTGATAGAGCACCAGCAATGGATTTTACCTGTATATTGAGTACAATATAGTATCAGCTTTCCAGAGGATCAAGTGAACTCAGTCTAAGCTCAAATAAACCTGATTTTTCCTAAGTAGTGAGATTACTACTCAGTTTATACTATCTGGTTATGATAGAACTTGGCAAAAGCGTAGTTTGGTAAAGGTTTTTTTGTTTTTTGTTTTATATTATCTGATTGTTAATGTTTTCTGTTTCAGCTTATATTCTTGATACTGCCAGCAAGGTCATACCTCTAATAGTGAGCATATCAGGTCGGGTGGGGTCTGATTCACCCATTATCTGTGAGCAAAGCGGCTTGAGAGGAGTCATAGTGGAACAAATTGTGCGTATCATGTTTTCGTTATTAGTATGTAACTATAGTGGTATCACTAATATTCTTAGGTACCAGTTGTTTGGTACCTATAGAACACTTTTGGTTTCACTGAGACCGGCGGGCGCTCCCCACTTTTTCAAAAAAATAAAAGAAAGCTATAACGGTATCACACACACTGTGCAACTATTCCAATAAGCCTGAACCTTTCAATTGTGTCGTTAAGCCTTCATATACCCCAGTTTAATCATATTTTAACCTCATCTTTGCAATTTGATCATGTCTTGATCTCAGCCAGTCCTGTCAGAGATGACTCAAATTGTGCGATGATAGTTATAATTTATTCTCAGTTGTGCAATTAGATACCAACAATGGAAAAATGAACATGGCTAAAAGCAACCTTCATTGAAAATGGCTAACCAGTCAAACCATGAATATATGAACCTTTACCATTCCTTTATTTTGAAACACATTTTTCTAGTTTAATTTTGAAATTGTTTTGGTGCTTGGAATGCATAGCATGAGCAACACTTCCTGAAGCATAACGATGCGGGTTCATGGATACAAGACTCAACTGTCATGGTTAATTCTAAGAAAGACACCCCATGGTATCTGGTATGATAAAAAAAAATTCTTTGTTAACTTAAAAGAGTTCCCTTTTGGTACACAAAACGCTTCTATATGCATCTTTTTCAACACACCACTTAAGTATACTATATATTTGCAGCATAACCTTGTTCATAGTAACAAGTATCATCAATAAGTTACTGCCGATGATTGATGTGTTAAAATAAAAAAGGTTTAACTAAATCTCAGAAATACAAAGAGAAGAAAATAAGTAAAAATAAAAAAAATCCAAGAGGCGACATGGTAATATTGAGATTGAATATTGCCAGCTGGTACTTTAGAACCCACTATATACCGGTACTGTTCTGCTATGTATTGCTCTAGCAACCCTGTTGTTAGTTGTTACATCATGTATTTTATGGAGATGTGTCTTCCAATATAATTGTACAATACATATAGTGCTTTTTATAGGATGATGGAACTGGCCGAGCGTTTATTGTGGAGGCCGGTGATGCAGCAGGGCTTGTCTTGACTATTGCAAGTGAGACCTTTGAAGAGTCGGGTCGGTCGCTTGTAAGAGGTACACTTGACTACTTGCAAGGCCTGAAGGTTTGTCCTTTGTCTATAGCCTTCTCAAATTATTATTTTTCTTCAGGTGCAATTCAGAGTTTGATCCTGAGTAACTACAAGTTTTGACCATTCATCCTGCAGTTTACTATCAATTCAGCAACTTAGTGTCATATTATCCTCTTTTAAGATTATATTTCCTCATTTAATCCAAGACTGTGCAATTATCCTTAATGTGCAGTATCTTTTTAAACCATTGAAATTTGATTTCAATGATAAACGTACAATTATGCACCAAATAAACCAAGGAAGGAGGTCTTAAAATTGGTCTACTACTAACCTTGTGAGATAACTTAAAGGGCTCCTCACAGGCACAATTATTGACAACTGGTAAACTGTTGTAGATGCTGGGACTTAAGAAAACTGAAAGGGCTCTTCTCACAGGAACAGCATTGACCGTTGTTGGTGAGGTAATAATTTGATAAATTTTACAAATTGATGTTTCACATGTCGAAGTTAACTTTTATTTCTGACAATATCTTGAAGTTACAGCTCTTAACTTTTATTTCTGACAATATCTTGAAGTTACAGCTCTTTTACTCTTGCAAAAGAAAAAAAAGATCTATATGAAAATTTGAGAAGGTGCTGTTGTTATCCATCATTTTTTTTCTTATGGTTAGTGGAAAACTTCCAACTAACAAATATTTTAATAAGAAAAATATTTACAATGTTTTTACATAAAGGCCTAAGATTCCTAATCAAAGAATGATTCAGGAACATGTTATCCATCATTTGATCATTTGATGATTTGTGATCTTTTTCTTTAATATTTATGCGTCAAGGTTACACTCGTCATTTTGGATATGCATAACACAAAATATGAAAAGGTTTCATTATGATATATGAAACTTTTCTTCTATTTAGGCAACAATATGGAAATAAATAAGTGTAAAAGAAAAGAGAAGAAATCATAGTGCTTGATTGAATATGGCAAGTTGGAGGGAATGTATAACTACAGCTAAAGCAAATTAGAACTACCGGAGGATGTGTGGAACAGAAACCTTAAGTTGGTGCAGTTGAAATAGCAATTTTTTCTTAGTTGGAAAGATTAATTTCAATAGGTTGTATTATCAAATCCATGCCCTCATGCCATGATATTTCAAATACCATTTCAAATTTATTGTTTAAATTTCAAAAAAAAAAAATAACAATTGTCTATCATGATTTATAATTTTCTAATCTAAGTTTAATAATTTACATATCATAATGGAAAATTGAAATCGCCCGAGGTTTGTAGAACTCCTGTCTTCAAGGATTCAAAATTTAAAATTTTCTTTAGAGAGCACAGAGCTTTCACACAGACTTGGCAATATTGCTATGTTTCAAATATTAGCTAATTTTGGTTGAAGAGAGAACTACAACTGGAAGGAGATTGCCACAATTCCATTGAAATAATGGGTCATGTTTATCTTACATATTTATATGATTGATCTAGTATTTTTTTCTTTGTCTTTTTCCTTGTTACTTCTTTTAGTTTAACATTGAATTACGTATATATGGGCATTCAACATAGAGATACCTGTCTCGTTGAAACATTCAATATTTGAAAGTTGGTACATAAATTAGACACTAGGGCACAGAGCTTCATTGTGTAATCGAAGGTTAGGTTCATAGTACAGAATTGGGCTCATTTTGATACACATGGAAGAAGGTTCATTTGATTAAAAATAAATTAACTGGCATAGGATCTTGTGATTACTAACTTGTAACAACTTATCAGTGTATTCCAATCAATGTACAATTAGAGCTGAGCTGGTTTTTGTTGGTAGTTGTTAAATTCAAACCCTCAATTCTTTGGACCTTATTTTTTTAAAGGTTGGCTTAGTGCCAACTAGCAATCACTTGGGCACTTGTGCATAATTTGTTTCTGTGTACTAAATTCATTTATTTTCTGTAATAATAGGCTGTAAAAGATGATATTGGTACATTACGAATTCAGAAGCCACACAAGGGGCCTTTTTATGTATCACCCAACGGCATTGACCAATTGATTGAAAACCTCGGAAAATGGGCCAGGTTGACTTCCTATATCAAATGTCATATGTGTTGAAACAATGGTTATGGTATCTGTATGGTTAAAGGATTCACCTTCAGCCAATAAGTACTGAATATATACAGAACTATACCTGAGTAAACCATAATTGTGCCTCAAGTATGCTTGAGAAATGCGCTATTCCTCAATGGGGCTCAGTTTTCTACCAACTTTTTCTCCACTGGTGAAACTGACTGAAATAAGTATAAAATAGAAATATGAAGGTTGCAACCAGTACTGTTACTAGCTGATGCTGGACCTAACCAGATGATACAGACGAAGGCTTCTTTTTGCTGGGTCAACAATTTTAATTCTTTTGTACATTTGTTATATGGTTTTTTATTTGTTTCTTCTCATGTGTTGTAGATGTTACAAATTTGCATCGGGTGGTTTAGCAGTGGTTGGTGTCTTTCTTCTGGCAAGACATGCTTTTTATTATGTCCTTGAAAGGAGGCGCCGCCGCGAGTTGCAGAAGAGGTTGGTACTACCCCTAAGAAATTGCAATTTCACATTTTTGTACCAGTGTGGTGGTTCAGTACATTTTTTTTTTAATTTAGATTTTGCTATAATATGTGGGTTTAATTGTTGCACTACCAGATCTGAAATTTTTGCCTGGTAACTTACTGTTAGTAGTGCCAGAAAGGAAACCCTGTACCAGATGAGAGATTCCATCCTTGATCTATTTATTATAAAGGACATTATTATTTGTTCTACTCACTAAAGTAATTATTTATTTGGTAATTATTTTTTTATAATTGCAGGGTTCAAGCAGCTGCTGCACAAAGACAATCAAGAGAAGCTGAAGGTTTGTAAAGCACAACTTCTGTGTCCTGTTTCCCACATATATATTCTATTAAGTACTGGTTTAACCTGAAGCACTGCAACTCTAATTTGGTTCAGCATACCCTCAGTTGTGCTATTCTGTTTGGTAGCACATTGTATTTTCTTGACTAAGCTTTGTTTGATTTTAGTACGTAGATTCATTTATGTTTTGTGCAGCCCTAAATGGAAGCAGTGAAGAATTAGAGGACAGTAAAAAGAAGGATAGGTTGATACTGGATATTTGTGTGATTTGCCTCGAACAAGAGTATAATGCTGTTTTTGTCCCGTAAGTATTTTTACCTTCCTAATCTTGATTTGTGTTTCTTTCAGAATAACAAGAATGCTCTTTTATTTGATGACTTTCTATGGAGAGGTGCTGGGTGGGGGTAGTTTAGACATTTTCCATTGAAGAAGTTGGGTGAAGGGATTGTTGGGGGTCAGGGGGGGGGTTCTCATGTTTTGTAGTGGTGCGTGGTATGCCTGAGTTCCAATACAATACCGCTCAGTACAGATATAGACAAAAACTTCTTGTGGATAGATCTTGCTGTGACTGGATCAAGCACAACATGGTACCAATACCAATAGGGACTCTTTTGAAGTAACCAAATTTCTCCATAATGCTGAATTAAACTTAATTGAAATTTAACAAAAATTGAGACCTTGTTAGTACTGCAGCAAGAAAGTTCAATACCAGTGCAGTACTATAGCTCTTGGATTCATTTGTATTTACCTTAAAAATATATATTTAATTGTCTTTCATGTTTTCTTAGTTGCGGCCACATGTGTTGCTGTATTGCCTGTTCATCTCAACTTACAAGCTGCCCCTTGTGCCGGAGGAGAATAGACCAGGTAGTCAAAACCTTCAGGCACTAAAAAATAATAAAGAATCATGCTTCTGGGCCTTTCGATTGAGTGGAATTTTTGGCACATTTGGTGTTCTTCGACTTTTAACTTTGGATGTGTAAATTGCTGTGATACCAGCTGTTTGTACCAAGTGAGGTGGTACCAACTGTTTGTTGGGTTGTTATAATTGTCTTCATAATTTGTGAATATCAAGTTTCTTTTCTTTTCTTCTCTTTCATTTTTTTTTTTTCCTAAAACAAAACTGGTCCTTGTAAATTTTATTGCTGACGTGGCAGCGTGACAAACTTGATAGGTCAAATTGTGGCTGAACCATCTAAGCATTACATGTGCAAATCTCCAAATCCATGCGGAGGTCTACCCCAGGGTTAAAGGGGTAATTGTTAAAAAAAAAAAAAAAGTTTCTTTCATTGCATATCAAATGATAGTGTGGAAGTACTTGAAAAGGGATTATACCAAATAGATGTTTCTTTCTATAGGACCCGACTTCATATAGAAAAAGAAGTGAATTTTATGCATCTCCCTCGACAACTTTGAAATTATGTATTTCCCCCTCTAAAATTCATAATATCATATTTGCCCTTCTAAGTTCAAAAACCCACAAATTTACCCAATTTATTAATTTTTCTAATAAAACTCATTTAAAATTTTTGAAGTACCCATTTTACCCTTTCTCTTTTCTTTCTGTCCATCCTCTTCGTTCCAGAGAAATCCCAAAAAAGCTTACCCATTGTACCACTCACTTCACCGGTGTCGAATTCAACACCTAAACCTAAAGATTTTGGTTGCTGAACTGGTTCAATTGGCCGAACCATCCCTTGGCCATCTTTGCCTAAACCATGGCCTTCGATCAATAAGCAAATAATGATAGGTGAGAACAAATTATCCGGTATAATAGTGCAATTATCAAATATTTTAATGAAAGCCTAGATTGTTTTCTTCCATTTTTTTTAAGTACCAGTACACCCATAAATTTGATTTCAGTTCAATGATTATGAAGCACCATTTGGTGGAAGCATGGAAGGTGAGCGTGTCAAGGCTATTCTATAAAGGTCTTGAGTTTTGACCTAATTTAGAGGTAATTATACTTTAGTCAGTTCACAACCGACATGTGGGCCCTCTCTGATGGTGGCAATGAATAAGAAAGGCTACTATTATAATAGTCTAATTTTATTTGGGAACGAAGAAAAAAGAGAAGATGAAAGAGGGAGAAAGGTACTTACTGGTACTGCATTTTCTGGTACAGTACCTGATGGTACTTACTGGTACCACATTTTCTGGTACAGGTTTTCTGGTACCGCATTTTCTGGTATCAGTTCGGGTTACCACAGTTTCTGGTATTTTAGGTCAGTTGTTTCTGGTTCCTAGGTCGGTTGTGGGATCTAGGAAATAGTTGTTTTTGTGATGGTTGTAATGACGTCACTTTAATTCTTTCTAATATATGCTATTGACAGCTGCTGTCAGTATTCTCAAAAAAAGAGAAAGAAAGGGTAAAATGGGTAATTTAAAAAATTTAGATGAATTTTATTAGAAAAATCAATAAATTGGGTAAAATTTGTGAGTTTTTGAACTTTAAAGGGTAAATATGATATTATGAATTTTAGAAAGAAAAATACATAATTTCAAGGTTTTGGAGGGGATACATGAAATTCCCCCAAAAAGAAAAGGGCGATATATTTTAGTTGTGGTGTTGTGATTTGTTATCTTCTTTTCTGTGTGTCCGAAAGCATTTCGCTTTAACATAGAGAGGTGGATTGGTCTATATTATGGATTAATACCTCTGTGTATAAAGTTAAAATAGTCGATTTGAATTATTCAACATAATCTTCATATATATAAAAATGAATTTGTGAATCAACTTTTACATTTTTTTTTTTACAATTTATTTTAGGTAGGTAAAAAATCACTTGATTTAAAAATTATAGACCATTAAAAAATAATAATATTCTACTAATTTAAAAAAATAGTAAAAAAAAAATAAAAATGTAAAATGTAGGGTGTAAATACATTTTCATATGAAGATCACATTGAACGGTTCAGATTAACTCTTTAAACTTTAAAAAACAAAACAAAGATATTGATCAATAGTATTGACCAACCCCTGCTATACATAATGGACAGATATCCTCCCAGGTACCTGACTCAAGCAAATTGCAACGGCCGGCTCAAATTAATTCTATCTGGGCAAAACTCAATCCGGTGCCTATTGAGACTGTAGGGGGGTCTGTTTTGAGATTCGTGTCATGTTAAATGGGCCGTCCGATCGTAATTTGCTCGAGTCAGGTAACCTGAGGTGATGTGAATTCATACATAATAGCATAGCCTCACTCTCTTCGCGTTATGCCATTTCAAGCATCGGTTTGCATTGTAACATCTGAAAATATATTTTGCTTAATGCAACGTAAGTTAATTGGTACCTGGAACATTAAAAATTGCTTTACAAAATTCTTTTACCAAACATCCAGGATAATGAAGAGCTAACAATTAAGTGATTCATTTTTTTTATCTGTTTCATTTTCATGTAAATAATGAAGAGCTTCAGATATTTCACCCTCCCTGTATCATCCAGCTTTTAATTTAATTGATATTAGCTCAAGTACCTTATAGCACACCCCTACTTTCAGTGCAATAAGTTCTCCAAATTGTTTCTCTGACACCATATGACTACACCATATATTCTGACTGGAAACGAATTTGCTGAAATTCTCACTGGTGAACAGTGTTTCTGAAATTTCTGTTTTTCTGAATCCATCCGTCAAGCTGTTTTTAGATGCGTGCACAGAAAAATCAACTGTTTCGAGATACGTGCATAGAAAAAGTTGAACGGCTGGATTCAGAATTTCAGAAACACTGTTCACAAATGATGGATTTCAGCAGATTTCAATTCTGACTACCATATATCAGTCCATTTACATCTATCTCAAAATTGTTTCTCTGACACCATATGACTAGCATATATCAGTTCATTTACATCTATCTCAAAATTGTTTCTCTGACACCATATGACTAGCATATATCAGTCCATTTACATCTATCTCAAAATTGCTCTCATCATCATCATCATCATCATCATCATCATTACGATTATTATGATGATGGTGACGACGACGACGACAGTAACATTTCAATCCAC
Source organism: Carex parvula (assembly GCA_025461045.1). Taxonomy (NCBI): domain Eukaryota; kingdom Viridiplantae; phylum Streptophyta; class Magnoliopsida; order Poales; family Cyperaceae; genus Carex; species Carex parvula. Next base: position 333,832 of record JAJGRW010000411.1, on the reverse strand, counting down.
CATAATTTTTAAAGGAAAGCAGAGGAATGAAAACATATCCCTCCAATTTTATGAAGGTACAACTAAGTTGCATCATCTAGTGTTTCTGCTTCAATCCACCAGCATTTGTTCTCCTTACTGCAGATTCAAATTATTCTTGCAAAAGCATCATTCTGGCAGAAATTCAAGCCTCTAGACAACCCCTCACTCAGTCTGTAAAATAATCTGTGAAACAAGACTACACAAAATAACTATACCAAATATCATGGAATACATCATATCTAATCTTACTACATTTAAATTTAAGATCTAATAAAGAGCAGCAACTCTCCTGACAAGATTATTGAAAGTATCAGCGCGACTTTTTCTCAATGGGAAATAGCAACCCGAAATGCAATCTCAAATTCTATACCAGCATTCGGTAACAAGGCTAGTTTCATCTCCTGTATATCAACTTTTTGCCTTTTCTCCAAAAGGCATTTACAAATTGCTACCTTGATATGAGTGGCATATATCTTCTTTCTTTTTTTCTTAGCATTCTTCTAGTTTACAAGAACATGCTTTCCTGAGTGCCGACACTAAGCTATTGGCCCCGGGAAAAAAAGATTCCTATCAAGGAATCAGGCTGCACACAATTTGATGAAAAAGAGAGCTTAAAATCAATAACATTTTGGAAAATGCAACAAACAGAATCGCTTTCCATGCAAAAGATAAAAAGAGAGAGTTGATTTTTTTCTCAGAGATGCTCTTCCAGCTAGTGGTTTCCAGCATCTTACAAAGCAAAGCATTTCTACCAAACAAACCACTCCCTTTCCACGCTAACTCCTAGTTACCGGCCCAGCATTCACACATAAATCCTATCTCGGTGTCGCATTATAAATCATTCATCTCCAACAATACCAATTGTAAGCCTCTATCTCTAACTTAACATCAATCCAACTCGCTCTTTGTCAGAGATGGAAAGGAAAGAAGCACACAACACCACTACCCCCATCACCACCCCCCCCACCACAACATACCCCTTAGGTATGTGTGAGAGGCTCTTTCATGCCTTAAACACTAATAATACATTTCGACCTCTACGTCGTCTCACCACTCGACAACAAGACCCCGAGCCCCAATCTGCAACTCCATCCAATAATTTTCCTGCTACTGCTGTAACTGATGCCAAACATAAGACTCCATCTCCGCCACGACCTATTGCTGCCCCTTATGTTGCTAAAAATGATGTGAAGGCCACTGATCAGAATGCAATACCGACTCCGGTACGACCAAAAGGGGCTATCGTGCCACTACCGGCACCACCTGCGGGTGCAGTCGTCTCAACTGATACCGCAAACACGAAACCTGTGAAGACCATCAATCAGAAGGTCGAGGATTATATTCACCGCACTAAGGGCAAACTAAGGACTGGTTCAACAGTTGGAAGGACTCAAACTTCAAAGTAAACTATTATGTGCTAAAGCTTGATAAATTTGAAAGTATAATTATGGGTACATTTCTGCATTAGAATTTGTATTGGACTTGTTGATGGTGTGTAAAGGCTCTGACTGGTTGCCTAGTACTTCTTATGATATTGCTTGGATGAATAAATTTGAATTAAAAAATAAACTCAGATGAATTTGGTGAAAGTTGCATCACAAAAGTATCTGATAGTTTTGAGTCTCTACTTAAATATATTTGCTTTTTGAGTTATTTTTGGCACTTATGCCAGTATTCTGATGATTCTGTTAGGTTCATTTTTGTCAGTTTTTCCTAACGTTTGACAATGAAAATCTATCTTTGGATAATTGGATGGTATAAGCTATCAGCTAGTGTGATTATTATATAATAAATAATTTTAGATGAATTATGGCACAGAGCATAATATATACTGTCTACAAGGAACTGTGAACCTAAATCAATACAGAAATTAGAGACTGGATATACATTCTCTCAGAGAAAAAAACCTTTTTTTTATGAATCAGTATTATGATTTCATTAGTTACATACACCAAATTCTCTTCCCCTTTGACCCTGATTAGGAATTAACAAACAAACTAACTTGTATATACTGAACCAATGAGTTTCTGATGAAAGCAAATCTGGATCTGTAAACTGGCATGGGTAGCTTCAATTGGTTTTTGGCATGTAAAAATCTGAGCTTATTTCATATTCCTTACAAAGTGCATCAACAGGTACATAAAACATCCTTGTTAGAGACATATTAACACAGCAAGTGCTACAAAACCCAAATCATTTGGTCCAGGACAGAGCATGGTTTAATTAGCTTTGGGTTTGTTTGAGGGAAATTTTTTATTGGTAGTAATTAATAGAAAATAAGAGAGACAAATGGTAAGATTACAGTAATATTATATTGGTAGTAAGATCGGTAGAATTTCTACCTATCTTAACTTTTCTTTTTTAATCTGATGTATAGATGGAGAGAATTCTTATGTTTGATTTCTAGTAAAATATAAAAAGTTTTTCAAAAAATAGATGGAATGTTTTTGATATATCTAAATTTTAAGATACTTCATCTATTTTTATAAAACAAAAATATATTTTACTAGAAAAAATTAAAAAGAAATAAAAACAAACTAGTTTAGATCAGTAGAAATTCTACCGATCTTACTACCAATATAAATATTACTGTAATCTTATCATTTGTCTCTCTTCTTTTCTATTCATTACTGCCAATAAAAAATTTCCTTGTTTGAGGTTCCAATAATTAACAACTTAATTATGACTGAATTACAATCTAAATTCAGATTCTAGTAAATGTCAATCTTAAATCCTAAGATTCTCTGTGCGGTAAATAAAACACACAACACGCATATAGAGAGAACAGATAGAGATCATAGATTTGATTCCTTATTCCCCCGATTCTTAATTAATTCCCTTTTTCTCTTTTTCATCTAATATTCCAAGTGCTTTATTTGGTCTTCTCTATATTGTCCTTTTGCAAACCGCACTTGCACTATTTTTATGGACAAATATTTGAATTTTCAAATTGCAAAAAAAAAAATATATATATATATATATAGAGAGAGAGAGTTGGGCTACGGTGCTTCGCGAAGTAAAGCGAGTGTTTTACTTCATACTCATATTTTGCGATTTCAAAGTTTAAAATGTCGATCCGAACCGTTCAAATTGATCTCCATATTATATTGTGCTTGGAGACCAAATTTTACATTTTTTTGGAAATTTTTTACTATTTCTTTAGAATTTTTGAAAATTGTTGTTTTTGATGGTCCAGGATTTTTTGAAAAACAGCGATTTTCAAAAATTCTAAAAAAATAGTAAACAATTTCCAAAAAATGTAAAATTTGGTCTCCAAGCACAATTTAATATGGAGATTAACTTGAACGGTTCGGATCGATGTTTTGAAGTTTCAAATTGAAGATATAGACGTGAAGTAAAACACTCGTTTTACTTCGTGAAGTACCGTAGCCCAACTCTATATATATATATATTTAACTTTTTTTTTTTTTGAGAACTTAGCATAGGCTGCCAAACATGTACAAGAAAAAAATAAACTACATCCATCTAATATATTTGACTTTTCATTATCAAGTATTTAAACTTGCACAATAATTAGATGTCCACCCTGTGATATGATTTACATTCAATCATACAGAAATATTTATTTTTGTATAATTAAACAATTATAATTAATGTTTCAATTTGTATATCGAAATTAACTGATTTTTTTTTTATATAATTCAGTTTTCTTATAAAATGCTAATGAGTGCTTATAATTTAGTGGTTAGAATTTTTTTGTAATTTTGTGGTTCCTGAAAATTTGAGTTTATGTTTCATCTACAACACACTATGCACTTTACCCTTCAGTCCTCCGAATCAAATTTTTTTAGTGCAATTCCTATTTCTACATTTGTCAGCATATTCTTTCTTTACATGTAAAAAGATGGCCAAGTGACTACCAGTTCTAGATTTGTTTTGGGCTATGTTGCACGGATATGCTGGTTTAAGCAGCGTATCGGTATTGGACACATATCGGATACCGATACGCGCCCGATACGGCACCGATACGTATTTGATATGCCAGCTGGTGTATCCGCTTACGTGGCGTATCCTTACTTGGCCGATACGGTCGCCGATACTCCGTTGAAGCTCACGGATACGGCGAGATACGTGTGGATACGGTGAACCGCGTCTGCGAACCGCGCCCGCACCTGTGAGCCGCGCCCGTGCCCATGAGCTGCGCCTACACTAGCGAAAATGGAATTTTTCTCTGCCCCTCGTGAATTGAACTGGGGCTTCCTATTGAGGGGTCAAAAGCTTTAACCACTACACCAAAATTTCATTTGTGATATATTCTAGTAACTATAGTATTTAATATATTCTTATGTTATGTCTTTAATTTTTTATACAAATTTGATTTAAGTTATAATTATTTAAATATAATATATAAAATAATAAAAAATAATATATATATAATAGACGTATCGTATTTTAGATTTTTGAAAATTGTCATATTGTCATATCCATATCGTATCCAATACGATACCCGTACCTGTATCCATGCAACATAGGTTTTGGAGGAAGGAGAGCACTTGTTCCTCGATCTTTCTTTTTTAGAAAATAAAAAAGATAATTTTCAGCAAATAGATTGATTGGTTTTTTTTTTTCAAAAATAACAAGGGTTGAATCAAAGCTTTTTTTTTTTTGATTAATTCATGCCCTTAGGCCTCCAATTACACTGATTTCTTTCTGTTAAACATCCATATCCACTATCTCCTAGTCTAGCCAACTGATAGGATTAACAATATCCTTTTTCTCTATCTTCCCAAAACTAACCGAATAACAAAAAGAACTGAGATTAGCAGTATATTTTTTCTATCTTTCAAAAACTAATAAAATCACCAAAAAGAAACTAATCTAAGAATAGCAGATCCTAATCTGGGAACATTGGATAAGTGAATCCCACATAAACTTCTCCTGTTCTTGATCCTCTTCTTGCCAGTTTGTCCGCCTCCACATTGAAATCCCTCCCCACGTGGCAGCAGCTGAATCCTGAGTTTCCTTTGAGCTTCTTCCATATTTCAAATATCTCCCTGTGCTCTCCAGTCTACATCAGTGGGCGGTCTCATATCTGTGCATGCCTCTGCCAGGGTCTTGTTGTCAGTGAGAAAAGTGCAGAGCTGCAGTCCTAGCGAGATGACATAGTCCACTCCGTGTAGCAAGGCCGTGGCCTCTGCCTGCAAAGGGCAACAGACTAGCACCCTTGCTGTTTTGTAAGCCATTAGCGACCCCTCATTCTTGAGCAGGAACCCAATTCCCCCCGTCCAACCCGAAATCCAAGACCCGTCCACTTGACATATCACTGGGTAATGATCAATTTGAGTAGCAGAGTTACCTGGTTGTGCAATTTTGTATAAGGCCAATGAGGCAGCCAACATCATCTCTGTGCGAACCAGCGAAGTATAAGCAGTGAAAGCTCTGAAGGATGGATGTTTTGCTTGAAAAACCTGATCATTTCTGCACCGCCATATAGCCCATAGTGAGACTGCCACCTCTGGCCAGAGATCAGCAGGTACCAGATCCATCAGTGCTGTCATAGTGTCTGTTACGGACTGAGTGAACTGTTCCGTTTTAATTGCGAGAGACCCTGCCAGCCAGCAAGCTCTAGAAAAATGACATTTGAAGCCCATGTGCATGACATTCTCATCAGCCTGACCACACATCTGACATGTTGGGTCACCCCTTCGTAATCTAGCAGTCATGGTTTTATTCAAAGGAATCGCACCGTGAATCAGTTTCCAGAGAAATAAGCGGATTCTAGGGGGCAAAACTCCTTGTTTCCATATATGCTTCCACAACCGAGACAGATCCTCTTGGCCCCCTTCCTGATTTGTCAGATGAGGTGATTGAGCTTGCAGGGCAGCATAGGCCTTTTTGACAGAAAACAGGCCATTCTCGTTTTGGTGGAAAATCAGTCTGTCCGAGTCTCCTTGAGTTGTTGGCGGCCGGATGTTTCCAATTATGTGCATTGCCACTGTATACCCAAATCTGCCCGTAATTAAATCGGCATTCCAATTTCCAGATTCATCATCCACCAGTTCGTTTACCTTGCATCGCCTGTCAGCCTGATTTTGAGGTAGATGGGTGAGTGCCTGCGGGAACCACGGCTGAGCAAAAATGGTGCATGTGCTCCCATCTCCTAACTTCCATGAAACCAGTGGGGCCAAGTCTGATCGTAGGGCCAGGATGGCACGCCAGAAAGCAGTACACCTGGATCCTCTTTTACTATGCCATAACTCACTCCTTGGCAAATATTTACCCCGTAATTGCTGAATCCACATAGCATCGGCTCCAGAGGCAATTTTCCACAGCATTTTCATAAGCATTGCCCTATTCATCAGAGTTAGGTTTCGCAACCCCAACCCACCCATGCCAATCGGAGCTGCCACTTTATCCCAAGCCAATAAGGCCATGTATCGCTGCTGGTCGACCTTTCCCCAAAAGAATTTTTTAATTAGGGAATTAAGCTTATCCAGTATTCTTTGTGGTATTCTTGTAGTGGCCATAAAGTAAATTGGGATTGCATGCAGAACCGTTCTGATGAGAACCACGCGACCAGCCTGAGTTAGAAGCTTGCTTTTCCAAGAATTGAGTCTGGAAGACACGGCTTCAACTAAGAAGTCAAAAGCCTGCGCCTTTGTTGCAATTGGGGCACCCAGGTAGGTTGTTGAAATAACCTCCTGATTAACTGAGAAGACATTTGCAACCAGCCGCCTTACATCTGGTCCTGTTGGGGCACTAAACCAAATGGAGCTTTTGGCAGGCCCGATTTGCTGGCCTGAAACCGAGGAGAAGATTTCAAGAGCCTCTCTGATCTGATCTGCCTCTTGTACTTGTGCCTTTCCGAGCAGTAGCAGATCATCTGCATAGAGTATATTTGTTATGGGGTCACAAGCTGGTGCAATTTGAACTCCCTTAAGCAGCTGATGGTCCACCATTGTTGAGAGACTTCGTGATAGGAGATCCATACCAAAGATAAACATATAGGGCGAGAGGGAGCACCCTTGACGAAGGCCACACTCCGGCTTGAAAGAACCGCCCCCTCCTCCTCCATTTAAGACAATAGAAAATTCTGCCGATCGAACACAAGCCATGATCCAGCCCCTCATCTTTGGCGGAATGCCATATAGCGGGAGGATAGAATCCAAATAATCCCAATCCATACGGTCAAAGGCTTTTGATAAGTCAACCTTCAAACAGAAATCCGAATTAGTATAAGAGGCAGATTTGAAAGAGTGGAGTACCTCTCTTATAAGGATGACGTTTTCTGAAATTTCTCGCCCCGGAATGAATGCTGATTGAGATTTAGAAATGCAATTTGCAACATACGGTTTGAGGCGGGAGGTGAGAATCTTTGATATGATTTTGTAAATCACATTGCAAACTGAAATTGGTCTAAAGTCACCAACTCGGCTAGGGTCTGGGATTTTTGGTATTAGGATCAGATTGGTTCTGGAGATGTATTCTGGCATGTCTCCTGATAGAAAGAAACTAGTGACTTCGGTTATAATGATAGGGCCAAAAAGTTGCCACTGTTGTTGAATTAGGTATGCATTAAATCCATCTGGCCCAGCAGCTTTGTAAGGGCCCAACTCCATTGCTGTCTTGTGGATCTCAGTTGCAGTCGGAATTTGGTCCAGAGTTGGTAAAATGAAATCTTTCAGCTTGGGTAGGTTCTGCAGCATTGTTGGGCTGTAGACTGAGTGGATACTAGCACGCGGCCCCTTAGAGTAAATTCCTCTAAAATGAGAGACAAAAGTCCTTCTGATTTCAGCCTCACCCGTTATCCAACCCGTACCCGGAATGAACAAAGATCCAATTGTGTTCCTTCTTCTTCTTGTAACCGCTGATGCATGAAAGAAAGAGGAATTCCTATCCCCAAACATTGCCCATTTGATTCTTGAGCGTTGATGGCAATGCATCTCTTTCATTAGCAAGCACCGTTCGTGTTCTTGTTGCAATCGGCTCTCCTCTTCTTTTGGAATCAGATCGGGCTGAGTTGAGTTGAGCGATAGCATTCGCTGTTCTATCTCTTGCAACATTTGGTTTGGTGTTTTAATTTTTTTCACCCAAGACTGTGCCTCCTTTTTAAACTGATTTTGAAATTCCAGCCAAGGGACATCAGATTGCTCCACTGACTTTTCACAAACTTGCTGGAAATCAGGCCTTAGTAACCACCAGTTTTCGCATCGAAACTGAGGCTTAGGAGGTTTCTTTATCGGGTTGGGGCGTAATAAAATAGGCAAGTGGTCACTATGAAATCTCGGTAAGTGATATACGGCAGAATTCGGATGTTGCAAGGTCCATGCAAGATTGCCTAAAGCTCGATCCAATCTTTCACTAATATTCAAGTGGGCCCCCTTTTTGTTGGACCAAGTATAGGCGGGTCCTCTATGACCTAGGTCAATAAGGCCCGACTCATGCATCCAATTTCGAAAAGCCATATTACTTGATTTAAACACATCCGAGCCTCCCCATTTTTCATTCATAGATGATATTGCATTGAAATCTCCAATAATAAGAGCTGGAGTATTCCCATCCCCAATCAATCCATCTATTTCATCCCAAATAAACGGATTCGTTGCTCTTTTGGGGTCCCCATAAACAGAAATGAGTATCCAATCCGGGTTCTGCCCGTTCCCCTTCACCCTTACAGCAATCATGTTGAGGCTCTTTTTAAGTAAGGTAACCTGATAATCATCATCCCACAGCAGCCATAAGCCTCCCGATTGACCCCGAGCTGGTACGATAATTGAATTGCGCAAAGAGAGTTGATTAATCCGCTGTGAGGCTCTATGAAAACCACATCTCGTTTCTGAAATGAAGGCCAGCTGCGCTCCCGTGCATTGGAGGTACCGGTTGAGCGTCGGAACTGTCGAGCCTCCGCTGCCCCGACAGTTCCAAGCTACTATACTCATATATACCCTGCCAGCATATCTTGCCCTGCCGGGTTCGGCTTTTTGAAGTTTTCCTGAGAGGATGAGGAACCTGACGCTGCTTCCCCCTCTAAAACAGCGATCGAGAAGTTTAAATTATCGGTCTGGGTATTTTGGATTGAGATTGGATTTAATTGAGGTCCTGAGTCGGCAGAAACAGTCTGGGTGAACTGTCTTTTATGGCTGGCTTTTTGCTCTGTTTGCTGAATTCTGGATATCAAGGTTGCATTTGTGATCCAGGGACCTCTGGTTGGAGAAAGGAGCTGTCGCCCAGTAGCTCTGCTGGCCCCTTCTGGGCTTGATAAAATAGTGAAAAGCCTATTATGGTCCACACAGGTTCCCAAAACATGGCCCAAGTGCCCACAAAATACACAGATACGACTAACCTTTTCAAAAACGCAGTAGTCGGGTTGAATCAAAGCTTGGATTCAGGTTTTAGCAACAGACACGTGGCGTGCTTATCCACTAACCGAATAAAGGACAAAACGCCAAGTTGAAGAGATTTATTTTCCTGTATTTGTTTCATTTTCAATTTATTATTTTGCAGAACTTTTTGTGGGACATGTTGCCTAAATATTTCTTTGACATAGCATACTAACTTTTAATATGCATTAGCAAATCACTTTAAGGAAAAAATTAATCAGCGCAATGGTTCGTCTCAGCTATACCGAACCCGGTATGAGAAATCCGAACCCGAACCACTTCATACGGGAGTTCACAGTATATTTCACGACCGACCGACGATAACAAACCAGCGCCTGTATTTTGTTTCAACACACGAGAATCCATCAGAGCCGTTCAAGAGCTGTGCAGCTGTTTATGAAGCTAAACTCGATGGTAATAAGGAATCTAAACCGGTACGACTCACCCCAGTTGGTACAGTTGATTTGAGCCCAGCGGTGTCTCAATGTGGCCAATTTATTGCCGTTGATGGAAGGGTGTTACAAAACAGATTATTCAATTAATAGAAGTCTTTAATATATATTCCTCTACAGAAACCAATTTAACTAATAAACATAGTATTATTATGCACTTAGATTATACTTATTTAGTATGCATAAAATGCAGCAAAATTAAGCTAGCAATAGCATACCGTATACTGTAATACCAAGTAATGAAACAACCAGAAAAAGTGATGAAAAAGATATTAAAATTAAACCAGAAAAAGAACAATAACATTTATGAAACAACCTGAGCATTCACAAAACCTTGTGCTCACTTGACAGTGGATATACATATTCACATTAAAACAAATCATCATGACAACAAAGAATAAGAAGCTTTATTTGGAATGGAGCCCCAACTTTCTGATTTGGAAAAAAATGGAAATAAAAGAAACTTGAACAAAAAAAAAAACTATTATGATAACAGTACCAAACTTTCTACTTCTTTGCCGGTACATCGTCATCATCTTCTTCAATTTCTTCAATTTCTTTTCCCACGGGGGTCTTTTCACTCCTGATTTCTACAATTTCTTACTTCTCCTCTCCGTCCTTTGGTGCCTTTTCCACATGTGTACTTCCAATTTTGTCTGATTCTTCATCATCCTCAACCTCCCAACTCAGCTCCTCTTCTTCTTCATCATCTCTACTAATGACCCTTTTGACAAGCTCAGCCCTTGCCTCCTCAGCTTGTTTGACTTTGTCGACCCGATAAAAGTAACGGTACCAAAATGTCCAATAATCAACTATATCAGGTATGAATTTCTCAGACATGCTTTCTCAACTACATCTCAATCTCTTCCAAATCAAACTCGATTTTCCAATTCTCAAAATCTTTCATACCTTCATCAGATTGAATTGCCATGATCTGAGCTTCAAGCCGTGTGTACCTCTTACCAAGTGCATTGGTAAAACTATCATCGTTTGAATCAACGGCCAGGACCTCCTTGCCATGTTTGATGATCTCATCAACTGATCATGCGGCTACTTCTGGAAGCGTATCCTCTGCGGAGTCGTTCAGTGCGGAGCTTTTAATCTGATCCGTTTGTTTTGACTTTGCACGAATCTCAAAGCCCAATAATACAGCCCCCTCTGTTAGCCCGAAAATCAAAGCGGCTGAGAGTTAATCTGGTCCGTTCGTTTGCTCCGCAGAGAATGAGCGCCCGGCTACTTCTAGGATTACTGCAGTCTCTTTCTTCAGACCCGACCCGAACTCTTCTAAGTCCCGACGGTAGGTTTGGATTACGGATTCGGATTTTGATGCCCCAGTTTTGATCAATCCGCCCAAGTTCCAGCCACCGCTAGTCGGATTAGGATTTGACGAAGCGGAGGCGGTAATAAATTATTTCAATCTGTGTAATAAATGATATCCAAAGACCCGGCCCGTAATGTTGTATCAGCCTGATCTCCTACAAGCCCAACCCAAAACAAAAAAGGAAAACTAAATACAGAAGAAAGAAAGAAGAAGAAGAGCGGGGGAAACAAAGCAAAAACCTAAAACCCCTTCGTCTGGGTTTTTCCCATCTCTACTTGGTTTCTTCGATCCGCCATGGCTCTAGCTCGCAGCAGGGTGATTCGTCGCCTCCATAAATCGATCCAGCCGTCGTATTTGTTTTCGAGGTAAAAATCCCGAACCTGCTCTCTTACAGCTGAATTCATAATTTTTTAAGTGATAGCTTGACTTGTTTTTAATCACCTCTTCCGTTTATTACCTTTCTTATAGGTTTGGTGCTCCGTTGAATCAAATGCCTCTAGATTGGAGCTGCAGAGGTATATAAGCCTATTTGTTTGCTCATGTTATCTGTCTGCTGCTTGTTTTGCAAGGGGTATAAAATAACCTATTCAGCATTGTTTCTGTGATTTTGCATCTGGCTTTGGCACTTACTTATAAGTGTTAGTTAGTTTATGGAGAGTCCAGTTTGTTACATTTTTTTTTATCTTATTGTTTGAAAAGAATAAAGGAAATTGTCTAAAACCTCTCAAAGTTGATATTTGTCATTTTTATGTGCTATGTTCTTTTGCTAGCCTTGATTTCTCCAGCAAGAAATCATCTCTAGTTTTGTGTGGCTAAATTTTATCTTTTGATGGAAACTCACATTGTCTTTGTCTAGGGTTTGGTAAAGAAAGAGGATTAATGAGTTCTTCTTACAAGATTCAAGACTTTTTAAGTCAAAATGTACACAACTCCATGCCAGTGTACACTGTGAAGGTCAGAATATTTATCATTCACATGTGCAATTGTACCTGTATTGCCCAATTGAGGCTCAATAAGCAATTACATATCAATATGCTTGACTTAAACCAATCTAGCTTCCGTGTTTCCATCATAAGCACCAAATAAGCTGACAAGAGAACCAATTTAATACCAAAAAGACGGATATAATTTTATGTGATGCTATCAGTACCTCATATATTCAATTTTAGTACTCGTAGTTCTGCACTCAATTGACACAAGCTTTCCTAAATCTTATTGTTGTATATACCTTTCATGATCTTCAATTTAACCCACTTGACCGTCAGCTAATACTGCAATGCGACAATTGTTCAATTTACCCTAAAATATATATTTAGGTGCTATTACAAGCCAACAAGAAGGAAACAAGAAAAAAAAAATAATAGACCATACCAAGCAGTCTTTTCCAGGTCAACCTGGTATATCCTTGCTTTAAACCTGACTGCTACAATATCAAAATCTGGTTTTTTAAATTGTCCTCTTATTTGTGTTTCTTTTTCCATTTCAAAATTGAGTTGATGCAGATGCTTGAGATGGCAATGCAATTGAATTCCTTGAGGTCAATGTCGGTCAAAGTTCCAGGTAGTTCAAGAAAGGTAAATATTTTTCTCTAGTTTGGTAAGTTCACTTATAGTGTCTTTTACTAGAGTTTATTTAAAGAGCGGAAATAATCAAACAAAGAAGAAAATAAAATGGCCTGCTTGGAACCAGATAAACAACCTTAGCCTGAAGTAATACTCAACTGTAGATTACCAGAACTAGCCAAATTGAAGTAAAGTACTTTTAATGAAAAACTGCCTTTAGAATGGCACCATTCGAGCTTGTACTGCATTAGACTGAAATGGTACTGAACTCCTTTAGTGCAATCTTTGACACACTTGTCTTGTTTTTTATTATAATACTGGAATTTTGTTAATGCCTTTGGTTCAGATTTTAGTATCTAAATCTTATTGATTGTGTTTTCATGCGCTCAATTGTTATTTTCGAGAATACAGGCGACTTTGAAGATAGTCATGCAGAGCCCAGGCTTTGTCTATGAACCGTACGAGCCCCGCGAGCGTATTAGTTTCTGGAAAAGGTACGACTTCTTCAATTACAAGATTTTAGTTTTTTACAACTACCTTTATTGTTATATTTAATTGTGTAAAACTACCTTTATTGTTATATTTAATTGTGTAAGTTCTTATATTGTGTTTATATGGGTCTTAATAGAAAAACAGAGTTCTGCTAAATTTGGTCAGTAGTGGAAATGGTTAGCCTTAGGTTTGACCAGCAGTACTTGCTTGGTACAGGCTGTAATGGTACCAGATTCATACCTGTAGAAACCTCAGTGAAGCAAACAAGCAATGAAACAACAAAAATAGAAGTTAAGAAGGAACATAGCAAACTTAATTGAATTGGGATCCTCTAAACTGATAATAAATTAGGTTAATATGGAGTGCACCAAAATTTCAATTACAGTGGCGTCATATAAAGCATCATATCATTGCGCCATTAACAGTTTTTCTTGTTATGAATAAGATGGTTCACACCCATTGGCTGGAGAAGAACCAAGGAAGATCTCATTATGGAGGTAATATATCATAAGTTTCCTTTTGTCATTGTTCTTTTTAATTACGAGAATTAGAGGTTGTGCTTTGCGGACCAAGTTATTGTACTGGGATTGCCTGATTTTATGGAGCCAGCATTTTCATATCAACATCTCAGATAGTCATTCTTGAGTACTGAGTCACGTATATAATGTAGGAAGTTTCAAGTTTGTATTTTCCTTTTTTTTCGTTTTGTTAAAATCTTTATTGTTATGGGAAATTTTCCTTCTCCATTCCTTTCTAGATGAAAAGTGCTTATGCAATTAATAAGTTAAGGAAGAAAACTGGCTACACCAAGAATTCTTTTTATCAACAAGCTGTTAGATTGTATAAGGAGGTACGTTCCGTTCTCTTCCTTTGATCTTTTGTTGGTTTGTTTACTTGGTTGTGGTGGTGATTGTTGTATGAAGTAGTTACAACTTTTGAAGCTCTTATTTCCCTTAGCTTTTAGTTCAGATTTATGCCTTTAGGATCATGTTCGGTCGGAGCACAGATGAGGAAGTCTCTTACTCCTCACTTAAGTTGCCAAATATGGATAAGTTGTAGTAGAGGGAAGTTATTGAGGCACAAGTTATGTACCTCTATTGTGGGAATAATTTATGCATCACTTGTGTATTTGGCTGCTAAAATCCATTTTATTTTGCTATGAAGTTCAAGCTGAAGCCATGATGCCTCAATTTCTGCAACTCAATTTTGTAACTGATCCTCAGTTTGCTCTCAATTGTGTAGAAACGCCAATTGCCAAAACTAGACCTCAACTAGTCACAATTTGACTCAACTTTATCTCAAGAACTCTGTAGTCCTTTCTTCCTCAAGGTTTTGCAGCAATTTATGCCTCAGTTACCATAATTTGTAATTAAGCACCACTGAATCCAAGAAGAAAGCAAAAAAATGAACAACATTACTTGAAACAGTCTCAGACTCTCAGTTTATGAGATTCAATTGCTTGTTTTTATGTTTTCCAGGCTTGTTACCTTTAGTTTGTTAATACTTCTGTAGTTCAAATCTTTGACATTGAAACGTGCTTGTCCAACAATTCTCATTCATGCCTTTTATTTTTATTTTTTCTTCATTCTTTTTTCTGTTGGAAAACCTTCTTCTTTTTTCTTTTGTTCTCCAGATCAATACTTTGATGGCGAATGGAGATTTATCTGCTCTTAGGAAAGTTGTAACAGAGAAAATGTATTCTGTAAGCTCTCCTGTTGTACTTTATTTCCTGAAAAAGCATATAATTGACCCATACAAGACAAGACATTTCCCGTATGTCCCTAAGAAACATCAGGAATGTACCTGGCACCCCTTTTCCCTATCTCTTATGAAATGCACTCTATTTTAGTAAACATCAACTTTTGTGAACTTAATATAGAGGGCATATATGCACTCTATTTTTGTAGTGTGGAGAGGAAAGTTCTTATTATTTCTTATGTTTCATTTTTTTATATTTTAGACTCTGAAGAATGAACTGAAGAAAAGAGAAGCTGTATGGAGCTCAGTGTACTGGGAGCTGGATGGGTCTGGTTTGAGTTTAAGGACATTGCGGGCCCGCATGGTAAGTGATTGATACAACATTTTCAGGTTTTGGTTCGTGAGTTCTAATATTTCATTGGCGCCCATTTAATTCTGTCGGTTTTGGGTCACCTCTGTTCTCGTTTCATGTCGATAACAGTCTTGTTAGATTTCATTTCTGTATTGCTCATCCTTTGATTAAAGGCAGATAAAGTCTGGTTCCTTTATCTGGGCTCAACTTGTCGGTGTTTCAGCTGGTTGACTGGATGCCAATGATAGATGTTTACAGTCCTGGATTTAGAAACAGCACCAATCATATCAGATTGTTAGATTTATTTTGTTATGTTGGTCTAATCCAGTAATGTATATTATGGCACCTGTGTTTGATTTTTAGTGTCAGGCCTGTTATGTAAGTATCAAGGTTAGTTAACTAACATTACTCTTTTCTCTTCCAATCTAATATTAACTGATTTAACAGTGCTTATTTTAAGTTATGTTTTATATTTTATCTTATTGTCACTTGCAGATAGCCATAGATAAAAATGACCTGGATAAAGCTTACATCCAACTCACAATAGAATTTGTTGGCAAGCAGGTTGAACCCTACCCTCCTAAAAAGAAGACAGATATATAAATAATAAAAAGAAAAAAAGGGAAACAAACATTAAAATAAATAACGTGGAGTACGAAAATCATTTTATCATCTGAATAGGAAAGTTTTCATATCATTTGAATAGTTTTACCTTTTGACAAAGGTCCCATTAATGAGAAGATAATAATTTCATTGTGTGGCTATTGGTCTGTTTGTAATTTTTATGAGAACATTGAATCTTAAAGATCACTTGATACTCTATTTTTTCGGACAAATTATTGTTCAATTTGTCTATGCAATCTTCGGTTTAGAAAATATTATTCAATACGTCATGCAATCTTAAGTTCTCTGACCTCAATTCTTTTTCTCTAGAAATTCGAGGCATATAATAAGAAAGGAGAAGTTGTATCTGGAGACAAAGCAAAACAGGCAAGTATTTATTTAATTATTTTCCTTACTTTTTTATCTCAATCTATTATCTATTTTATATTTTGCAAAGAATTAAGGACAAAAAACCAGGGATGACATGGTTGGCCTGTTACTCGTATTTGTTATTGTTGGTTTTGGGCCTTTTTTAATATGTTGGCTTCTGATGTGCTTAATTGCCCGACTGATGGCAAATTTGTAATTGTCTGCTTATGGTCTATTGACCGGTTTTTTTATTCATAGATTAAAAAAAAAAAATTCCGTAGCATTATTTTTATAGTATGTCCAAAACTAGCAAGGCCACAATGATTCATTGCAGCCCAAGGGCTGGAGTATACCTCAGTACAGTTGGGTGCTTGTGAGCTGTTAGGATTCGTTGCATCTTGCTAGTTTTGGACATTTTGCAAAAATGATGCCACGGATTTAATTTTTATATTTTATTAATTCTATGAATCTAAAAATCAGGTCTGTTGAGTGAAATTCCTTGGCTTAATTGAAAATTTAATGTGTAAATAAATTGATGCTTTATTTGATCTTGACTAATTTTTTCTCTGGGAAAGGGGTACATTATTGGTTCATATTCCGTAGTTTTTGGGTAGAATTTCATGTTTATTTTCTAACTCTAGAAACAATGTCTTTAGGTACTTGTAAAGGACATATGGGTGTTTGAGAGATCTCTCTTTCACCCAGGAGCTGACTGGCGTCTTTGTGGACGACTATCATAGCAGATTTTATAAACCACTTCCCCCTTTCTCTTTAAATCAGAATTTTGGAATAAATTATTTCATGCACAACATCAAATGTCATGTACCACTGCAAAACAAGAGATATCTCATATGCCCTCTACAAATGGAGATCGCCACATGATACATGATCTTGTAATTTATATAGCACACATATAAAACCCTTTTCTTCTCATTTATGTAGAGATAAATTGGGAAGAGAAGAGTTGTAGTCTTATTTGGTGCTTTCAAAAGGCATGTGTGATGTTTCCTATTTGTGGGGTATGCGGGATGATCTTGTTTCTGTTTGTTGCATTCTTGGAGTATATACCAGTGTTGTAAAAAACGGTCTTAACGGCCGATTAAATGGCCGTTTAATCGTTAACGGTGGCCAAACCGTTATAAATACACTTAACGGATGTCTTTTTGCGGATGAAACGATTAATCGGCTGTTTTTTTCTGATTAATTGGCCGTTTTACCATTTAATCGTCCGTTTATTTTTATTTATTCATGTTTATTCCCGTTTATTCCAGTGAATATTTATTTTCACATTGTTTTTTTTTTTCTGTGATAGTGTGTGATAATAAGGTTTATAAATTCTGTATTGTAGTTTTATTTGTGTTTGGATATACATTTAATATTTTTTATATATTTTTTTTTCTTACTTTGAAATTGATTAATTCTTCTATTATTTATATACTATATATTTTTCTTACTTAATTTTTTCAGTTAGTACGACGTGTTTATTTATATAATTTTGTTGTTATTATAAACTAAATTTAATGATTTTATGTTGGAATGTTTAATTTCTTTTAAATAATATGTTATTAGTATTTGAAAAAGTTTAATTCTCAATTTTATTTTTTCATTAAATAAATATGTTACTTGTACATGTAAAATGCTTATGTGTTAAGAAGAAATAAGTGTAGTGTCATGTTATAATAATAAAACTAAGTTAATTTTTTTAATAAGTTTAATGAGTTAAATAAATTATGATATATATACATAAATTTAATAAAAACGTTAAATTGTCTGCATAATTCTGATTAATCGACCGCATACCGATTAATCACTTAGCAGTACTCTATTCGTCTGATAATCGCATACCATTATTTATAACATTGATATATACATAAATTTAATAAAAATGTTAAATTGTCCGCATAGTTCTGATTAATCGTCCGCATGCTAATTAATCACTTAGTGGTACTATGTACCGTTATTTACAGCACTGATATATACATCTGATGTTTAAAATTTTATATAATGTATACATAAAGTTGTTTCCAAATATTTTGCATTGTTAGTGTTCTATTATCAGTTTCAAATGAAGTTCAATATAAATTAAGAAAGACAAAAAAATTAATATTTGTTTTTAGAATTCTTGAAACCAGTAATAAGAACTGGATTTTGAACAATTAGTCGTACCTACTCGTACATGAGATGAAATTAGCAAATAAGCGGAAGAAATAATTAATTGATGCAGTTCTATTTTTCCTGACATAAAAATTTTGTTTTTTCATTAAGAAATATTGCAGAATAATGAACTTACCATTTATTGTAAGAAGTTTTTTCATGTACGTCCGAAGAAAAAAAAAATGACGGCTTTTGTCATCAGTAGAATTTATAAATATAGGAGAGTTTAAATGTCTTCATTTTTATGTCTACAATCATGCCTCCATTTTAAATAACTCAAAATTTGAAACTTCAATATCAAAATAAAAAATAAAATCATTAGATCACACAATATTTAATAACAATGACAAATAAATATTCTGAAAACATATAAATTATTAAGGAATGTGCCTGGGGAGACATTTATCTTTTCTGAAATGTACAAATATAACAAGCACATTAAGCACACAAATTTAGTTGTTATGTTAGGAGTCTAGAACTAACTATACCACTTTGAGTGATGCCATGGAAGAAATTATTAAATTAGCCTCTGTTAATCCTCAATTCTTTCTTGGCTAATGTATAAAAAATACCTATATTACCCATGTAATCTATGTAACTTATAGACAGGTATATGCCATCAATAGACTAAGGTAGCATACTAAAAAGGAACCATAAATAGCAATTACCACACAGCTACTGCCATGAACTCAATTTCTTTTAAACAGACCTAAACCAGAGATCAACAAGCAAGAACAAATTATATTTTTGTTGACAAGGCAAGGCAACAAGAATATACTAATGATATTTTTTTTTTAAAACCGTAATTAAAATAATTAATTTTAAAAAAACAACATGATTACTGATTTTTTTACAAAAATAGCAAAAACCGAAATGGCCTTTCGGTTTAAGGGTTTTTTTTTTTGCTAAACCGAATTGGCAATTCGGTTTTGGCTTTTTTCACAGCGTTTCTCCACAACGCCACATAAAATCCAAAAAGTGTGCAAACCGAATTGCCAATTCGGTCTAGGGCTTTTTTAGCCTAAACCGAATTGACATTTTGGTTTAGGTTTTTTTTTTTTATAGAAACTAAGAAGAGCAAAATAAAGAAATCTAATACTGAAAATTTGAATTTTTGTTTAAATTATTTGATAGATTACTTCTTTTGATATATAATTAGCATATTTATATTAAAATACGCTAAATTACTTGAAATTATGTTAAATTAGACTATATTAAGTTAAATTACACTAAATTACATTACATTACGCTAAAATAAGGTTAATTACTCTAAATTACATATGAATAGAGACGATATCTTCACTGAAAAGGTGAAAAACGACGGCGAAACTTCAAACAGTCATAAAACGACGCTCGAGTGTCCGATTTCAGCAAATGACCACTTTTCGGAAAGCTTGCGAAAAGACGCATGCGTCCGTGCCAGATATGCCAAATTTCAAAATTCAGAATTACCAAAAAACAAATGGAAGAGCCTCAAAACTTGAGTTGAAGTTTCTGATTAAGATTTTCATTTCTATTATTCAATCCAAATAGCTCAGTAAACTAGTTACATAATGAACTTATAGAATACCAATTTTTACTATTTTTGGAATTTTTTTACTATTTTTTATGATTCATGAAAGATGGCACAGAATCGGTCTAATTTAGCGTAATTTTGCGTAGTTTAGCATAATTAGCGGAGTTATTGTAATTTAGCGTAATTTAGTGTAATTTAACATAATTTATTGTAATATAGTGTAATTCAACATAATTTATTGTAATATAGTATAATTCAACATAATTTATTGTAATATAGTGTAATTCAACATAATTTCAAATATTTAGTGTATTTTTTTTATTTTTTTTGCTAATTATAAATCAAAAGAAGTAATCTAACAAATAATTTAAATAAAAAATTTAAATTTTCAGTGTTAGATTTCTTTATTTTGCTCTTCTTAGTGTCTAAAAAAAAAATTCTAAACCAAAATGCCAATTCGGTTTAGGCTAAAAAATTGCTTCACCGAATTGCCATTTCGGTTTAGGGGTATTTACACGCAAGGTTACAGAGTTGGAGTTGGGTTTTTGTGAAAATAGGGTAAACCGAAATGGCAATTCGGTGAAGCAAAAAAAAAAACCCTTAAACCGAAATGCCATTTCGGTTTTTGCTGTTTTTGTAAAAAATTCGGTAATTATGTTGTTTTTTTTAAATTAATTATTTTAATTACGGTTTTCAAAAAAATCCTATACTAAGAGCGCAAGCACTCAAGCAATGCAAGGGAATGGTGGGAAGTTAGGCGAATCAGGTATCAGTACTTTAATAGGCATAATGTAGAATGTCTAGGAAATATAAGCCAAGAAGAGCAATGAGTAATTGGTTTTTTTTTTTATCTGAGAGTCTCAAGTATTGGACCACTACTGTACAACACATGCATAATACAGGCCCAATAAGCTAAAAGGTTATACTGATTGTGTGTTTAGCACGTGAAGTGGTTATTTAATCACTTTAATGCAACAACTAAGTATATTAAGATGAAGTAAGGTGGAGTTAAGTTAAAACACCTCCATAAGTGAAGAAAAATTAAAAACACCAAATTCCTTTATTTTGACATTTTTACCCTCACAAATTCACTTAATTACATGAGAACGTTTTTGTCATTATATTCAATACAACTTCACTGACTTTACTACTACCAAACACAAAGGGGGTGTTTGGTGGCGAAATAAGCTTAGGCCTGGCCAGTTGGTTGATCAACTTATAAGGTTAGTTGGTTGTTGGTAAATGGCAGTTCGTTATATTAAAATATACCGTGCCGGTCCAGATAGTAAGGTTACTTTATTTGTTTGATTGCAGGAAATTGTGGGTTAGCAAGCAAGATTTGGCAAAGTCTATGAAAATCAAAGAAAATTAATGTCCGAGGTACTAGGGTTTCTAAAGGATAAACATTTTGTTAAATCCTTCCCTGAAGAGGCCGAAGAGCAAAATAAGGGAAAAAACAAAAGGAAAAGAGATGAATACATTTACTACTCTTTAGAATATGAGAAGGTATGTACAAATGAATTTTTTTAGGTCAGGTGAGATTGGTCAGAATGTTGTAGCTTGCTTCCAATAGCTTGAACTGGTCTGGTCTTTGTCTTTCTACTGCATTAAATGCCTATCTATACATTCAGATTCCAAAGGTGGCACTATACTTGCAGTCTTAAGATTCAAAAGAAATTTAACAAGGAGAAATTGCAAAAAACATATTTCTACTTGCGAGAATAATGCAACAAGCATTATTCTTTTCTGGATGCGCTATATCTCATTAACAGCGGTGGTGATAGATTCAGTTGCTAAGTGTGCCGTGGTCCGTTATTAAATTTGGCTAAAACGTTTAAGAATATAGCAAACAACAGGCTTCAAAGAATTAAGGTTTAATTCATATGAAAAATAATGAATTAAGGTTTTAGGTTTGCTATATTCTCAAACGGAAAAAGAATGATACACTTAGCAAACCTTAACATGTTTTCATTTTGAAATAAAATTTTACCCTTTTCTTTTTCCGTTGTATCATTCATTTCATAAAATCAAAATTGTTTTGTTAAAATTTTACCATTTTCTTTTTCCGTTGCTATATTCTCATTACCTGAGTCTTGATTTTCTCTATTATCTCACTAATGGTCATTCTTCTAAATTGTTGATTCTAATAATGCTCATTAGTTACTTCAATTAATTATTATTATTATTCAAATTTCAATACATTTTTTATATTAGTTGGGTGTCATAATTGTTTTTATCAATAGACTCTATCAATTTTAAATTCTAAATAATGGCATGTACTTATTATAAAGTTTCAAGTTATACATAAATATTGTTGGATGGTCACACTTTAAACATGAAAAATCAATACTCATGTTATCTCATGGCTAGTTTATGAGCTTACATGAATTTATTGTGAAATTCATGTAAGTATCTAAAGCTAGTCAGCAAGAAATTTGATACATCTAATTTTGATGCATAAAATGATTAGAAATATAAACTTTTAAAAAAAATTAAAATTACATACTACAAGCAGGGTAGACACGCTCTAATGGATCCACATCTGCTGAAAAGCAGGCTCCTCCTTTTCTTATATCTGGACCATTAAATCTTATCTCACGGCTTAGGTTGATTCTTGTATTATAATAATATTTTTATCTGCTCATCCTGCTGCCCAAATGAATATCTTCTTCTGCCTCTTCTCCCTCTTCTCCCTCTTCAAGGGCGCGCATCCTCTGCGGAGTTTTATAAAACTCCGCACTGCAGAGCAAAACAAACAGACCAGATTAACTCTCAGCCGCTTTGAGATTCGGGCTAACAGAGAGGGCAGTATTATTGGGCTTTGAGATTCATGCCAAGTCAAAACGAACATACCAGATTAAAAGAACCGCAGTGCGGAGTTTTAAAAACTCCACAGAGGATTCATTCCCCCTCTTCAAGCCCTCCCACCTCCTTCAAATAATATTTTTAATAATGAATGATACAACGGAAAAAGAATGATACACTTAGAAAATCAAGACTCAGGTAATGAGTCTATCTCATTAAGATCATTGAATAAATGATACAACGGAAAAAGAAAAGGGTAAAATTTTAACAAAACAATTTTGATTTTATGAAATGCTCAGATTATAGAATACAAACAGCAATGCATACAAAAGACATTTTCTATTTTCTGAACATGTTTCGTTTTTTCTAAAAGTATTTAATGTTTAAATTTGAAAGTTCAACAAATTCACTGTAATGATTAGAAGTACATTCTAATGTCTACATTTAAATGCCACAATAATTTCAAGTTTATTCTATATTAAAATAACTCGGCCATCGCACCTCTAGTTTTAAAAAAGAAATAGAATGCAGTGCTCTTCACATTTTTTATCTCTCTTGCTAGGATTCGACTCTGCTGTTTTTCTTAAAAAAAAGTATAATTCTGCTTTTCCGATCTCAATTATTCAAAATTTTTCATTCACGTAACTCGATAAAAGAATTTTTTCATGCACAAATCTCAATAATTTTGAATAGTTGGAATCGGAAAAGCAGAATCTTGTTTTTTCTAAAAAAATAGCAGAGTTCATTCCTCCCTGCTATTATTTCTCTCCCTCATCTTTCTCTCTCCTCCTCTTTGAAGAGAGAGAAAAGGAATAGCAGGAGGCTGTTTTTCTATAAAGAAAAACATCAGATGAGGATCCTTCAAGAAAGTGACATATGGAATCCGAGATCCTAAGACAAAAAAGTTTTTTAAGTTTTTTTTCAAGATTCGTGCTTGAACCAATCTCCAAGTATCAACCCTGAAAATTTAAACTCCCCACGCGTCGGAAATGATGTTTTTCACACCATTTTATTTATTTATTTCATGTTGTCCTCTAAAGCTAACTAATAATAAATAATGTTCAGATTATTTTTTCCCTGTTATAAAATAAAGACAAACAAACATAAACAAGATAGAGAACACATAAAAGATAGCAATCTCTTTATTCATACATTTCTCATGTGTCTTACATATGTACAATACAATATTACAAAGCCTCTATTTATAAGCTACAAATTGTAAATGAAAAGCCACTACAATAATAAATAAGAAATTGAATTCCAAATAGTAGTGGATATGAATTCCAATAGTAGTGGGGGTAGTGGAGAATGAATGTTGGGAGTTATGGACATCCACATTAATAATTTATTCATAACACTCCCCCTTGGATGTCCATTACCTAAGAATATGCCTCATTAAAACCTTACTAGGAAAAACCCTATGGGATAAAAACCTAGTGAAGGAAAAAGAGTACATTATTCTTTTAATACGCAACTACAACCTCACCAGGAAAACCCTGTGGGAAAAACCATGGTAAAGGAAAATGTAATGCATATTAACTCCCCCTCATGACAACATTAATCAAGATCTTTAAGTCGACCAACTCCAATATTACGGATCACATTTTCAAATATTAAAGTATGGAGTGTCTTAGTGAATAAATCTGCTAGATTCTCACTCGAACGGTTTGCTAAACATTAATAACATTATTCTTTTGGAGATCATGTGTGAAAAAAAAAACTTTGGTGAAATATGTTTTGTTCTATCTCCTTTAATGTATTCTTCCTTTAATTGAGTAATTTATGCAATATTATCTTCATATATGATCGTCAGGATCATTTCTCCAGAATACAAACCACATGTCTGATAAATGTGTTAAATCACAGATCTTAACCAAATACTTTCTCGGCTTGCTTCGCGAAGTATATGTTTAATTTCAATACAATGTCTTCCCATGAGAGAAAAAGTATATCTTGCTAATAAATTTATAGCAAATGATGTATCAGATCTTGTATGTCGAGCAAGATACATAAATTCCACTATTGCATAAATATATGGTACTTCAGGACCAAGTAGTTTGTTATCACTTTCTCAATGTTTAAGAAAATCTTTATTCATATCTAATGATCTTACAACCATCGGAGTGCTTATTGGATAAAATTATTTCAGCACTCTTGCAATATAATTTTCTTGATGCATAAAAATGTCATTTTTAAATGTTTGATTTGCAATCCAATTCAAAATTTTGTTCTCCCAAGATCTTTCATCTCAAATTCTTCCTTTAAATAATTTATTACTTTTGGAAGCTCTTCAGGAGTTCCAATGATACTTAGATCGTCAACATAAACTGCAATTACAACAAAATTATTTCTATATCTTTTCATAAAAATACATGGACGGATCGTATCATTTTTATATCCATGTTTCAATAAATATTCACTTAAACGATTATAGCATATGCGTCCATATTGCTTTAATCGTATAAAGATTTATTCAATTTAATTGAATAATGTTCTCGAGAACCTAAATTATATGCTTCCGGCATCTTAAATCCTTCAGGGATTTTCATATATATATCATTATCAAGTGAGCCATATAAATAGGCTGTAACAACATCCATTAGACACAAATCAAGTCATTCATGGACTGCCAGACTAATTATGTACTGAAAAGTTGTTGCATCCACCACAGATGAGTATATCTCAAAATTTTACCTTTCCTATTTTATTTTCGCATAAATACTCATTTATATCCTACTGGCTTTATGCATTCGGGTATTGGGACTACAGGTCCAAAAACTTTTCATTTTTCAAGAGAGTTTAATTCTGCCTCGATTGCGCCTTTCCGTTTTTGGCCAATCATTTCTTTGTCGACATTCTTTAATAGACTTCGAGTCATGATCCTCATTATTCATTATATTTAGCGCTATATTATATACAAATATCATTGATATCAATTTCATCTCGGTTCCATCTTATTCCATTCATAATATAATTTATCGAGATCTCTTTATTTTCATGAATTTCAGATACCTGAGTTTCTGCTGGAACTCCAATATTACTTATAATTTGATTCTCTTCTAGAGTTTTATCTGAAATTATCATATCCTCGACTTGACCATTTTCATTCTTTGCTCCTTTTTCTTTTTCGAGGATTTTTATCTTTGGAACCAATTGGTCTTCCACGCTTCATGCGTGTTATAATTTCATTAGTCTGTCCAACAGGGACATCGACTTTAATTGGAGCATTAGCAGCTGGTACATGTGATTTGGTCACTTTCTTTGTAAATGCGTCTGGCGATTGATTAACTAATCTTTCCAAATGAATTATCTTTTAAACATCTAGTTCACATTATTTATGAGGATCTAAATTAGACAATGATAATTCATTCCAACTAATATATTTTCCCAGCTAATTGTTTTTCTCCCCCTAAGGTTGGGAATATTAATTCATCAAAATGATAATCGGCAAAACTAGCCGTGAATAAATCTACCATCAATGGTCTAAATACTTTATTACATATGGAGATTCAAATTCAATATAAATTCCCAATTTTCTTTGATGTCCCATTTTAGTGCGTTATGGTGGAGCAATTATAACATATATCGCACATTCAGAAAATCTTATATGGGAAATATTAAGTATGTGACCAAAAACCAATTATAAAGGGGAAGTTTTATAATAGCTTGTTGGCATGATGCGAATTAATATTGTTGCATGCAAAATAATAAGTTCTCATTTTTTTGTATATGAACATAAGCTACATGATGTACAATATCAATTCTAATAGACATGCATTGTCTAAGAAATAAATTCATCAACATTG
Organism: Carex parvula; assembly: GCA_025461045.1. Taxonomy (NCBI): domain Eukaryota; kingdom Viridiplantae; phylum Streptophyta; class Magnoliopsida; order Poales; family Cyperaceae; genus Carex; species Carex parvula. Next base: position 307,340 of record JAJGRW010000411.1, on the reverse strand, counting down.
TCTAGACGTATTTTCTTAATTGAATAATCATAATATTATGCTCTTAATCAAATCAATTGAGCAAATAATCTTGCAAACGTCAGGTTGCGAGTTGATAATGTGACCATACTATTGATGCATCAACTATAACCATAAAATATCTAAATGGTTCACATGGTAAATATAATGGTCTACAAATATCATCTTGTATACGTTCTAGAAAATGAAATCAACAAATAAAAATTCATAAGATTAAAGAATCTTCTGGTTCTTTAATGAATGTCTATATTAATTATTTATTATTTTTTCGCATCATTATTGATCCGGAATGGCCCAACCGGTCATGCCAAACTATTAACATATTTTTATTTGTAAACTTCAGATTTACAATCATATGTGCTTCAATTGTACTAATATATGTGTAGTACAAGTTGGAGGAAAACATAAGCAATTTTTCTAATATGCATCTTTTTAAGCTAGTAACAAGATATTCAACATCTTCTTCATTGACTGTCTCAACATGATATCCATTTCGGCGGATATTCTTAAAACTTAACAAATTTATTTGAGACTTAGAAAAATATAATGCATCATCAATATAAATTTGTGTTCCTCCATGTAACAACAAGGTTGCTCTTCCGGAGCCTTCAATCAAATATGTACTACCCGAAATAGTACTTACATTTAGTTCTTACATTACTAAATAAAATATATATATTTTTTTTATCTTTGAGGATGATATGTTGTTGCATTCTCAACAAGACATGTATCTTCAAAATCCAGTCGCTTTAATATAAAATAATATTATATATATTATTTTTGACAGTGGCAATTGTATAACTAAATAGCACTTAATAAAGCTAATTTACTGATTGTCAATGGTGAAATTCAACTTTTTTTTAAAAAAAAAATTTTGTTGCATAAAATATTTTTTCACAAAATCCATCTTTAATCCATCTTTTCATAAAATATTTTTCACAAAAAAATGTACTTATGCAACGGAAAATCCATCTTTAATCCTCTATTAACTGGAGATATAATGGAAACTTAAGAGAGACATAGCCCATAAATATGTCGTCTATATGACTGGCTATCATCCTATTTATTCTCTCACAATTAAAACAAAAGAAATTATACAAACATATTGAATAACATTTTTTCTTTTTAATCTATATACTCAGATAGAACGTAAGTGCTAGGTTTAAACTTTGTAATAGTCATTATAATCTATTAATAAATATGGACGTTGTTGTTAAACAAAAGAATAATCATTCTTTATTGAAACGAAAAAATAATAATAAATACCATTTCAGAAATAAACAATAAAAATAAGTAGTTAAATTTGTTGTTGTCTAATTCAACAATAACAAAAATAAAATTTTATTAATTTATTTATTTTAGATACTATCATTACTAATCAAGTGACTATTATTTTTCTTTATTAATGAAATCAACATTATTCAAATAAGTAACATGAATTTGGCTATATTCAAATAAAAATTTCTCGATATTGTTATTCATATTTTATTTTTATTTTTAGTGATGCTTGATATAAATCAGAAATATGTTTTTGGCGTACGACAGGTACGTCGGTATATGACATGTACGTGACCAATGAGTTTTTTCATTATTTCTCCACTTCCGGTGAAAAGATGTGTATTTTCTTCATTATCACGTCCACATCTATGAGTTTGTCTAGAAATTATCATTATTATTATGTTTTGATACATTCACTTCAGGGAATAAATCATAACTAATCGAACGAATTCATAATTTTTCATCAACAACTCCATATTTTTATCCAACCATAAAGAGACAAGAAATTTACTCAAAATATTTCTTGAAATCTTAATTAAATTATTGAAAAAAATAATAATATAAATATCATGTAAAATTTGCGCATCATATAAATTTTCTTGAAATCTTCTTCAAGAAGACCTTAATATATTTTGAAATCTCCTTCGAGAAGATTAAATTATTGAAAAAATAACAAAATGAACATCATACAAATTTGTACATCATATAAATCTTCTTCAGAAAGATTTCTTCAAATCTTCTCAGATTAATTTTTCTATATCATATATATCTTCTTCAGGAAGAAAAAAAATTGCACTTCATATAAAATTATATGAACCATACTAAACATCTTAAAATAAATGTACATAAATTGATAACTTATTCCATTTAGCAATTACTTATTGGAAGTATTATTTATTTAAATAGAATTGAAATATAAGATATCAAAGTTACCTCGAATCTTTAACTAGTAGAGCTCTCGTGCTGATAACGTGTTATAAATAAAGACAAACAAACATAAACAAGATAGAGAACACATAAAAGATAGCAATCTCTTTATTCATACATTTCTCATGTGTCTTACATATGTACAATACAATATTACAAAGCCTCTATTTATAAGCTACAAATTGTAAATGAAAAGCCACTACAATAATAAATAAGAAATTGAATTCCAAATAGTAGTGGATATGAATTCCAATAGTAGTGGGGGTAGTGGAGAATGAATGTTGGGAGTTATGGACATCCACATTAATAATTTATTCATAACATTCCCCGTATTTTTAATGTCCAGATTTTAAATAAAAATAAATAGAAAAAAACTTCAAAATATTTGTTCTGATTCTTCAGGTAATAATGTCTTAAGATTCTATTTATTCCGTATTATCTTCTATTTTTTCAGCTGGAAATCGCTAGATTTAAAATTAATATTCGACATAACTAAAAAAAAGTAAATTTACTATGCTCACAATAATAAAATAAATACACTAAAATTAACTTATAAATATTTATTTTTGACCGCTTGATTTTATACTAAATTAATTCGAACATTTATAAATTTCACATGTAAATACATCAACCATGAAGTAAATCGGTTTTAATACTTTAAATTATCATTTGAAGCTATGTTACTCGGATACTTCAAACTGGGACCCGTACCCGTATCGGGCGCGTATCGGATACGGATACGAGTACGATACTGACCTGATACGTACTGGATACGCCAGCTGGCGTATCAGACGACGTGGCGTATCCTTAACAGACTGATACAGTCGCCGATCGCGTCAAACGCACCAATACGGTGCTTGGTGTCTGGACACGCCCCTGATACGGGTCTGCTCCGTGCACCGCGCATAGACCCAAACCACACAATACTGCTCCGTGCACCGCGCATAGACCCAAACCACACAATACTGCTCCGTGCACCGCACATAGACCCAAAGCAAAAAAAAAAAATTTGCGCCAAGCAAATGCACCGCGCATAGACCCAAAGCTAAATTTTTTTTTTTGCGCCAAGCAAGAATCGAACCAACGTTAGATGCTCAACAACATGTTGCTTTACCACCACAACCACTTCATCTTTCTTGTTAGAAGAGAGTAGGTTTAATATTTATTGTTATCCTTGTATTATTGTACCCATATTTTTATATTTAATTTATATAATACTTAATAATATAATTAAAATAATATATATATATATATATATATATATATATATATATATATAATAGACGTATCATATCCGAGATTTTTGAAAATTACCGTATCACCATACTGTATCGTATCCAATACGATATCCGTATCCGTATCCATGCAACATAGATTTGAAGTCTATTCAATGACTTATTAAAATAATAGCACAGAATGTCTTATATTATCAAGAGTACGCAGTCAATTCACATGAATAAATATGGACTTGGATTAAAAATGAAGTGAACTAATATCTAAAATTATTAAATAATTTACAAATTTACACCCTTAGTGCGTTTGATTTCAAAATCTGTTCAAATCAGACATTAATTTCCGGCTTCATGGAAAATATTTTTATTTCTGGTTCTAGGTTTCGGAGCTCCAGGCGTTACAGCTTGCTCACAGGTTGCTTTCTCTGAATCCATATCCTCGACGGTACCGTAAAAGATTCTCTTTTACAATTAGCTATTTACGGTTTGAGATTAACTCTCAGCTGATTTGGGATTCGAGTTGACTGAGGGGGCAGTATTATTTGGCTTTGAGATTCGTGCCAAGTTAAAATGAACGGTCCAGATCAAGTAATTGTAAAAGATTCTCTTTTACGGTACCGTCGGTGATATGAATTCTGCTTTCTCTTGCCTCATATCTTACTTTTCGACTCGACAAAGGAAAGGACCATTAAAAGTAGCAAGCAAGAAAACATACACATACGTACAAAACTAACTCTCTCTCTCTCTCTTTCTCTCCCTCCAAAAAGAAGTCGAAAAAGAAACCCCACTTGTGGTACTGTGCTGTGCCACATTCAAATTATCAAAATATATCTCTTTCTCTAATTCTATTCTCGCTCTTTGAAGCAAAAACCCAAACACCTGTCGTGCTTTCCAAAACAGAGGTCAGAGGACAGGTGTACCCAAACCAAACTAAAACCCTAATAACGCTCCACTGTCAATGGGCTGTGTCAATGGCAAGTGCTGTTTACGCCGGTTCCACTCTCAGAACCCCTCCTCATCCCGCCACGTCAACTCCTCCCGTTGCCAGATCATCACAGACCCCACCACTCTGGGCTCCACCCAAGTCCCTTCTCACGGTCTTGTTCTGAAGTACTCCGCTCTCTCCCATAGAGGCCACTACCCTGATTCGCCAGAGAGAGAGAATCAAGACTCGTTCATAATCAAAGTCCAACTCCTGTCGAACCCAAATTTGCATCTGTTTGGAGTTTTTGATGGCCATGGTGCTTATGGTACCCAGTGTGCAAGGTTTGACCAACTTTTCATTGATTTTTGTTCTTTATTTAAGAGACTGATAGGTTAAATTTGTTTAGTTGACTAATCTGACAATTTTTATTTGGGTCTGGAAATCAGAGGCATATAATGAAAGTTGCCTTCTGTGGCAACTCTGTTTTAGATGGATAAAGAGAAAGGCAATCAATTTTGCCACCTATACCAAGTAGTTCATTCAATTCATTGTAACTAAATCAATTTAAGTATCAGGAGTACATAACTTTCGAATGGAATTGAGGTTTTCTTTCCATTTGAGAACTTTCTGAACTAGGTCCGTGTCAAAATCTACTTGAATTGTCTAAAGAAAATTTGTTTCTGCAAGATTTCAATTTCTTTTACAATATAATAAAAGATCATCTGATTAATTAGGTTTGTGCGAGACCGGCTACCTGAGGTCCTATGTGCTGACCCTGCTGCCTTACAAGCGGACCCCACAAAGTCATTCCACGAAGCTTTCCTCACAGTGAATTTAGAGCTCCATAACAATCCTGATATAGATGATTCGATGAGTGGGACCACTGCCATAGTGGTGTTGGTGTATGGGGACATGCTTTACGTGGCAAATGTGGGCGACTCCCGTGCGGTTGCTGGTGTGTTGAGAGGAGACGAGTCAGTTTTGGCTGAGGACCTGTCCAGTGATCAGACTCCATTTAGGTAAGCGGTAGTTAGATGCGCGTATTATGTGGGGAACAAACACGAGATCATTGTTGGTTCATCTCCAGGCATTTTTGAAAAGTTTTCTTTTGTTTAATAATCTGTTTGGCCTCATCAAACATCAAATTAGGCAAAACCAATCAAATTAAATAGTCTTGAGTGGGTAAGGAAAAATTGAAATGTTGGTTTTGAGTGCTTTCTGTTTGAAACATATTTTTAGAGAAGATGAGAAAGAGAGGGTGAAGAAATGCGGGGCCCGCGTCCTAACAGCTGGACAGGTTGAGGCAGCAATGGCAGCAGCTATAGACGGATCCCCCATTCCAGAGGTAGAGGCAAATGAAGGTGTGAGTTCTGAGGCTGACGAGGGGGACCCTCCAAGGCTTTGGGTACGGGATGGAATGTACCCTGGTACCGCCTTCACTAGGAGTGTAGGAGATTTGACAGCTGAAGGGATCGGTGTGGTAGCAGATCCTGAGGTGCGTGTGGTCAGGATCTCTCCTGCTCACCTTTTTTTCGTGCTGGCAAGTGATGGAGTCTTCGAGTTTTTGTCAAGCCAGGCTGTTGTTGATATGGTAGTAACTATCAGTCTAATTAATTGCTTTTAAGTGTTTACTTCAGTGTGGCTGGTGCCCTGAGCCTTTACTTTTTGGTTCAATTGATTTTCTTTCCATAATTATATCTATGTTAATTGTCACAGAGATCTTAAGGGCAGATTTGTCAAGTGATGGGACTAAGGGGGCCATGCTGAATCTCTCAAAATATAAAAAATAAAAATTTAATCTTGTTTAAAAAAAATTTGCTTTCAATGTAGGGACCTTTTGCACTTGGGTATACAAATTCTTGCCAAGTATTGATAAACTTTCGACTAAAAATTAGCACACATGGAAGACACTTAGAAAAAGCATCTCAAATAAAAATAGTAAATCAAAAAGCAAAGAATAAATGAAATTAAATGGATGGGCACAGGTAGGTAGACAGCTGTGCTGTGTACATGCATTTGTACCCCACTGCTTTGGTGATTCATTTTTTTTTCTTGCTTAATTTAACAGCCTTGTTTACAGCATTTGTTTATTTGATCTAGGTGTCAAAATTTTCTGATCCGAGAGAAGCATGCGCAGAGATTGTTTCAGAATCATACCGGCTTTGGTTAGAGCACGAATCAAGAACAGATGATATAACAATAATAGTTGTGCATATCCAAGACTTGTCAGAAGTATGTTTACTACTTCTATGTTGCAAAATAATTTGGGGAAATTCATATTTATTAGTTACCTAATGAGTAATTTAACCCCAATTATAACTGTTAAACCTTCTTAATCCCTGCATTTCTTTCACGGTGGCTTAGTTTCGATTGAGCCTCATCAAACTATCGTTAGTTTTGCCACAAACTCCCAGTGGCTTCTGTTGACCTAATTTCTAATTTTCAAACCACATTTATAATGATTTAACATGCTGTTCTGTTGGTATGCATTTTTATTGGTATGGAAATGTTCTTGTTTTCAGGTGCGCCCGCACACACACACACAGAATAAGAATTTGAAAGGATAGTCTCGAAAAGTTTTCCTTGACAAAATATTTTAGCACGGAAACAGTTCTGTGAGCATCTGACCTTTCATGTAATTAAGAGAGACACTTTTGGAAAGGTAGTCTTATCATTTACACTCTTGGAAGGGTAGTCTGATCAGTTTATGGAAAAGAATAGTAATGGGTTGTAGGATATAGTTTTTCCAAATTTGGTTATTCTTTCATATAATAAGAAAAGGGGGTGGTTTAAAGGTGTTTTTGATGTTTTGTTGTGGTTCACTTTGTTTTTGTAGGCGTAGACAATTAGACATGAAACATATTCATTAAGACTTTGTAAAGTTGGTTAGTATGGTTTGGTGGTGAGACACCTAGTAATTCGAAGAAAAATGAGGACAAAAGAGGAAAACATGAAGGACATATCTTCCGTGTTTTGTAGAATAAAAAAAAATTGTTTAACAAACTTTAATGTGATCAGTCAGGTTCTTCTGAGAATCACCAAGTAATTCAGACGAAAATAACGGATGAGAGGTTTGCACTCCAGAAGATCCCGGAAGCTTCCATTGAGAAGGACTCTTGTTTGCCTTTGAGTGATTTCCCGAAGGAACACAGCCTCTCAGGTGTCTCATCTCCAGCTGGCAACAAATCGTGAACTAGGTGAACTCTTGACTTCTAATTTTGGTAAATGTTTGAATTACTTGTATTTTATCATAGTTTGGAAAAAATCCGTGATCATATTTAGACCTGGCAGGGTTTGGGCTATCTGAAAATTACTGGCTTTTATTTTGCTTTAAGCTGCAATTTCTGCTTCAAATTGAACTTGTCACTGGTTAACTTGCTGATTATTTTTTGTGACATACTGTACCAAAAGAAGGCCGAATATTACATTTACATAAATTTAGCCCCTGATGTATGCTTTTTGAAAAAATTATTTTCAGGAACTTCTCATTTGTTGTCATCTTCATAGAAAAAGGATTATTGAAAGCATCAGAGAAAGATTTAAAGTACGCTCTAAATCCTCAAAATCTGGCAATCTCCAAAACAAGATAGATATCCTATGTACGCACATGTGGCATGGGAAATATCTACACACAACTTTGAGTTTTCACAAAATTGCTCAAAGGAGATGAGTGATCATTCTCAAGTTTTGTAGGGCTTTAATAATGCATAATATGTTTTATTGGTGTTTTTAAGTGTGGTGGTTATTTTGAGGTTTTTCACGGGCAAACATGAATTTTCGCAGTGATGTATTTCTAACTTAGGTGGTGTTATATGTAGTTCATTGGCAGTTTCTAGAGGTCGGAATCTAAGTCTTTTAGTTTTCCCAGATTCCAACCTCATTTTTGGTTTGCACAGAAACATAGTGTAATCTAATGCTAACTTCTGATGAAATGCTTGATTGCTTTGTTTGTCTATTGATATGTTATGATGTTAACATAACCTCTTGTTGTTCAATTGTTTTTTTTTTTGCATTAGCTCTGCTTGTGTTTGAGAAGTCAAACAAGGTTCCATGTGCAGAACTTAAACTTGATACTGTATGTTGTGTGTGATAATTGATTCATTTATTGTTGTTGGCATGAGATAACAAATACTGTTGCCTTGTTGGTTGCGCTTCTTTTGTTCTTTTTAATTTGGGGGGGAGATTTGTGCCTCGGTTACTAGACTTTGGAAAACAAGTGATCATCCAACTTGAATTCATTTGTGAGCTCACAAGGTAGTCAACTTTTAATTTGCTTCAATTGAGACAGTTTGTCAGTTCTTTTTGTCCATATCTATTGGACTGCATATGCCACAGTCCATAGCAATTGCTTTCAAATGTGCTCCTGCTGCCTTCTGGCTTTAACTGTTGAATGGCGAATTCATTTTGGTTTGTTTTCAAAAGCATTATGTAAAAGCATGCGTTCAAACAGTTACCATTCAATACTTTTGATGAATGCGAATTCCTTTTGTTTTGTCAGTTACCATTCAATAGTCAATACTGTTGAATGGCGAATAGTCACGCAAAAGTACACGTCCTAGACCATAACATTTCTGTTTATATTCATACATAAATTTGTAAGCCTATTTAGCCTGATTTAAAGAAAGAAAATTATAATTGTAAAACTTTTTATTTAAAGTCATATTATTACAAGTCACATTAATACATTTACATTAGTATCTGATAGCTGTATTAAATCAGTCAGAAAAGTGTAGAGAACAATCAATCAGATGATCAATTATATCAGTAAGCATTAATGAGTCCTCTCACCATTTCCAAACTAACATGTCTATCAAATGGATGGTCAAACACACTGAGCAGGTGTACTTTCTCTGCAAGCTCCCAGTGAGCATTAATGGGTCCTCCCTCTTTAAAAAAACTCCTCCCCAAAAATAGTAAATTGTACCTTGTCGGCCTTTCCTCTTTTGCCCCTCCCGCTTACACGTGTTGTCCCAAAGGTGCACCTCGTACTTCCCGGTCCATTTGTGCCTGCAATAGAAAACGACCACGTGTCAGGTATCACGTGACATCCGACTTCGTAATTTTGTTCACACTTTTTTGAACTTGCAGCAATTTAGTCCAGCCTACTAATGGAAAGTATGAAAGCGCATGATTTGTAATTGTAATGCTACACATAATAAAAGGTCTTATTAATTTATTATCCATAGCATATTTAGAATGGAAATTAAAACGGCCCCACCTGCTAGTTCTAATAAAACATTTTGCATGCATACAAGTATTATGGTGCTCCAAGGAAGGTCAGTCGATTCGAAACAAAAGTTTGGAGTACAGCAAAATTCTGATTCACTGCTGTCTAACCCCTCCAGACAAATCAACCAACGCAAAACTCAAAATCACATGGTTTATGATGATAAATTACAAACCCGAGAAATTTCACAGATTATATTTTGTAACTGCAAAATAAATGTTATGGTCAAAATACATTTAGGACGTATGAATAAACTCGATTAATTACAACTAGAAAGAAGTAACTGAAAATCACCACTACGATCAAATACATGCTGCCAATGCGCAATCGTCTAGGGTCATCCATTGTAAATACAACAAGACGGAAAAAAAAAAAACAAAAAACTCCTCCGATGCCAAAAAAAAAAAACGGTATCACTCGCATGAACCAAGAACCGAAACAAAATCAAATGAAGACAAAAACTAAATAAAAAAAAACAGACCTCGTAATCCCTCGATAAATCGAGGTCCTGAGAGAGGACCTCGCAACGCTCATCCCCGCCCGTTTTTCACCCACCGCTAGCTGCTTCACGGGAGGTGACGGCGCAATCACCACAGGAATGTCATTTCTGGAGTCAGGTGATCCCCTAGTGATATTACTGCTATCGCCACCTGGAGTGACAGATAGAGAATCTTCAGCATCAGCCGTGAGGAACAAGGGGTGCATCTGAGCGGGGAGATCTCGGCCGTCCGTCAGAGATTGGATGTAGGGATAAGGATCTAACGGCTCCGGGATGAACTGATCCTGGTAAGGATGCGCCAAGAGGGACTCGATAGGAGATAGACAGTAACAGTAAGACATCAGGTTTTGCTGGGAGCAAGAATCCCGAACTCATTGCTTCTTTGCCTTACAAGTTCACAGCTTTTGCTTTCCTTTTGGTCACCTCAACAACGCTTTGTTTCGCCTTTGTTGAACCGCAAAAAGATAGATATTCAAACAAGTTCGTTTTTTGGAGGAGATGGAAGCAAGTTTTGAAGAGAGGTCGTGTTATGACAGAGGAATTGAGCAGGTTTGAGTTGACATTATATTTATTTTATTTTGTTGTTAATTAGACATGCATGTTATAGTTGCTAGGAAATTTGTTTTTTTTTTCCCTCTCGTTTTTGTTCTTCTATTTTACTTGTACTTCTATTTAAGTAAAAAATTTCTTGAAGCATTTAATGCCTCGTGAATCATGATCATTTTTAATGCCCGAATAGGAGGTAGACATCAGGTTGTTCGTCGGAGACATCAAAGTTCGTTTGTTTGTATTAGAAAATCAATAACCGGTGAGTTATATATAAATAGCACTTGAGAGTAGGTCCGATGCCCCTGGTTCGATGGTTTTCACCGTCGATTTGCTTTAAGATTCGTGCGTAACGCTTTAAACTTCGTGAGGATTCATTAATACTCAAATGCGAATTCCTTTGGTTTTGTCAGTTTACCATTCAATACTGTTGAATGGCGAATAGTACACGTCGGTCACGCAAAAGTTGAGATATCTCAGAGGATACGCCTCCGTTGCAAACTAATGCTTTTACTAATTGTTCTTCGTTCGAGAGAAAATATATTAATAATGACAAGCACAACTCTGACCTTAATAACTCTAACATGATCCACCGACTAACCAAACCTCTCCTCTATTTATTTATTTAATTATTTCTACGAGCCTATGTCCTTCTCTCTCTCTCTCCACTTCCTCTCGCGCATCTGTGATGGCGTTCTTCTTCAAGGCGGCTTCGTCCAAGGGGCGCTCGTCGTCTCCCGTAGAGATTGTCAGATGCACTAAGGAATCTCTTGTTGCAGTCCGTGATAGAAATGCCGCAAAGGTTAATTTCTCTTTCACTTTACTCTTGCAAATTTACATTTTTTGTACTACTAGCTTCTAGGTCATGATAGCAATGTCTCTGTTCGACCTTGAGTTCGTGCGTTTAAAAAGAACACTTTATTCTGTGCATTGCAGTTGTTATAAACTCCACACAAAAGGTTTACAACTTTTCAGATTTTGGGAAATATTACAGTGTTCATCAAGAGATGGTTTGTGACTTCACTTTTGTGCGGAGATAATTTCTTCTTTTTTTTTTCCCCCTCTTTTTGGTAGTACCTCAGTGCAAAGACATTTTGAAATCTGTGCCTCTATTGAATTTCCAAAACGGTTGAATTCAGGTGTCTTCTATGAGAACAGAGTAGGCCCATCGGACCTACTTTAGTAGGTTCAACTAGCATGATGACCGTCTGATCTAATTTAAGATTTGTGCTCACGCAATTGAAACAGAGATGCACGAAATTTAAAGCGTTCTGCACGAATGTTAAAGCAAATTGACGGTGATTAAATCCGTCGAACCAGAGTAGATCCGATGCCCATCGGACCTACTCTCAAGTGGTCTTCTATAGTTCTATCTATTTTTTTTGGAGGGGAAAAATCATGTGCATAACTATTCATAATAAACCATGCTTCTAAATAGCTAGCTATAGCTTTTTTTAACCCTAAAAGCTATGGCGCTATGGGCGATATATAGCTAGCTATTGGCGCTATAGCTAGCTATAGCTAGCTACTTAGTGCAATGGCTTATTTTTTTTAACCGTCCCGCTATACCGCTATAATCGCTATTTAAACCATTGTAATAAACAAAGGGATCCGAATCTGCTGCGATTCCGAGCGGGATCGCAGGAACCTAAAATTCCGAATTAACGGTTCAAATTTTTCTGAGCGCGGATCTCGATAACGTTTTGGAAAAGTAAATTTTCATACACGCATCTCGAAAAAAATCAACAGTTGATATCGGAATCGCAGGGTCCTGTGATTCCCGAGAATCACAGCAGATTTATTTTCTAAACAAAGAGGCCAGCTTCCTGTAGAAGCAGGAAATACACAACTGGCGCAAAATTTTAGAATGTGATATATATTTTTTTTGGTTTTTTTTTCTTAGAGTACAAGCATAAACAATTTTTTTTTTTGGAAAATAAGAAAATATAGTGTTTTTTTCGTCACTCGGTGAGTGGGACGGTCTAAGGGTACAGGGGCGGAGCCAAACCTTCAGACTATGGGGGTGAAACGTGAATGGAGGTCAAGTATACAAAATTTATATGCTGCGAATGGAGGTTAATTTGACAGTTTCATAGTATTTTCTACTAAATTATATATAAATTTACCAATAAATACAAAATTTTTGAAAATAAATAGGGTCAATTGACCCCCATTTATTACAAGTGGCTCCGCCTCCAGACAGGTCCAAATTTGGTTCGATGCTTGCTTGGAAATAGATTTGTATGCACTTGATTCATACGAATTTAAAGTTGTCCGTGCTTACTTGATGCACATTGAACAACTCTAATCGGACATCAGACAAAATCTGGTTTGATGTCCATCAAATAGCCTCCGATTCTCTTTCGTAAGGGAGAAGAGCAAACGCCCCCTTGGGCTGCATTCAGTCTCATGTTTAATCGCAGTCGTTCGATCTATGTTAGAATCCATGCTCATTTAATCAGTACAAATCTTGATGTTGATGTTTATTGAAAAAAACTCCGATCGAATGAATTCGTATCACCTAAGGTAACAAAATTTCTGTTTGGATCTGAACCATTCAATCAGAATCTGTACGATTATTAAAGAGATCCCGTGCGTTCTACGCTTCCACCTCGGCTCGAATATCTATTGATTCAAACAGAAATATTCTGTTACCTCAGAGGATATGAATTCCGACCAAATTTGATCCGATGTCCATTAAATTAGCAAATGCCCCATGGGCTGTTGCTTAGGTTTGATTTTCTAAAAACGCCATTTATTTAAGCTTCAGTTCTCTTCTACTGGACTATCATACTAACCCATTGTTAGATATTGGGCCTGGGCTTAAAGGCTGTATTTGGAAAAATATATATTGTGGGCTTTAAATTGGATCTGTAGGCTTTACTTTTTAGGCCTGCTTCGTGAAAATTGGATGTCCGACGGTTGATTCGGGCCGTTCAATTCACTCCTAGATTTATTTTAAAAAATTATAGACTCTAGAGTTTCTAAGAGGAGGGTTCAAATGCCTCCATTTTTCATGCCTCCACCATACCTCCATTTCTAAAAACTTTAATAACTCAAAATTTAAAACTTAAAAGTCAAAATAAAACCGTTGGATATGATCTACATCATTTTATCTATGTGCTCATAAAAAATTATCACATTTTATGTGAATCAATAAGTTGAAAAATCAACGTCTAAAAATTATCCACATTAGTACGTTTTTTTATAAGTTCTTGATGACAACCAAAATAAAATTGAAATGTCATAATTTTTTACACGTGCATAGATAAAATGATGTAGATCATATCCAACGGTTTTATTTTGACTTTTAAGTTTTAAATTTTGAATTATTAAAGTTTTTCAAAATGGAGGCATAGTGGAGGCATGAAAAATGGAGGCATTTGAACCCTCCTCATGTTCACATCCCTAAAACTAATTTTAGAGTTTCTAATAAGCCACATCATCGTAAATTAAAATCAATAAGCCCATCAATAGTAAATTAAACTAATTTTAGCGAATACAAGCCCAATCGTTTTGCTATGCCAGAGTTTATAAATGATTTCTTAATACGAAATTATTGAGCAAAGTTGCTAAATAAGAAATCCATCTACATCCCTAAAACTGGTTTACCAATTGTCACGTCAGATTAGAAACTCTAATAGTTTCAGGGATGCAGATGCTCTAAATTAGGGATGTCAATGACATCCTTTTATCTATTTATCTTATCCGTACCATATCCGATAAGACGGATACATGTACATTTTTTTTTTCGTAAACCTAATGGGTACGGGTACGGGTACGGGTACGGATAAAGATTCTTTTTCGTTATCTAAATGGGTAAGAGTACGGGTAAAACCTATTTCGTAGGAGTCATTTATAGGGGTCATTTAGAAAAGTACAGGGCCAAATAAATTTATTTGTAGCAATTTATCTATAATCCAACACATTAATGTGAAACTTTTTAAAAATGAGTGTCAGTTATCCCATTCTTACTCCTAAAAAAATATGAAACTAAAAATTGTTGATATTCTCCTATATGATAACAATGCAAATTAAAAAAGAACACAGTAAAATTTCGAGTTCCTATAATGCAAGATCAACGCAAAAAAAATGAACTGTTGCTTTTAGTTAGTTCTATTTGTTGATTGTATTTTTCATCTTTTGATTTTTATATCAACTGAAAAGTAAAACTTATAAATTTTATCAACAAATGCACAACGTGACATAAATTAAGGGTATGTTTGGTTGGATTAAAAATATGCTATTTTTGAAGTTAGGCTATTCGGAATAGCTTATTCTATGTTTTGTTGGGTTAGAACAGTTAGAATAGTGAATTCAAACTTTTTGTCTTATTAAAATAGATTATTCTTAAGGGTTTTGAGATTTGACTATTCTAGTAAAACAAACAAGAGCTATTTTTGATTTGGCTATTCTAGCTATTCTTGTTTTACAACCAAATATACCCAAAAATAATATTATAAATGAAACTGGAATTTATTACTACAACAATGAATATTATTATTATATGCCTAAAAAATTAATTGTATGTTGATTCATTATCTTTGAAGGATGTGCGTTTTGGTAGGAACAAGTAAAAAAAAAAAAAAAGTAAAAATAGTGCAAGCTTGTTGTTGAGATGAAATCTATAATTTTAATATTTCTTAAAATTGTGATGAAAATTTAAATGGGGAAATCAATTAATTAGTCTTCTAAATTTGTAAAGACATGAGATTACGTTATCATCAGCCACATATGATACCAGGGAGAATTTCAAATATGTCCTTCAAGAACTTCAAAATTACATATTCTCCTCTAAAATTCATAATATCATATTTATCCTTATAAATTTCAAAAACTCACAAATTTATCCAATTAATTGTCTTTTTTATTAAAACTCGTTTTAAATTTATAAAGTACTCATTATCACCTATTAAAAAAAATAAAAAATATATGGTTTGTTTAAGAAAAAATGTTATCTCTTTTAATTGCGGGGGTGTGAAGGCAAATGATTCAATTTTTACTCGTGACGTGCACACAGGCGTATGCCTAAATGCCACTGTGTATATGTCACAACTAATTGCCAATTCGGTCCGCTTGATTTTTTTTTGACCGAATTTGCAATTTGGTCCATGTTGATTTCACAAATTTTCAAAAAGGCAGCCACAGAAAATCTGAAGACTCCGGATCGAATTGGCAATTCGGTCCCAATTTTTTATTTTTTTTAGGGTTATGCTATTGTAAATTTAGTTAAGAAAACATTTACATTAATAAAGATGTGTAATTCTTACTCGCTAGGTTGTGCCAAAAAAATTGAAAATGAAATAGAGTAAATCAAATTTCATCTAATATCCTCTATGGGAGATAAAAAAAAGTGATCTAGTTAAAATTCTATCTAGTTTATTTGTTTTAAAATTTCAATTGACCACATTATTATTTCATTAAAGAATCTAATTTATCAAATTATTATTTCAATTGACCAATCCTAATTTAAATTGTTCTTAACATGTGATGTGATAAAATTCTTATAATTGTTAAAAAATAGGAATATGAAATTTTAAAACGAATAAACTAGATAGAATTTCTATGTTAAAATAATATGTAAATTAAAAATATTTTATAAAATAAGTTAATACTATGTATTTTAATAATTTTTAAAATGTTCTATATGTTGGAAAGATTCCACATATAAGCTAATATAATGCCTTTTTTATTTAAACAAATAAAATTTTACGCTACAATTTTTAATTCTAATCGGTTATACACAAAAAAGATAAAAATAATTCAAAATGTGCATGACATTATAGTTGTATTTTTCTATTTAAACAAAAAATAAAGAAAAGTAAATATGGAGAAGTGGGAGGGAAGGGAAGAGAGGAGAAAAGTGGGGTCCACAAGGGCATTTTGTTAAAAATTTTGAGAGGAGGGTATTTTGTTATATGTTTTGAAAAAGTACAATGTAAAATTTCCCTATTTAATTGTCTTTCGGTTTCAAATTCCATTTGACCTACATCTGATATGATATATGATACACAAGTGAGAAATTTAACCAAACCTAAAAAGAAATTTTGGACCGAATTGCCAATTCGGTCCGGACTAAAAAAACTCTGGACCGAATTGGCAATTCGGTTCCTAGCCACTACACAAACGGCACACAGTTTTCTGTGAAAATTTGTGAAATCAACATGGACCGAATTGTCAATTCGGTCAAAAAAAAAAATCAAGCGGACCGAATTGGCAATTCGGTTCTTATGGTTTTTGTAAAAAAAAAAAAGTAATCACGTTGGTTTGATAAAAATATTTTTTTTAATTATGTTTAAAAAAAAAATCCGGGGGCTTGTTTAATTTTGTTTTTTTGTTTTTTTGTTTTAAAAAGAGAGATATAAATACAAGGAGAAAACGTAGAATTCGTCAATTATATTTTTGTTTAATAATAAAATTGAGGTTCCGAACTTCCGATCAGACCCGGATCCGTATCCTCCCAGGTACCTGACTCAAGCAAATTGAAACGGACGGCCCAGATTAATTCTATCTGGGTCAAACTCAATCCGGTGCCTATGGAAACTGTAGGGGTGTTTTGAGATTCGTGTCATGTTAAAAGAACCGTCCAATCAGGTAAGATGTGACTTCATCAGACCCTTAGAGCGACTTTTCTGTCTTGAAGGAGACGGGACAGACAATAGCAAAGCCTTGGTTGAACAACCAAATCTCTCCAAACGCTGATCTCTCTCTCTCTCTCCCCCCTCCTCTCCAATGGCGTTCTTCTTCAAAGCGGCGGTGTCCAAGGGGCGCCCCACCTCTCCAGTCGAGATCGTTAAATTAATCAAGGAGTCCCTTCTCGCACTGGACACTAAAACAGTTGCCAAGGTTTCCGACCTTTTCAATTTACCCCCTTGATAATACCTCTATCAGTGTCACTAAATCATGCTAATGTCATTCTTAATTGGGATCTGATTTGTGCACTATTGTTTCTGTAATGGAATTTGTCATTGTAATGGGGTGAGATCTAGATCATGATTTCTCTTTTTCCCTTCTCTTTTCTGAAAGTAGATGAACCAGTGTACTGCCTAATTTAATTGTTAGTAAATTTCAATCTTTGCCATGATTGCAACTTGAGTCAGGATAACATATACTCGTCATAGACAAGAATTTTACTGTTGTTGATTCAACTTTTACTTGGATCATATATGGAAGTTCCTTTTTGAGCTTAGTGGATTTGCTTTTTTCTTGGGTTGCTATCATTAGATCATACATATCCTCAAAATACCATTCATATGGCAATCCCTTTAAAACAATTTTGCATTCTTTAGTACCCAACTTTTCTCATTAACTGTAAGTTGTATAATTAGTTGGTGTTTGTTTACTACTTCAAAAACTGTTAGTTGTATAATTAAGCGCATAAAAGGTCAAAACAGAGCAATTAGGACAAAAAGGAAAGTTTTTAAGAAGTCAAACTGGTACATACTGGGTATGCAACTATACATTGAGGCAGACTGGTAGTGAAATCCATGGGTGTTTAAAAACTACCTGGTATTATTATACCGTTGACGTGTTCATCACTGAAAAACCAGTTTTCAGGCAATAGTGTAATACTTTGTTGAGACTGGAAGTATTGTGAAAAAAACAACCTACCTTAGTGTAGGTTTTAGGTCTTCAAATCAATCTAAATCAGCATCTTTAATGCAATTTTGCAATTAAGCACAAACAAAATTAAATACTAGATTGATAATTATGTTATGTTGTGTGAAACTTTCTGGTTAGTCAAGATTCTGCACTAAAAATATGAACTGGAAATTATTTTTTAACTGCAATATACTTCAATCATCATTTATATTACAGCCTGTAAATTTTATAGGCACTGGAGGATGTAGAGAAGAACATTAGTTTTTTGCGACAAACACTTGTCGGTGATAGAGAAACTGAGCCAAATCAAGAATTAATCATGCAAATAGCCATTGAAATTTGCAAAGAGGATGTGCTTTCTCTATTTGTGCACAAGTTGCCTTCTTTGGGTTGGGAAGTATGTCCCACCTTTACCTTTTGTATAATATAATTATTTTTTGGTTTTGTTCAAGCAACTTAATGTTTACATTTTTTGTCAAAAAATATTATCCTATGGAAGATTATGTCACGTAATATTCTTTAAGGTAATGATACCAAGTCTACCTAGAAAAGTATAGTCAGATTGGTATATACAAAAAACCAGTACCAATATATAGCAACTGAAGTTGAAAGAAATAAATTAATGAAATGTATTATAGGAAACGTTAAGAGTTGAGATATTTGGAAGATTTTTCTTCATACACAAAAACTCTGGATACCAACTTGTGGTGTTCTAGGGGGGAGGTTACTCTTGGAACATTATCTTTGTTGTTGCATGACTATTAACTAGAATTTATATTATCTTTTATTTAGGCGAGAAAAGATTTGGTGAATTGCTGGTGTGTTTTATTGTGGCAGAAGGTAGGATTGAACTGTTGTTGTGTTCAATATTTGGAGAACCATGTCGAGCTTCTAGATTTCCTAGTTGTATGGTAAGTCTGTTTATTCTCGTACAAGATGCCTGTTTTTCTAATTACACCCAACTTTTTGCAATATGTGCAGATAACAAAATATTTATTCTAATTGCATCTGACATGCAATTCTTCTGAGATATTTGCATGTACAATAAAACCTTTAAAATGGTGAAATCCTACAATACAAAACCCTAAATCCATCTTCCCCATAAATGATATTTGCTAATAAATGATTTGGTGATTTTTGTGAATAAATGAGAAGATGTTGGTGTGTATGCACTATTACTATCCTGAGACACTTTATAGAAGATTTGTGTAAAACAACAATTCTTATATATATGACAGCTACAATAACATTGAAATTGCATTGAATTGTGGCAACATGTTGAGAGAGTGCATCAAGCATGAATCTCTTGCCAAGTAAGTTTCTTATATTCCTGATTTGTGTTTTCTTGTTGACCTAAATTCAATCTTTTTCACCCTTGAATTTTTTGTTTCCTCTGTTAACAGGAGGCCTAAATTAAGAATAAATGCTTCAAAGTGGCAATTTAATCCCAATTTTGCACAATCAACAGTGCTAGTTACGATCTTGTTTCCTTTATAAACCTCAATGTACCCTGATTTGTGAAACTAAACCAATGCAAGTAAACTAGGAAAATTTTGGTACTTATCCATGTGTTTGCTGACTGTATTATAGGTGCTACCACATTTAGCCAATGGTATTGTCAGCCCACAATGTTTGTGATTTTATTTCTGATTAAATTGATTTAATTCTAGTGGTGCATTTCAGATATATACTTGAGTCAGCTAGCTTTGAGTTATTCTTTAAGTATGCCGAGCTGCCTAATTTTGACATTGCTTCAGATGCTCTCTGTACTTTCAAGGTTAAGTTTCATTTATCTATTCATTAAAGGTGCTTTTATATTTGTCTGACTTGTTAATCTATATAGTTGAGCTGATCACTTCACAGATTTTAACAATTGTTGGTGGTTCATTTAGCTAAATTTGAATATTGGTAATGAAGTTGCTGGACTGCACAGTACTTGCCATGCTGCATGTATATACAAATACATGAATGATTCAGTAGAGCTACTGTTGTGGACCTTGTGGTAGTTTGAGGAACTTCGTGCTAACCCTTATTAAGCCTTATAAATGTAATGATAATAAGTTGCACACTGAATTGGTATTTGATGCTGTATGTGAGTGATATAATAAATCCATATACTATCAAAATCTGGTATGAAAGTTTTTGTTTGACAAATTAACAGGATTTGCTGACAAAGCATGAGATGGTAGTATCTGAATTTTTGAGCTCCCATTATGAACAGGTTTGTACCGATAGCATTTATGTCAAGCTTTTAGCATGAAACAAAAAATAAATTAATATGTTCATTGCCTTTAGAAAGCACGAAAAGAGATAAATATCATATTTACAACTCAATACTTTTGTCATTGTCATCCACGCCCTCCCATGTTGTCTTCAAACAACCTAAATTGATGCCCTCCTCTCACTTAGAGATATTGTGAGGAAAGAAGGTCCTTCTAGTATGTTTTATGTAAATTGGGAACAGAGTTTGTTGGTTATGATAATTTGTTTTGGTATATTGTTAAAATTATAAATTTTTGCTGCAACGTAATGAAATTATATAAAATTTGCAGCTTATTAATTACTCCTGAATCTGCATTGATAATTTTTTTGTGTGCAATGTTTCAGTTCTTTGAGCTTTATGCAAAGTTAGTGACCTCTACAAATTATCTCACAAGAAGACAATCTGTGAAGGTTAGAAACCTCAAATAATGTATATCCACATGTAAATAACATGCTTCTGATTATGAAGTTCCAAAATTTTTGTAAATAACAAAATAATATTTGAGCTGCTTATGGCCTCAGAGTAAAAGGGAGAAAAAAAAAACCATCACAACCACTGAAAGTGGTAACTAAGTTTGATAATGGTATTATAGACCAAATTACGGAGCCAAACATTAAGATCTGGATTATTGATGCTTTCTCTTATCGAAAGCATTTCCCATATAAGAAATTTATTGAATGTTTCTTTAATATATAGGGATTAAAAGCACAGAAACAATCTGGTCCTTTACCCTCATTTGTGTTATTAGAAGAAGAGAAGTTTAGATATATACCCATCATAACTTCATTATTTAGATATTTACCCATCAAAATTTTAAAATTAGTTATATGCCCATCCAAAATCACTTAAATTATTCATATCCCCATCTACTATTTTAAACATTTGAAATAATGAATTAATATTGACAAATTAATAATATTGACATCTTTGTCCTTATTCTCAAAACTGTCGTATCCTTCCCTTCCCTTCGTTGATTACCGGTTCTCTCATTTCTTTGTGTAATGTTGCCGGCACAAGCTTCTATATGTGTTTGGTGAAGTCTGAGAGTAGCGTGCTTGTAGACAAACCGATTCTCAGTTGGAATCCTAAGAGAAGCAAATTTCTTGTTTGCTATCCAAAACCCTTTCAATTCTGAACTTCTCTGCACCGTATCTAGGAACAACACCTGACGCGATTGATATGCCCTTTCAATTTTCATATTAAGAATTGTGCTATGGATCTGCAAAATTGTTTATTAATTGTGGGACTCGCTAAAGAAAAATGAGGAGAGAAGCTGATTTATAAACAAAAGATTGGGGAAAGATATGCGAAGTATATTTTGCATATCTGGGAGGCGGGAGGCGGGTTAAGTCATTCACTCGATGAGATTGGATTCATCAATAAGATTTGTACGAATAGGGACCTTAATGATTACTTTTGTTTGGACTTTGGAAACTCGTTACAATTCAGAAAACATGACAGAATGGTGTATCGTGCGTCGAACTTGTGCTTAATACTAGTAAACTTAGTCTAGAAATATGTCATATGTAATAAAACTAACTATATTAATTACATAGTATGCTGATTCTAGGTAGAAATACTTATTATCTAATTTCGGTACGGAGAAGAAGAAGAAAGCATGGGTGATTGAGTTCTTGTCTTTTTAAACTTATCAAATTGATGGAAAGGTGCAGGGGAAGAGAAGGAAAGGGGAAGGGGCACGACCCAGTTTTCAGAATAAGGGCAAAGATGTCAATTTATTAATTTGTCAATATTAAGTTATTATTTTAAATGATTAAAATAGTAGATGGGGATATGAATAATTTAAGTGACTTTGAATGGGGTTATATCTAATTTCAAATTTTTGATGGGTAAATATCTAAATAATGAAGTTATGATGGGTATATATTTAAATTTCTCTTAGAAGAATAGTGAGAGCATCTACAACGGTGATTTCTTTTAAAATGCTAATCTGATGTGTTAATTGCTAATATAATTGCTGGGATGTACCACAGTTTTTAAATTAGCAAGTTTGCTTTAAAAACAACTCTTTAAAGCATCTACAACGGTGATTTCTTTTAAATTACTAATCTGATGTGTTAATTGCTAATATAATTGCTAGGATGTACCACAGTTTTTAAATTAACAAGTTTGCTTTAAAAGCAACTCTAATTAAATAAGTAACTCTAATTAAATTTCTGAGATGGAGTGATTTAGAAATTATGATCCCTTTAATTGCTAAACTCAGTGACGCGGCCCAAATTAATTGGGAATGGAGATGCTCTGAGCATGGAGATCCTTTTAGAAAAAGTTTGGAGACATTTTTTAATGTATGGATGGTATTTCCCATTCTAGGAGCGAGAAAGTTTATGCGTCTACACATGAAACTGTCCATAAAAATATTAACTTATGAAACTATTTTATTATATTTGCAGTTTTTATCCGAGTTTCTATTGGAGCCTCCCAATTCGCATATTATGAAGCGATACATCTTGGAGGTTCGGTATTTAAAACCTGTGATGGCATTGCTGAAGGTACTGTTAGCATCTTAGTTATTCTCTCCCTTTCACAGTTCCTAGTTTTTTATGCATAATCAAGTGGCAGCAGCCATCTTCTTGGATTAACTGTCTGGAAGTATCCCCTTTTTGCACCATTAATAATAACTTTTCTTCAACGGGGCTGCCCTCTCTATTGTTCAATGTTAGGTTTGATGCAGGGAAATAAATCTGCTGCGATCCCCTTTTTTATTTTTTTTTTGTTATTATTCTCTGAGAAATTGCTGCTCATTGCATTGCTAATAGCAATTTAGACTTCTTGTCTGGATGTTACTCGCCTAAACTATATCTACACTTCAATTGGTCACTCAGCTTTTATTTTTCCCTTTACAACCAGAGTCCAACTTAGGTTAATTGAATCTGACGGTGTTTTCTGTTGCAGTCCAAAATCGAACCAAATTGTTTTTAAGAAATAATTTCATGAAAAATTCTGATTGGTTATACTTCTAATACCTTGTTTTTTACAAATCAAATGGCACAATTAGTTATTCAAAATCTCAAATGCAATTATATGAACCATATGTTCAAACAAATCACAGTTTTTTGACATATTTTTTGCTAAGAAAATTACTATATGAAAATTTGTACATTCTGGGCATTTTTGAATTAAGTGAATAGAAGGGTCTAATTCCAACAGTATGAAAGTTGAGTTGCTGAGAGGGAACCAACCAAAGGTTGGTGACCTTTTTGAATCAGTTGATTGTCTTTTAACCGATTCTAATTATTTTCTTGATTTTTGCATGTATACTTATCATTTGCTGATGTGCAGGATTCAAGCAAAAATATAAAGATTTGTGCCTTTCACATTTTCAAGGTATTATCTCTACTCAATTGTTTCAAGTCACTGAATTATATGTGTTTTGAATTATATTGAAAACAAAATATTCATCATCTATTCATTTGCTTTCTTGTATTGTTATATTTTTCTTTTAACAGGTGTTTGTGGCCAATCCAAACAAGTCCCAGGATATAATAGCAGTGTTAGTAGAAAACCACGAAGAGTTGTTAGAACTAATACATAATCTCCCAATGACTAGAGGTACTTATAAAATATGATTTTAATTTATTTTGTTTTCCCCTTGCACCTACCTATCATGAAATCAGCACTGAGCCATTTATTGCTTGTAAGAACCGATAGCAAGGTTTTATATGGGTACCAACCCAGCAACTTCAATATCATAATTTATATTCATTAGCTTTAAGGAAAGAGATTTTTGTTTTTTTTTTTTTTCTAAACAGCACCATCATTGAGTTGTACGGCCAACTGTGAAAAGTGTGCCATTTGAGAACGGAGTAGGCCCGATGCCCATCGGACCTACTTTTAGGTTCAACGAGCACGATGACCGTCCGATCTAATTTAAGATTTGTGCGCACGACTATTAAAACAAACACGCACGAATGTTAAAGCATTCCACACGAATCTTAAAGCAAATCGACGGTGATTAAATCCATCGAACCAGTGTAGGTCTGATGCCCATCGGACCTACTCTCAAGTGGTGCCATTTTTAAAGTAAATCTAAAGGGAACCTGGGAGTATTGATCATGACCGAGTGATTAGTTGCTCTCTTGCAATGACATTTTTTCGATTTTATGCTTCACGCGAGCTTATTTATGTCTGTTTATAGGTGAAGATGAGCAACTAGAAGAAGAGATAGAGCTAATTGTTAAGGAAATAGAAAGGTTGTCACGCGGGGCAAATGTGAGACGGTGAGAGTATAAATATGTGCTAGCATTTACAATTCTCTCTATATTTTTGTCATTTTTTTTGCGGTTATTATCTATGCTATATAAATTATCTGCAAGATTGCATCTAGTTATAGCCGTTTTGTACATAATGGTATTGTAACTCTTTATTTTTGAATTAAATTATTGTGTACTTGATTATTTTCAACGGTTTGGATGCATCGTTTAAAGTCAATTCAATAGATTTTTGAATTAAACTGACAAAAGGACTTGATGAGCTTAAGAATCTGTGGTCTTTAACATGAAAAATTCTTGCTTTCCAATGTACACATTTTAAATGTAAATATTTAACGAGTCTATACTTAAATTAGTTGTTTGTAATAATAAGCTAGTTATTTTTTGAAAAAAAAATAATCGAGTGACCGTCTGTTTTTAACATTAAATTAGTTACTTCCAATAAAAACATTATTATTGTAACCTTTATTATGTGGCTTTCGAATCGTTATCATATGAATTTCAAAAATTACTACTTTTAAAAGAAACATAGTATTTTTATAAAAATAATATCTTTTTACGAGTAATTCATTTAATATTTGGAAACATACAAAGTTACACATTATATTTTTTATGATTATAAGTATTTGAAAATGCACATACTGAAAAACTAGAATTAAAACACGTCGATGAGAAAACGTGGATGAGTAGATACAAAGCAAAGACTCCTCTAAGAAATCATTACCGGCCACACAGATTTTGTCCTGCTACATTTATCCAAACGGATCTGTAAACTGGATTTTCTACGCCTTGCTCCCAATCCCATCGTTCGTATTCTAGGCATTCTGACTTCTGTCTTCTGAGAGCGCGGAACCCAACAACACAGCTCATTTGAAGATTGGTAACGAAGTGGATGCAACAGAAGATCAGGGAAGTGTCACCTCATCCTTCCGATTTCCCAATCCTCCAGTTGCCACCTTATCTCGTCCTCTCCATTCCCAAATTACCCTCGGTGCTCACCACTCTCCGTTCCCTCCACTACACTATGCACTCTCTCACCTCGCTTCCCCTCCAATGAGCACTCTCTCACTCTCACCTCTATCCCCTTCCCTCCCTCTCCACCCCCAAGCCCTAAATTCCCAAATTACCCCTCAGCCCGTCTCCTCCCGCTTCCAGCTCTCCGCTTTCACGCCAAGCCTCCGCTCCCCTACTCTACCCAAAATACCCCTCTCTCCACACGAAATCCCCAAAATACCCTCTACCCGAACCCTCTTCGACCAGAAACTCCACCTCCTCCACTCTCATGGCGTTGATTTTTCTCCGTCTGACCTCCGCCGCATTTCCGAGATGTGCCCCGAGCTCCTCCAGTCGAGCCCTTGCCTCATCTCCGCCGCTATCTCTTTCCTCCTCTCTGAGGTCGATCTCTCTCCGTCGAACCTCCCGAATCTATTACGACGACGGCCTCGCCTCCTCCTATCTCCTGTGAAGACAAGGTTGAGACCTGCGTTCTTCTTCCTACTTTCGCTGGATCTGACCCCAGTTAAGGATTACGCTTTTCTTCTCTGCTTCTCTGTGGAAGATAAATTCCTACCTAGACTGGATTTCTTGCGAGAAATAGGGTTTTCACACAAAGAGGCGAGATCCATGGTCAGAAGGTTTCCCTGGTTGTTTCACTATTCAATTGAGAAGAATATGAGGCCAAAATACGAATTCTTGATGAAGGACATGAGACGAGGTTAGGCTCCCTTGATAGTTCACCTTTCTTTTCTTTGGCCACTTACAGAGGCGGATGTAGATTCAATGAATGGGGTTCAATTGACTCCCATTTTTTCAATTTTTTTTTGTATTTATATGATTTTCCATATAATTTATAGTAAAATGTCACAAATACGTAAAATTGACCCCGTTCTTAGTATGAAAATTATATATGATTGACCCCCATAGTTTGAAAGTCTGGCTCCGCCCCTGGCAACTTAGCAGATTGCTTTTGCTGATTGGTATGCATCAAGCTAGAGTATTAGATAACATTGTTTTGATGTATGAAATGTATAGTGGGTCAGGATGTCTAATAATGTGACTCTCCAATTGACCGTTTTCTTGTAAACAAGTGCCATAATGAGAAGATGTATATTTGATCAAAATAAGGCTTGGGATGTAATTGTTAGAAGGATATGATTCATAAAGCTATATAATTTCACACACAAAAAAAGTGACAGCAATAAAGATAGGTTAAATATAATATGGCAGCAATGTTCATGGTGCTCAATAATTTCTGAAAAAAGTTATTTAAAGAATAAACACTATTGGGGCAAAACTTTAGCATGGTGATGCTGGGATTAATGAATTTGACCGAGTTCTTCATAGTCAAGAACATATGTTGGTTCAGTTTAATTTGATTTTACAAACAATAATACTAATTCCTGGATTAGTCTGTGTAAAATAACAACTACTACATTTAATTTTGTTTTGTCAATATACTGCTTTTGGCTCATAATAATTAAGTGTGTTAAAGCTCCAAGATTATGTATGTATGCAAGAGCTGATAATGATTGTGCTGCATACACTGCCAACAAATTGTTGTTCTCCATATTGATAGAATGTAACTAAAATAGGTGCATTATATAAGCAGCAAAGTGTTAATTTGTTTGAGAAGGATATGCCAGTAATTTAAAATTGATAATAGATTACTACTAACCATACTTATTCATACCTGACAAAATAACAGCATCTTTGTTATATGCCAGAAAATGAGACTATATGCAGAACTGTAAAAGATTTCTTAAAGTAAAGATTCAAGTGTATTTTACACCTGACTCAAAACTAATTGCCTTTCCAGGTTTAGAAGAGCTGAGAGATTTTCCAGAATATTTCTCATGCAGCCTGGAGAATCGGATTCTGCCAAGGCACGAAATGTGTAAGCGAATGGGGTTAAGATTATCGCTACCTGCAATGTTTCGGCCGGGAAATGAAAAGTTTAAATCACTATTACGGAGATATGGAGGCCCATCGTTACCTGTCATGGATTCGCCTCTCTGGAATGCAGGTGTAAATTCTAGTATTGATAATAGAGTTTAATTTGTACATGTTTTTCAATTTTTATTTTTATTTTTTTATTTATGAACAAGGGGAGAGTTCTTTATTCTTTCTGCTAGTGGGTGGGAAATTGGTGGTGGTACTAGTAGCCTCGTTCTTACCTACAACTGGTACACAAAACGGAAATTTTTATTGGTAGTATTTGATAGAAAAGAAGAGAGACAAAATAGTAAAAGTATAGTAATATTTATATTGGTAGTAAGATCGGTAGGAATTTCACCGATCTAAATCAGTTTGTTTTTTTTTTCCTTTTAATTTTTCTAATAAATTTTTTTTTTTACAAAAATAGATAAAGTATCTTAAAATTTAGATATATCAAAACTTCTATCTAATTTTTGAAAAACTTTTCATATTTTACTAGAAATCAAATATAAGAATTCTCTCTATTTATACATCAGATTAAAAAAAAAAAGTTAAGATCCTACATATCTTACTACTAATATAAATATTACTGTACTCTTACCATTTGTTCCTCTTCTTTTCTATTAATTACTACCAATAAAAGATTTCCACAATAAGCTTACTTCTTTACCCTAACTGTGCTATATATACAAGTATACAAACATAGGCCAAATATGCGGACATGTTGTACTGTACGATTGTGTATTTGCAATAATCAAATTTCAATATTCAAGTTTTCAAAATTCTAATGGTTGATCCGAACTGTTCAACATGATCTTCATATGAATATGTATTTGCAAACCAATTTTTACATTTTTTAAATTTTTTTACTTTTTTTAGATAGGTAGAAAATCACTTGATCTGAAAATTATGTACCATTCAGATCAAGTGATTTTCTACCTATCTAAAAAAATAGTAATAAAATTTTAAAAAATATAAAATTTGGTTTGCAAGTACATATTCATATGGAGATCATGTTGAACGGTTCGGATCGACCGTTAAGATTTTGAAAACTCAAATATTGAGCCGTAGCATGGATGCCCTCTATGCTACGCGTAGCACCGTAGCCAACTCTGGCAAATAATGTAATGTCTTTTAGGCGAAAGGTTACAAATTTGAAATTTGATTTTAATATTGTTTATTGGTATTGAAATTTAAAGATTTAATTTTATCTTTATCTAAAAAAAATGATTATAAATGATCTAGATGCAATTGATTTAATGTTAGCAAAATTAAACATAAGGCATTAAAAAATAATTGATTTAACTTAGTCTACTGATGATTGTCCAATAGGAAACTTATCAAATAAGCAAGCAAAGAGGCATAGAGATATATAGTATATTCCTCTTTCAAAACCCCGAACCAGCCGAATCCGAAGCAGTTGAGATCCGTAAAATCAAATAGATGAAATAAAATGGTGATTCAGGGAGCCAACAAAGTTTGAGGAATCAAAAAATGACCTCAGAAAAAAGACACCTGAGAATAAGAAAAAAATAAGAACTGGTTACTGACATGTGGGTCTCATGGAGCTAAAGAGGGCTCTTTTAAGACTTAAGCCCTCATGTCAGAGATTAATAATTAATTCTCATGGAAGCAGCTGAAATAGAGGACCAAATTCCAAATGTCTCTATCAATGTTTTAAAAAACGTCCGTTTAGGCCGATTAGTCGTTGGCGATAATCAAACCGTTATGAATTTTTCTGACTAATCGGCCGATTATTTCTGATTATAGCCGATTATTTCCGATTAATCGCTTGGCGGTACTTTGTCTATCCAATGACCGCATACTGTTATTTACATCACTGGTCTCTATAAAGTCTACTAGTAGTTCTACAGGCCTGTTCCTCTGTTCGGCAATAAGAATAGAATTTATTTAATTCGCATTAAGAAAATCTAGTTAGTTGTTTTAAGAAGGCTTAATTTATAAGTAGATAAAGAAGGTCCGAATTGAAATTAAGATTTCGGACAAAAAGATGTTAAAAGAGGTGATTTTAATCTGTATAAGAATAGAATTTTAACCTGAAAAATGTTACTAGTAGCATAAATAACACAAGCAATTGCTTTTGTAGTTTGTAGTTTGTAGTGAGTTTAAAAAACTAATTAGGTTGACTAAATATTAAAGATTGACAAGGCCTTTTCAAACTAAGTAACAAAAAGTTTACAAACAGATACATCAAGAATTACACATATAATTATTAAATGTGTATTTTTTTTATGTTTTTAATAATTTATAGTTACATTTATAATTCAAATATATGTTCTTTACATGCTCGTAAATTTTTTTTTTCAAGAGTTCATCAAGAATTACGCATATAGTTCTTCTAAAATACATTTACAATGTATTGTGTGTTGTTTGTATTATATATTAGTTGTGCTTAATTAACAATTTGAGTGTTCATTTGATAATTCATCAAATGATTTTAACTATAAACTGATGCACATTTTAAGTTTCAAGTTTCATAATCTTCATATATATATATATATATATATGATGTGCATGAGAGTGAGTATACGGTACTATGCATAGCGCACATCAGTCTGTACTATGAATCTATATTTTTATTTTTTAAATTCAAATAGTCGATCTGAACTGCTCAACTTTATCTCCAAATGAGAATTTACTTGGCAGCCAAATTATAATTTTTAAATTTTTTTTTACTATATTTTTAGATAAGTAGAAAATCATGATCCAGATATCTTACCTATCCACAAAAATATTAAATAAATTATGAAAAATGTAAAATTTGACATCCAACTACATTTTCATATGTGCATCATATTGAGCGGTTCGGATCGACTGTTTGGACTTAAAAAATGGAGATATGAATTCATAGTATCGATCGATGCGCTATGCATAGTCCTGTAGCTTTGTTGTGTGCATAATATATAATGAGTGAGGCTATGGTGCTATGCATAGCACGGATGACTAGTGTACTACGGCTCAATATGGTACTTTTTAAAATCCTAACGGTCGATCCGAACCATTCAATGTGATAATCATATGAATATGTACTTGCAAACTAAATTTTATATTTTTTCGAATTTTTTTACTATATTTTTAAATAGGTAGAATTTTGATGGTCCAGAATTTTCAGAAAACACTGATTTTTTCTACCTATCTAAAAAAATAGTAAAAAAATTCAAAAAAATATAAAATTTAGTTTGCAAGTACATATTCATATCGATATCACATTGAACAGTTCGGATCGACCGTTAGGATTTTAAAAAGTATCATATTGAGCCGTAGTACACTAGCCATTGGTGCTATGCATAGCACCATAGCCTCACTCATATATAATTACATTTGAATTATCGGACTACTAAATTTTGAATTATCCTTAATGGTTATCAAAATTGTCAAGTTAATTTATCATCCATGAATCCTATCCTAAAGAAATAAACAGGATAATGTTGATCTTGTGAAGTCATAGTTAATGCCCCTTCACAAACTTTTCAATTGTCCAATGTCACGTTTAATTAATTTAAGGATATTTTAAATTGAAAACAAATAAATACTTTACTCTTACAATTTCCTTTTTATAATAAATTGGTAAAAGTTGATAGAGATGCACCCATATGTTTTGTGATTCGACTCTGTTGAGAAAAGCAGGATTCTGCTTTTCAGATCCCAACCATTCAAATTCGTTGAGATTTGTGCATGAAAAAGTTTCTTTATCGAAATACGCGAATGAAAAAAATTGAATGGTTAGGATCTGAAAAGCAGAATGTTCGTGTTTTTCTATAGCTTATTTATGAACCCTAATACACGTAATTTGATTGCAAGCATACAATCTTGCCAAGTAGTATTTCGGGTGTCGAATCCACAGGGACAACTCGTAAAGTACTGATTCTCACCAATTCATTAAGCTAGACAGACAAAGTTTGAGTTGGTTTCTAAATCTAATTAAATCAAAGGAAGCAAATAATAAAAGTCTTGGGTCTGATTCAAGAGTTGGAGTTCCAGGGGCTTCGGCATTCCTATCCACTAGGGTCTCAATCTACTCGATTCGCGTTCCTAAAGCATACGTGGGTGTTTCTAAAGTGATAATAGCGTGCACTTCACGGTTAAGTACCTCGTGAGCTAATATCGAACTTTTAGGTTACCTCGGACTTCTCGGTTAAGTACTTCGTCCTAATAACCTATTCTTTACTCTTTTTGTTCGGGGAGTTAACACAAGTGATTTTTAGTCATTGAATAAATCCCTAAATCCATGTATTGGAGGAGTAAGGTTAAACCACACAATCCATGCATAAATCAAGTATTAAAAGAGTAAATCGCTAATAGTCAATAAAAACCACAAATCGAGTAAGATCTCACCTAGTTTCGAGTTTTACATGCCATCGCCCCTAGAGAGGAGATTAGCCTCTCATAAGGGCGTGAATAGTTACAAATGGGAGAAATAGTTTGTTACCAAAGTCTAGATAAAGGAAAATAGAGTAGAGAATGCAAATCCAAACACAAATCTCTTCTCCCTTGAGTTTCTCCTTCTCCAAATCGCCCTAGATCCGAAGCCCTAGCTCTTGAGGTCGTTCCCAGCTGAGAAGGAAATGTAAAAAGTGAACTACCCCCTTTGGGGAAGGAGGTTCAGGCTTTAAACATAAGTCCGGACCTGTAGCAGCCCAAAATTCGGAAACAGTGAAGAATTTGCGGGTCGCAATTAATGATAATTGCAGGTCGCAATAATGGTGCAAAATTGTGGCAGTGAGCTGTCTTGTAGAAGTTCTGTCATTGCGGGCTGCAATAATGGTAATTGCGGCTCGCAATTTTCCTTTGATTCTTGCCTCTACATGCCGTCTAGGTTCCGATCGTGTCCGGACTTGCTCCAAATTCTTCCCATTTACTTCTAGTACCTGAAAATACATGAAAGCATAGCAGTATCTCGAACTTGGTGCAATATCTAAACTAAATGGCTTTAAACCAATAAAAAGGGGATAGATTTAGAGACCAAATCCTACCAAAAAGATATATGAAATTTAGGCTTATCAAAATTCCCCCAA
Organism: Carex parvula; assembly: GCA_025461045.1. Classification (NCBI taxonomy): domain Eukaryota; kingdom Viridiplantae; phylum Streptophyta; class Magnoliopsida; order Poales; family Cyperaceae; genus Carex; species Carex parvula. The sequence goes on along the minus strand of JAJGRW010000411.1, from coordinate 274,621 downwards.
GCTTAGTTCTTGCTTGTCCCTAAGCAAGTCTTAGCTCGAGAGCCGAGGGCTGGTCTCTCAACTAACCAAGTTCACAAGAAAAGTCCTAATCCTACATGCAAAAGATGGTGGTTGTTTTGAAAAGTCATGATAAACTTCTTAAAGGAAAAACTCTCAAATTCACATGACATTTGCTCGGATAATTTGAGAAATATTTGGTGATTCTCTATCATTTCCGATTCACTCCACGGGTGTCTTTCCTGAGTATACCCCACAGACATTAGTTCTTGTTTGTACTTTATAATTTTCGAAAGAATCGCGAGTTTCTTAATTCTAGCCCCCCCTACAAATGGAGCCTTTCACTCAAAAATTTATCCAATGAAGTTTGAAAGAAAAATTCATGTTAATCCTGAACCTCGCGCTTTTTACTTCGAATTGACTTCGAATTCCTTTGAAATTTTCAATTTCTGCGCTCTTGAGGCTGCCTCGTGCCGTATGTGGTATATTTGCCCGTGGACTAAGTCCTAGCACTTATTAAGGCTTAGAGTTCACTTTTCTTTTTCTTTTTCTTTTTTTCTTTTTTTTTGTTGTGTGTCGAGCGTGTAGCTTCGCGTGCAACACGCAACCAAGTGGGATCCTAATAATGAATTAGTCACATTGATTTTTGGATCCACCGGCTACTACACCACTCTCTCTTGATTAGTCACATTGATTTTTGGTTTTTTGCGGATTCGGTTCCAATTGTAGGACAAGTCCAAATTCAAAAACCTTTAATCCCAAGAAAATCATAAAGTACCAAACCTTAACTTTTATCGTGGTTTCCAATTCCATTCACCGTGGGTTAGTTTAGAAATGGTTCATGAATTTTCTTTATTCCCAAACAAGATCAATTCCTTTGAGATTTTTTTTTTCTTCTTTTTTTTTTTCAAAATTTTTCAGATTTTTCAAGATTGTCCACCAAAACGTAAAAGAAAATAAAAGAAAGTAAATAAAAGTCATGCAAACCTACATGCAAATGCAGATACAATCTCAATTTCCCTCCCCCAAACTTAAACCGAGCATTGTCCGCAATGCTCCAATCAAGTCATAAAGCAAAAGGAATGAGACATGAAAATCTTACAATGGGTGATGGTGATGTTGCGGGGGTCGACTCAAACAGACCCCCCGTGTGGCGGGGGCATGTGAGGTGTCTGTGGTCCCTGCTGTTGAGGGCGGCTGCGACGTCGAGGTTGCCGAGCGGGCATCTCCTCCTCCTCGTAGTCACCTCGCTCCAAATGCCAAGTATGCATGCGGTGAGTGAGGTACCATGTCTCGTGCAAGAGTTGGTCCTGCGTTTCATTGTACTCCTGCATTTGGGTGTAATCGTCGTGGATCTGACACAACTTGGCATAAATCATGGCATTGCTAGGGTCGCCTATTGGTTCCCCTTGGGTGTAGTGCTTGAGTCTTTGTCTGTTTACCTTAAAAACCCCAGTTCGTTCACTCCAAATTTCCACCGCTCCATGATTAAACACTCTTTTCACTTGGAACGGTCCATGCCATCGAGACCTCAACTTGCCAGCGAAGAATTTGAGACGGGAATTAAACAACAACACCCAATCCCCTTCCGTAAATGTCCTCCTTAGAATGTGTTTATCATGCCAATCCTTCGTTTTCTCTTTGTAAAGCTTTGCATTTTCGTAGGCTTCTAAACGCAATTCTTCAAGTTCGTGTAAGTCCAAAATTCTTTTCGCACCCGCAGCCTTCATATCTAAGTTAATGGCCTTTATCGCCCAATAGGCTTTATGTTCCAACTCCACGGGGAGGTGACATGGCTTTCCGTACACGAATTTAAATGGGGTCATACCGATGGGAGTTTTGTATGCTGTGCGATATGCCCAAATCGCCTCGTCTAGTTTCATGGACCAGTCTTTTCTAGTGCGGCCTACCAATTTCTCCAAAATATTCTTAATTTCGCGATTTGAGACCTCTGCCTGTCCATTCATTTGCGGGTGGTACGGTGTAGCCACTTTGTTCTTTACTCCATATTTGGACAAAAGGCTTTCAAATTGCCGATTTATGAAGTGCGAACCGCCATCACTAACCACGACTCGAGGAACACCGAATCTCGGAAAGATCACCTTTTGGAATAGGCGCTTAACTGTCGCAGAATCGGCTGCCGCGCTTAGGATCGCCTCGACCCACTTAGACACGTAGTCTACAGCCACGAGTATGAATTTATAATTGCATGAGCTAGAAAATGACCCCATGAAGTCAACTCCCCACACATCGAACAATTCGACCTCCAATATATTATTAAGTGGCATCTCATATCGCCGTGTAAGATTTTCCATTCGCTGGCACTTATCGCACGCTTGCACATAGTTCTTGGCATCTTTGAAGAGAGTTGGCCAATAGAACCCGGCTTGAAGGATCTTAGCCGCGGTTTTATTTGTTGCTGCGTGACCACCGTATGGTGCGGCATGGCAATGGAAAAGTATGGACTCGACCTCCTCACTCAGCACACATCGACGGTGGATGCCGTCAACCTCTAACTTAAAAAGGAGTGGGTCATCCCAGTAATAGTGTTTCACATCGGTGAAGAACTTCTTCCGTTGTTGGTAAGTGAGCTCGGGAGGCATAATGCCACAAGCGAGGAAGTTCACGAAATCGGCGTACCATGGTGATTCGAAATTCAGCTCAGAAGGTTTAGTTTTTGCTTGAAAACTCTCTTTTTGCGACCCACAATCTTCAACGATTGACTGCATGCTCTCTGCCTCTGAAATGACTTCTTCTTGCGGCCCAAAATCTTGATGCTGAGGTTGGTTTTCATCGTTTCTTGGAGCCGTAAAATCCTCCAACAATGCGAGCAGTTCTTCAAGGTTGGTGATTTTTGTTTCCCCCTCGGGATTAGTTATTGCATGCCACAGCGGATCAAGTTCTTCAAGGTTGGTGATTTCTGTTTCCCCCTCGATTACAATCTTCTCAAGTTCTCCCGCCACCATGGCGTCGATTACATCAATCCTGCAAGAGAAAAAGAAAAAAAAGAAAAAGAAAAAGAAAAGAGTGACCCAATGAATCAAAAGAAAAATAGAATAAAAGAAAAATGTCTAGTCTTAATTACCAAAGCTACAACCAATATTTACCGTTGTCCCCGGCAACGGCGCCAAAAGCTTGTTCGTGTTTTTCTATAGCTTATTTATGAACCCTAATACACGTAATTTGATTGCAAGCATACAATCTTGCCAAGTAGTATTTCGGGTGTCGAATCCACAGGGACAACTCGTAAAGTACTGATTCTCACCAATTCATTAAGCTAGACAGACAAAGTTTGAGTTGGTTTCTAAATCTAATTAAATCAAAGGAAGCAAATAATAAAAGTCTTGGGTCTGATTCAAGAGTTGGAGTTCCAGGGGCTTCGGCATTCCTATCCACTAGGGTCTCAATCTACTCGATTCGTGTTCCTAAAGCATACGTGGGTGTTCTGTCTAAAGTGATAATAGCGTGCACTTCACGGTTAAGTACCTCATGGGCTAATATCGTACTTTTAGGTTACCTCGGACTTCTCGGTTAAGTACTTCGTTCTAATAACCTATTATTTACTCTTTTTGTTCGGGGAGTTAACGCAAGTGATTTTTAGTCATTGAATAAATTCATAAATCCATGTATTGGAGGAGTAAGGTCAAACCACACAATTCATGCATAAATCAAGTATTAAAAGAGTAAATCACTAATAGTCAATAAAAATCACAAATCGAGTAAGATAGAGTGCACCTAGTTTCGAGTTTTACATGCCATCGCCTCTAGAGAGGAGATTAGCCTCTCATAAGGGCGTGAATAGTTACAAATGGGATAAATAGTTTGTTACCAAAGTCTAGAGAAAGGAAAATAGAGTAGAGAATGCAAATCCAAACACAAATCTCTTCTCCCTTGAGTTTCTCCTTCTCCAAATCGCCCTAGATCCGAAGCCCTAGCTCTTGAGGTCGTTCCCAACTGAGAAGGAAATGTAAAAAGTGAACTACCCCCTTTGGGGAAGGAGGTTCGGGCTTTAAACATGAGTCCGGACCTGTAGCAGCCCAAAATTCGAAAACAGTGAAGAATTTGCGGGTCGCAATTAATGATAATTGCGGGTCGCAATAATGGTGCAAAATTATGGCAATGAGCTGTCTTGTAGAAGTTCTGTCATTGCGGGCTGCAATAATGGTAATTGCGGCTCGCAATTTTCCTTTGATTCTTGCCTCTACATGCCGTCTAAGTTCCGATCGTGTCCGGACTTGCTCCAAATTCTTTCCATTTACTTCTAGTACCTGAAAATACATGAAAGCATAGCAGTATCTCGAACTTGGTGCAATATCTAAACTAAATGGCTTTAAACCAATAAAAAGGGGATAGATTTAGAGACCAAATCCTACCAAAAAGATATATGAAATTTAGGCTTATCACAGAACCCTTCTTTTGTTAGAGAAAAGCAGCAGAGTCGGATCCTATGTTTTGTACTCTGTAATCTATATCTGAAAACAAAGTATGATTTTGATATTAAAAGTACAAAAAGAAGAGAGATGATGGAGGATGCAGCAGAAAATGAATATTCTGACAACTACCATGGATATATATTCTCGTAAAATTATTCAATGTAAAAAATAAAGGAAATAATCAGTTGACAATAATTTATTTTGACAATATTGACAATTATAAAAAATAAAGTTTAAATTCGAAATCCAATTAATAGGCATGGTGTGCAAATATTCTGTCTATAAAAAAATGTGATTCAATTCATAGTTTACCTTTCATCAGTTATTGAATTTATTTTATGGTTTCAAATTAACGGCTTTTGAGACACTATCAATTGATATTCAAATTGCATGAAATTTGATTTATACTCTTATCTATATATGAAAAAACACACCTACATTTTTTTTTTTTTAATTTTATTTGAGTTGTTTTGAAAAAAATATTGTCAAAATGGTCAACATAAATCATTGCCAAGTGATCCCTCAACAATAAATATTGTAGATATATGCAATTTATTATGGATAAATCATATTATTTATCAATTATACAAATGCATTTTATGTTGAAAATCTTAGAGAAGGGTCCTCTAACAAAAAATATAATATATATATAGAGAGTATGGCTAATGTGCTTCTGGAAGCATTTCGGCCTCGTGCTTCCGGGGGCATATCTTAGTGTTTGATGTTCAAACAACAAATTCAAACTGTTAGATATTCAATCTATATTAAAATCTGCTTGGAGACCAAATTTTACATTTTTTAAAATTTTTTTACTATTTATTAAGCCACTTTGAAAATTTCAGATCCGGGTGAACAGTAAAAACAGTCTGGACCATATGATCTGGAATTTTCAAAGTGGCTTAATAAATAGTAAACAAATTCCAAAAAATGTGTAATTTGGTCTCCAAGCAGATTTTAATATAGAGATCACATCTAACAGTTTGCATTTGTTGTTTGAACATCAAACACTAAGATATGCCCCCGGAAGCATATCGCTGAAGTTCTAGAGTAAGCACGTTAGCCATACTATATATATATATATATATATATATATATATATATGTGTGTGTGTGTGTGTGTGTGTGTGTGTGTGTGTGTGGGACCTACATGAACTCATCTCCTAAATCGTGCAAGCAAAATATTTAATGCTTGCAAGCAACACACTTGGATTAAAAAACTTCTATCTAATTTTTGAAAAACTTTTCATATTTTACTAGAAATCAAATATAAGAATTCCCTCTATTTATACATCAGATTAAAAAAAAAAAGTTAAGATCCTACATATCTTACTACCAATATAAATATTATTGTACTCTTACCATTTGTTCCTCTTCTTTTCTATTAATTACTACCAATAAAAGATTTCCACAAAAAGCTTACTTCTTTACCCTAACTGTGCTATATATACAAGTATACAAACATAGGCCAAATATGCGGACATGTTGTACTGTACGATTGTGTACATGTTTGTCTTTTGATATTTTCCGGTAGAATTATCACCTTATGTTGAAATTATTACCGCACAATAAATTGCCATTCTTTGCTTCTACATTTTGTAAAAGATGAAAGTATAACTCAAAATATTGAATGATAGGTGAAGTATTAGGGCTGAAAACGGAGCGGATACGGAACGGATAGTGGTAAAATTATATCCATATTCCTTCTTCTTTTTTCCGGATACGGATACGGAGCAGATATTAGATGGATTTAGATACGGATATGGATCGGATTGAATGTTTATTAAAATAATATAAAAAATTATTAAAAAAAAATACTAAAATTCATAATATTTATCTAATTATAATGGTGAATAACATAATTTTTTTTATAATATATATTAAAATATATGTTATATATCTAGTATTCGGATACGGATAATTGAAACGTAAAATTATATCCTTATTGGATATTATTCATACTGTTTCACCCCTATGATGTATGCATAGTAATTGAATGTCTGTAATTCAAAGTATTATTCAGAGTTCACATGTAAAAAAAACACAATCAGCACCAAAAAATGTCATATCTGTCGTTAATTATCTGGATGCAATTGAGAATCAACTTTTGCTTTGGCAAATAAGGAAATTGTTAATATGCTACGCGTAGCATAGAGGGCCTCTGTGTTGCAGCTCAATATTCAAGTTTTCAAAATTCTAACAGTTGATCCGAACTGTTCAACATGATCTCCATATGAATATGTACTTGCAAACTAATTTTTACATTTTTTTAAATTTTTTAACTTTTTTTAGATACGTAGAAAATCACTTGATCTGAAAATTCTGTACCATGCAGATCAAGTGATTTTCTACCTATCTAAAAAAATAGTAATAAAATTCTAAAAAATATAAAATTTGGTTTGCAAGTACATATTCATATGGAGATCATGTTGAACGGTTCGGATCGACCGTTAAGATTTTGAAAACTCAAATATTGAGCCGTAGCATGGAGGCCCTCTATGCTACGCGCCGAAATTTGATTTTAATATTGTTTATTGGTATTGAAATTTAAAGATTTAATTTTATCTTTATCTAAAAAAAAATGATTATAAATGATCTAGATGCAATTGATTTAATGTTAGCAAAATTAAAGATAAGGTATTAAAAAATAATTGATTTAACTTAGTCTACTGATGATTGTCCAATAGGAAACTTATCAAATAAGCAAGCAAAGAGGCATAGAGATATATAGTATATTCCTCTTTCAAAACCCCGAACCAGCCGAATCCGAAGCAGTTGAGATCCGTAAAATCAAATAGATGAAATAAAATGGTGATTCAGAGAGCCAACAAAGTTTGAGGAATCAAAAATGACCTCAGAAAAAAGAAAAAAAAAAAAATTGGATAGTTAGGGGTCTGGGGTCTGAAACCAATACATCTATTCCGCAATCCAAAAAACACCTGAGAATAAGAAAAAAATAAGAACTGGTTAGTGACATGTGGGTCTCATGGAGAAAATAATTTATAGTTACATTCATCAAATGATTTTAACTATAAACTGATGCACATTTTAAGTTTGAAGTTTCATAATTTTCATATATATATATATATATATGATGTGCATGAGAGTGAGGCTACGGTACTATGCATAGCGCACATCAGTCTGTACTATGAATCTATATTTTTATTTTTTAAATTCAAATAGTCGATCTGAACTGCTCAACTTTATCTCCAAATGAGAATTTACTTGGCAGCCAAATTATAATTTTTAAATTTTTTTTTACTATATTTTTAGATAAGTAGAAAATCATGATCCAGATATCTTACCTATCCACAAAAATATTAAATAAATTATGAAAATTGTAAAATTTGACATCCAACTACATTTTCATATGTGCATCATATTGAGCGGTTCGGATCGACTGTTTGGACTTAAAAAATGGAGATATGAATTCATAGTATCGATCGATGCGCTATGCATAGTCCTGTAGCTTTGTTGTGTGCATAATATATAATGAGTGAGGCTATGGTGCTATGCATAGCACGGATGGCTAGTGTACTACGGCTCAATATGATACTTTTTAAAATCCAAACGGTCGATCCGAACCATTCAATGTGATAATCATATGAATATGTACTTGCAAACTAAATTTTATATTTTTTCAAATTTTTTTACTATTTTTTTAGATAGGTAGAATTTTGATGGTCCAGAATTTTCAGAAAACACTGATTTTTTCTACCTATCTAAAAAAATAGTAAAAAAATTCAAAAAAATATAAAATTTAGTTTGCAAGTACATATTCATATCGATATCACATTGAACGGTTCGGATCGACCGTTAGAATTTTAAAAAGTACCATATTAAGCCGTAGTACACTAGCCATTGGTGCTATGCATAGCACCATAGCCTCACTCATATATAATTACATTTGAATTATCGGACTACTAAATTTTGAATTATCCTTAATGGTTATCAAAATTGTCAAGTTAATTTATCATCCATGAATCCTATCCTAAAGAAATAAACAGGATAATGTTGATCTTGTGAAGTCATAGTTAATGCCCCTTCACAAACTTTTCAATTGTCCAATGTCACATTTAATTAATTTAAGGATAATTTTAAATTGAAAAAAATAAATACTTTACTCTTACAATTTCCTTTTTATAATAAATTGGTAAAAGTTGATAGAGATGCACCCATATGTTTTGGGATTCGACTCTGTTGTTTTTTTCTAAGAAAAGCAGGGTTCTGTTTTTCCGATCCCAATCATTCAAATTTGTTGAGATTTGTGCATGAAAAAGTTTTTTATCGAGATACGTGAATGAAAAAATTTGAACGGTTGGAATTTGAAAAGCAGGACTCTACTTTTCTTAGAGAAAAGCAGCAGAGTCGGTACTCTGTAGTCTATATCTGAGAACAGAGTATGATTTTGATATTAAAAAGTATAAAAAGAAGAGAGATGATGGAGGATGCAGCAGAAAATGAATATTCTGACAATTACCATGGATATATATTCTCGTAAAAATATTCAATGTAAAAAATAAAGGACATAATCAGTTGACAATAATTTATTTTGACAATATTGACAATTATAAAAAATTAAGTTTAAATTCGAAATCCAATTAATAGGCATGGTGTGCAAATATTCTGTCTATAAAAAAAATGTGATTTAATTCATAGTTTACCTTTCATCAGTTATTGAATTTATTTTATGGTTTCAAATTAACGGCTTGTGAGACACTATCAATTGATATTCAAATTGCATGAAATTTGATTTATACTCTTATATATATATGAAAAAACACACCTACATTTTTTTCAATTTTTAATTTTATTTGAGTTGTTTTGAAAAAAATATTGTCAAAATGGTCAACATAAATCATTGCCAAGTGATCCCTCCTCAACAATAAATATTGTAGATATATGCAATTTATTATGGATAAATCATATTATTTATCAATTATACAAATGCATTTTTTGTTAAAAATCTTAGAGAAGGGTCCTCTAACAAAAAATATATATAAAATATATATATATATATATATATATATATATATATATATGGGACCTACATGAACTCATCTCCAAAATCGTGCAAGCAAAATATTCAATGCTTGCAAGCAACACACTTGGATTAAAGTTAAACCCGACCCGACTGGAATATCCGATTCCTAATTCCTAATAATTGAATTCTATTTGTTCATAGATAAATTAATTCATTGTAAATTGGGTTTACAAAATGATAACCGACCCGATCCAATAAATAATTTGCCAATCCAGGTTTCCAACCTCTACAAAAGGAGATGAACTGAACTGGTAGCAGCAGAGGAACTCAAACCACCATCTCTTGACAAACAATTTATAACACTAGCTACAGAATTAAGAAATATATAGTTTTAATTAGTAGACAAAATGTTGTGCTTCAACAAAATCACAGGAGAGAAAACCCTGAAAGGGATCGCCGCGCTGATAAAGCTACTACCAACTGGCACCGTTTTTGCGTTCCAATTCCTCAGTGCTCTGCTAACCAACAACGGCCATTGCAGCGACTTCAACAAGGTACTTACCAGTTTGTTGCTCATAGGATGTGCTTTTTCGTGTTGCTTCTCGTCATTTACAGACAGTTATGTCGGTGTTGACGGGAAGCTGTACTACGGCATCGTGACCAAAACAGGCCTCTGGTGCTTCTATGACCCGAATGCAAAGTCGGTTGATCTGTCAAGGTACTACTGTTATGAACTTATGATATGAATAACAAATATACAGAGACCTTAATTAATCAACATAATAATTAACCCGGTTGGAGCTAAATTTTGGCTATGAAAACTTGCAGTTACAAGTTGAGGACGAGCGATTTTGTGCACGCATTTTTCTCGACATTTGTTTTCGGAGTTGTTGCAATGCTAGACAAAAACACGGTCGAGTGTTTTTACCCCGCATTTTTGAAGTATCAGGCGATTCTGCTTAAGGTCCTACCGACCGTGGTCGGCGCAATGGCCAGTGCTGTGTTCATGCTATTTCCTGATAACAGACATGGCATTGGGTACCCGCCATCTAAGCCAACCCAAAACTTCACACAAAATGATCTACACAAGGATTTACTGGAATCAGGTTCTCAAAGCTTTGCACACAAGGAAGTTCATTCTGGAATAAAACCAACTTAATTTGATGCTTTGGTTTATTTGCTGAATTAATAATATCCTATTGCAAAAAGTGGGTTTAATATGTAATTTTCTTTGCTTTGCTTCTTCAATCAAGTAGAAGTAATTTAGAATGTTCTTGTAGAAATTAAGTTTCCATCTTCAGTCACTACACTATATATATATATATATATATATATATATATATATATATATAGAATTGAGCTATGGTGAGATGTGGAGTAAAACAAGTTTGTACTCCATGGCACTATATTTTCATTTTGAAAATTCAAACAACTGATCTGAACCGTTCAACATGTTCTCTATATTGAAATGTGCTTGGAGACCAAATTTTACCTTTTTTGGAATTTTTTTATTATTTATTAAGCCACTTTGAAAATCGCTCATCCGGTGGTCAAGAAAATTTTACTGTTTTTTCTGTTCACAGTGGATCAGCGATTTTCAAAGTGGCTTAATAAATAGTAAAAAAAATTCCAAAGAATGTAAAATTTGGTTTCCAAGCACATTTCAATATAGAGAACATGTTGAACTGTTCGGATCGGTTGTTTGGATTTTCAAAATGAAAATATGGCGTGGAGTACAAACTTGTTTTACTCCACGTCTCACCATAGCTCATCTCTCTCTCTCTCTCTCTATATATATATATATACTATTCCATATTCAAATCTCAGAAAATTAGGACATCCGAAATTAATCAAGTAAATTGAAATATGTTGTGGTTTGATATTTCTTAATTTAATTAATGGTTTGTAGCAATTATTAATTAACACTGTCTTGTCTCTACATAAGTATAACATGTTATATATACATTATAATTATAAAACAAAAATTTCATATCAATATATTTATTTAGTCCTTTAATTGTCAATGATTATGGTACCTTTAATTATCTTTCATATTCCATGGAAATAAATAAAAAAATATTGTGTTAGATTTAGATTTATATTTAGATTTGTACCGTCTAATTAAAATCTACATGAATATTAAAGAGACACCATACATTTCACGTTGAATTAGTCTGAATTCTAATCAGACGGTCTGATTTAAACAGAAATATTCTCTCATATAAAGAAAAAAGAAAAAAGATATTAAAAAGAATTACAACTTCGAATAATTTTCTTTTTCATAATTGTGCTATAAAAAAATGAACTAACCAAACAAAAATTATTAAATGATTATGAACCAAATTTACCAATTTTGCTGAAATTTAGTTCGGTTTCTCTCATTTGGTAGCAAATGCAGAGCAAAATAATATTAAAAAAATAATTTAAACCAACTTTTTTTTAATGTTACAACACCGCAAAGAACTACACTAAATCATCCAAATCGAAAATAGTTTGTTCGGTCTGGATCGTTATGTGTATTCTTATTTAATGTGGTTTAATCATAACAGAAATGGAATTTAGAAAAAAAAAAAAAATTACAAGTTCTTATTGACTGTATGAGCCACAAATAAAAAATTCTTAGAGGGCCCACAGATTGGTTTACGCTGCTTTTAGCAATACATGGGGACCACCCTCGGGATTTTTTTTAAAAAAAATAATTAAAAAAAATATTTTTACCAAATCAACATAATTGCATTTTTTTTTTACAAAAATCATAAGAACCAAATTGCCAATTCGGTCCGCTTGGTTCTTTTTTTTTTGGACCGCATTGGCAATTCGGTCTCTGTTGATTTCACAAATTTTCAGAAAAGCGAAAATCTGAAAAAGACTCCGGACCGAATTGGCAATTCGGTCCCAACTTTTTTTTTATTTTTTTTATTTTTAGAATTTGCTTAATAAAAAGTATTATTGTAAATTTAGTTAAGAAAATATTTACATTAACAAAGATGTGTAATTCTTACTCGTTAGGTTGTGCCAAAAAAATTGAAAATGAAATAGAGTAAATCAAATTTCATCTAATATCCTCTATGGGAGATAAAAAAAAGTGATCCGGCTAAAAAAACATATTTAATTGTCTTTCAGTTTCAAATTCAATTTGACCTACATCCAATATGATATATGATTAGGGGTGAAAACAGAGCGGATTCGGAGCGGATAATGCTGATACCATATCTATATCCATGTTTCAGTGAACGGATACGAATACGGATACGGATAGTAAACAGATGTCAAAATGTAAAATCAAATCCACCTTAAACGGATACGGATACATAACGGATAATCCAACGAATACGGATACTAACAAATAATTATCGAATAATTGAGTCATATGAATTTTAAGATACAAATACTAATTAACAAAAATCAAATATAAAAATAAATGAATAATTGAATATGGAATTAGATACGTACTTTAATTTTTCTAATTGAAAGCAACACGGACACAATTGAATTTTCAAAAAGTCAAAGCAATTAATAAAGTTTAAATGAGTAACGTCTCTCCTATTTGCGTCAGAAGAGGATAAGCATATTCGCATGTTTTCATAATTAACAAGCACGGATCGAATTGCCAATTCGACTAAAGAAATTCTGGACCGCACTGACAAATTGTCACTACGCATTACACAAATGGCAATACATTTTTTTTGTGATTTTTGTGAAATAAACAGAAACAAATTGTCAACTCGGTCCAAAAAAAAAAAAAACTAAGCAGACCGAATTAGCAATTCGGTTCTTATAGTTTTTAAAAAAAAAAATAATCACATTGGTTTGATAAATTAATTGTGTTTTTTAAAAAGAATCCCCGCCCTCGTACCTAATTCCTTAGATGTGTTTGTGTTTTCTGTGGCTTCTTCAGAAAAGAAGGACCATGCAGGATACATTATGAGTCATGTTTTACTGTAACTATTAGCTGCTACACATTTAGGTAGATAAAGTGGTCCACAGAATGTCCATTTCTCCGGGAAGCTGACCCACGTGTACCTTCGTTCTACTGTTTGGCTTCACATGTGCAGCACGGCGCTGCAAAATGACTATTTCACCCGTAAGAGAGAAAAATTATATCCGCAACAGGAATAGCTACACAGTCTGTATCACGGGGAATGAAAAGTTAAAATCTTCAACGTTTTGGGACGCACAATTTAGATCTGGCACAAACTGAATGAAATCCAATGGCTTAGGCGCTTCGCACACACCTCCAACTGGGGGGTGATTAATAAGCGAGTTCGAGCGAGTTGGGTATGCTCGTGCTCGGTTTATTAGTTTAGTGAGCGAGTCGATTTGAGTTGAGAAGACAATATTGAGTTGACAATTGTGTTTATGCTCGGTTCGTTAAATGCTCGAGTTGACTCGTGCTTATTAAGCGACTCGTTAAGATATCAAGCTTGTAGGCAATTTGAATTTTGTTTCGATTTTTTTAAGATACATCATTCAAAAACTAATTAACATTGATAGAATTAAACAAATTATCATAATCCAACCTGCTTAAAAAGTACATAATTTAACAAAAAATTGTCAGTTCTCACAGCCCTACATGTCACATGCTCCCAGCTATCTCCTTGTCACAGACCTACAAAGTTGGATTTGGGTTTGGGTTTGATTTGGTTGGAATTGGATGTGACATGATTTCATGTAACTCAGTTCTTAATGAGGGAGTTATGAGCAAGTTGGAGTATGCTCATGCTTGGTTCATTAAGTTAACGAGCGAGTTGTTAGCTAGCTTTTAGTGATCGAGTCACGACTCACCCTACCTCCAAGAGAGAATATATGTATCATCTGCATTAATGCATCTCGGCCGTCCGATCAGAATCCGGACCAATCTGACTCAAGATAGAATGCGTAGGTCCTTTTAATATTTGTGTCAACACAGATCGGACGATCCGGATTCATTCTGCATTAACTCAAAGTTTGAGCTAATGCAGAAGGAGAACGGAGTAGGTCCGATGCCCATCGGACCTACTTTTAGGTTCAACGAGCAGATGACCGTCCGATTTAATTTAAGATTGTGTGCACGAAATTGAAACAGACATGCACGAAGTTTAAAGCATTCCGCACGAATCTTAAATCAAATCGACGGTGAATTAAACCCATCGAACCAGAGTAGATCCGATGCCCATCGGACCTACTCTGACTTCATGCAGAAGATACAAATTCTCGAAAGAGAGGTTTCCCTGATGAATTCGTATCACCTAAGGTAACTCAAATATTGAGTGTAGATTCAGACAGTCCAATCTGATTTGACACAAATATTAAAAGAGCATGGTAGAATCAGACCAGATTGGTATGGATTCTGATCAAACATTTCAGATTTAAACTCAAAATTTGTATTAAAACATATTTTATGTGCTAATTAATGGTCCATATTTTTTTTGCTTGAAAATTAAAATATGGACTATCAATTAAAGAGAAAATATACAAACACAAAAAGAAATATAAAAGAGTGTTTTTAATTTGTTCGGGCCTTAATCTTACGGTGTATATTGGTTTTGAACAGAGATTGTGTCCAAAGCAGTGTTTTAATATTCGGTTCTCATGTGGTATTCGGAAGGCCACCCCATACAGCATATACGGCATGCGGCCGAATATGCGAATTCTTATTCGGATTTATATATGCAGATTTTTTATTAAATATTTAATCTCACAGTACTTAAATACAATAAGACAGCATGTAAAGAGGTTATAATAACTTCTGAGTGAGATGCTTGAAGAGAACACCTACCTGGCGGGTCTGAAACTCATTTAATGAGTTATGAATTCAGATCCGGAACTCTTTTAATGAATTTTGAATATTTCTTAATTTTTTTAAAACATGAACTCAATATTCAATCCAAATAGTTATTTTATATTCGGCCAGACACTGAACATGAATATTCTGCTGTATATTCACCGGCTATAACAAAATTTTAAAACACTGGTCCAAAGCCGCTTGTATCTACTTAAAAAAAACAGAGAGAGAGACCTTTACCTACTTTGCTATTGTGTATGTTTGACATGAATTAGCAAAGATGCGTGAGCACAAATAATACAACAGAGATATATGGCTTTGGTTTTACTTTTACTTGTTTGACATGCATATACGGCATGCGGCTGAATATACGGATTCTTTCGGATTTTTTATTAAATATTTAATCTCACATTACTTAAATACAATAAGACAGCATGTAGAAATGTTATAAAAGACTTCTGTGTGAGATGCTTGAAGAGAACACCTACATGGTGGGTCTGGAACTCATTTAATGGATTATGAATTTCAATCCGGAACTCTTTTAATGAGTTTTGAATGTTTTTTAATTTATTTAAAGTATGAATTCAATATTCGATCCGAATAGCTATTTTCTATGGCCGAACATTGAATAGGAATATTCTGCTGTATATTCACCGGCTATAACAAAATTTTAAAACACTGGTCCAAAGCCGCTTGTATCTACTTAAAAAAAAAAGAGAGAGAGACCTTTACCTACTTTGCTATTGTGTATGTTTGACATGAATTAGCAAAGATGCGTGAGCACAAATAATACAACAGAGATATATGGCTTTGGTTTTACTTTTACTTGTTTGACATGCATATACGGCATGCGGCTGAATATACGGATTCTTATTCGGATTTTTTATTAAATATTTAATCTCACATTACTTAAATACAATAAGACAGCATGTAGAAATGTTATAAAAGACTTCTGTGTGAGATGCTTGAAGAGAACACCTACATGGTGGGTCTGGAACTCATTTAATGGATTATGAATTTGAATCCGGAACTCTTTTAATGAGTTTTGAATGTTTTTTAATTTATTTAAAGTATGAATTCAATATTCGATCCGAATAGCTATTTTCTATGGCCGAACATTGAATAGGAATATTCTGCTGTATATTCACCGGCTATAACAAAATTTTAAAACACTGGTCCAAAGCCGCTTGTATCTACTTAAAAAAAAAAGAGAGAGAGACCTTTACCTACTTTGCTATTGTGTATGTTTGACATGAATTAGCAAAGATGCGTGAGCACAAATAATACAACAGAGATATATGGCTTTGGTTTTACTTTTACTTGTTTGACATGCATATACGGCATGCGGCTGAATATACGGATTCTTATTCGGATTTTTTATTAAATATTTAATCTCACATTACTTAAATACAATAAGACAGCATGTAGAAATGTTATAAAAGACTTCTGTGTGAGATGCTTGAAGAGAACACCTACATTGTGGGTCTGGAACTCATTTAATGGATTATGAATTTGAATCCGGAACTCTTTTAATGAGTTTTGAATGTTTTTTAATTTATTTAAAGTATGAATTCAATATTCGATCCGAATAGCTATTTTCTATGGCCGAACATTGAATAGGAATATTCTGCTGTATATTCACCGGCTATAACAAAATTTTAAAACACTGGTCCAAAGCCGCTTGTATCTACTTAAAAAAAAAAGAGAGAGAGACCTTTACCTACTTTGCTATTGTGTATGTTTGACATGAATTAGCAAAGATGCGTGAGCACAAATAATACAACAGAGATATATGGCTTTGGTTTTACTTTTACTTGAAAGCATCAACTACTGAAATTTTTTTAGGCTTTCCCTTTAAAGCTAACAATAGCCGACCCATGGGACCTAAAATAAAAAAAATAAATAAAATCTCATCGTATAAACTAAACTTTTTACCTAAATAAATCCTTGCAAGCAACCACTTACTTCTTGTAGCAAGTCCGACCCGAAATGATCAAATTTATTTTTATAGACAAATATTTTGACCACTTTTGTACATACTTATTTTTATATATATTTTACGGGAGATTGTAGTATGCATTCAATTTTTTTTTTTATATATACTTACTTTTGTACATACTTACATACCACTTTTGCATTCAAATTAAAAAGTAGATTTTATCTTGGCATATATGTAATGGCTAATTTTTCTTTTGATATATATATATATATATATATATATATATATATAAGTCTGGCTAGTATGACATCAGTGTCATTTCAGCCTATATAACACCAACTCCAAAATCTATTAAATTGACTTCAAACGGTGAATCCAAACCGTTCAAACCTATCTATTTCGTTAGTTGTGCGTTTACATGCAAAATTTATAATTTTTCGAATTTGTTTAGTATCAAGCCAAGCGGTCAAATGTGTGAGTTTTTAAGTTAATTTTAATGCATTCATTTTTCAACATTTTTGACCGCTTGATTTGATACTAAAATAACTAGAAAATATAAAAGTTAATTTGTATACCTTCATCTAGGTGTTAAAATTATTTGTATACTACAAAATTATGCTAGATAAAAGTTAATTTAATAGTGTCGCAGCGCTTTTTTTGGGAAAATACTTGCCTATCTTTACTCTTAAAAAAAATTCCAAAATATTTTTTTTATGCTTTTTCAGAAAAACATACAAAAATATGCTTATGTTTAAAATAATAATATAATAATATTTTATCCTGAAAATTTTACCACATCATTTAATTTAATAACATAATAATATAATAATACTTTATTTGCGCTGCGCAAAGTTCTCTCTGTTTTTTTTTAAACAATTAAACCCGATCCGAATGGATCCAATATGAAGTAGCAATCCAAACCAGCAGCCAACCCATTTAATTTATAATTTAGTAATCAATAACCATAACCATATCTATGTATATATATATATATATAGGTGGAATCAAGTATAACAGGTCAGAGAAAGTCCCCTATATAGCAAAGTAAACCAAGACTGAGAAAAATGGCAAGAAAAGATCAAAATCAAAGCCAGAGCATAGGAGAGAAGGCTTTTCAAGGGCTTGGAGATCTGGTACAGCTCCTGCCAACTGGTACAGTTTTTGTGTTCCAGTTCCTGAATCCTTTGCTAACCAACTCCGGACAATGCACCGTAACGAACAAGGTCCTCGGTGGAACTCTACTTTTCGCTTGTAGCTTTTTCTGCTGCTTCTCTTCCTTCACTGACAGTTACATCGGTACCGACGGGAAACTCTATTATGGCGTGGTGACAAGGAAGGGGCTCTGGTCTTTCTCTGATCCAAATGCCAGTTCCATCGATCTATCGAGGTACTAATTTTGAGCTACGTACAATCTCGTTGGCCTTACCGATATAGTCTTTAATATTCAAATACTTTAGGTGTATATGTATGTAGTAAAAGTATATAAGAGTATATATATACACTCTATCTAACAGGAAAAAAAAAAAACATAATGAAAATAAAATAACAGAATTTTTCATTTTTCATTTTTTTTTCCTATGTAAATAACAAAAATCCTTAAAAATGATGATAAACGAAATTTGATGCGAAAAACTCGCAGATACAAGCTGCAATTCGGAGACTTTGTGCATGCATTCCTATCATTGGCCGTATTTGCTGTAGTTGCGGTGCTTGACACGAACACCGTCACATGCTTCGACTCGGCAATGTTGGTGCAACAAAAGATGATGCTCGAGGTTCTCCCACCGGTGATCGGCAGCCTAGCAAGCAGTGCTTTCATGGTGTTCCCTTGCAATAGACGTGGCATAGGGTACCCTCCAACCACTGCCACAGTAGACTACACACAGGGGGAATTGGAACTGAAGTGAATTTGTGAAGATATTGACAGAGCTAGTTTGGTTTCATACAGTGCACGAATAATAGAGTCAAAATGAAAAGGCATATGACTAGTGCACTGTATAAAGTCAAATCAGCTCTGGCAATATATTTTCCCGAATTTGTGCTTTTGTTTTGGGGCTTTTGGTTAATGTGATATTGGCGTTTGTTTGACTCAAGGTGAAGTGAAAAGGGAAGGAAAAACAGTGAATGTTTAAGCATGTATTTAATTGATTCTTGTCTAATGTTAAAAGATGGTGTTGAATAACCACAAGGATGTGGTGATAATAATAATATACATAGCAATCCTATATTAATGATAGTGACAAATGAATTATTTGAGTTCAGTCCGACGAGGTTAAAAATTTGTGATTTAGGAATAATTCGGAGATAATTCAGAAATAATTCGGAATTATCTGGACTGGAGATCTCAGTTCCACGGAAAATTTTGTAAAATTCACGAATAATTCAGTCAATCGAATAATTCGTCGTTCGGTTCGCCATCACAAAAAAAAAATTATTCGTGAATTTTGTGACTATGATATTAATATCAGAGGCACATCAAGTCATCAAGAGCTATATAGGGGCCGCCACAGATCACTGCTCCAATATATATATTGCTTAGCTTATATTCTGGTCTGCTTGTAACTGATGACATCATCTACTTCTAGTCAATTAGTTTAACTCGTGCCAAAATACGTCATTAGATGTAATGTCCAAATCTTGATGTGATCTTAAACGTGACTTCATAATGTACCTTCTGATTTCCAAGTGTTTATTGGTGCCTACAAGCAAGGAAAGCTAAAAGAAAAAATTATTGGTTTTTGTTATAGCCATATCTTCTGTTCCACAATAATATTCATCCAGCATGGAGCCTAAGCCATCCGATCGCATTAAAATTCGTGTATATTTAATCTCAAACCTACCTAATCTGTTAAAATTCCACCTGTCTGCAATCGGAATAGGAGATATGAATTCCATCAAAAAGCGTTTAATTGATACAATATTAATTGTAAACACAATATAATTAAGTCTGTATCCTCCCTATAAAGGCTAAAGGAAGAAGTTTATAACTTGCTTTTTATTCATTTGTAATTGATTACAGATACAAGATATGAAGCTGTTTAAATAGAACTAAAACCCTAAGTTTTACATTTCAATTGCATTTGTGTGACTCTCTGGTACATTCTATTCTCTAATTAGGGTACGTTTGGATGACACAGGAATAGCGCTAACTCAGAAATAGCTGCTATTTCTGGCGAGCTATTCTTAACACAACACGTTTGGGTGAAAAAAAACGCTATTCTCAACAAAGAAATAGCTCGGGTTAGCTGCTGTTCCGCTATTCCTATGAAATATTGGATTAGCAGCTATTCCTAACTCAAGAATAACTGCTATTCCGAGCTATTCCTTGATTCATCCCAACGCACCCTAACAGAATATTTTCTGAGAAATATGTTGGAGCTGAATCAGAAGTTTGTCTGCTGCGTTTACTTGTTCTCCTTTGCTGAAATACTGGAGGGATCCAGTGATGGCTTAACACTCCCCTGTTTAACTTTTTTTGTTTCCTTTACTGTGTGTTTTCTTTCATTTTGAAATTGATGGCAAAATTCCTACACTGGATCTGGGTCAATTGCGATACCTTGGCCCAAATAAAATAATAATTCTTTCTGGATTTTAAAATAAGATTAGATCGGACGAAATTCATATCACATACAAGGTAACTCAAAATTTTGAGTTGAGATCAAGTCTGATTTGCTTTGACACAATATATATTGTAAGGCTCTGGAATTTTACTCCGGAATGAATTGATCTACATAGTAGTCCGACCTGAGTCCGGATCCTCTGAGGTAACTCAAATTTTGAGTTTAGATCTTAACCGTCCGATCTGCTTTGACATGAATATGAAATAGATCCATACATTCCATCTCAAACGGAGTGGTCCGAATTCTAATCGGACAATCTGGATTTAAACTCAAAATTTGAGTTACCTCAGAGGATACGGACTCAGGTCGGATTACTATGTAGCTCCTCATGACGAAGAAGAGAAGATCTAATTTGGACATTAACACGGCCCAGAACCGACCCATATAGAATCACCTGCGTTGCACGTGCCACACTTCTACGGCCTCGTTCGTTCCCACGCCTTCACCTAATAGCTCGAGAGAAATAGATCAACTCCTCTCTACCCCTCTCTCTCTCTAGCAATGGCGATCAGGAGACAGCTTCTGAGCAACCTCTCCGTGGCGGCGCGGTCCCCGTCGGTCCGATCTCCCTCGACCTCCGTCAACCAGGTCGAGTCCTTAACCTTCCCATTGATTCTTTTTTCTTATGACCTTTTTCGATTCCATGCTTCTAGTACAGTGGATAGCAGGTGATTCTAGTATGAGCGATTTAGGACCTTATGTAAGCTTGTTTTGCTTTAACAGTTGGTTTGTGATTTGATTTTTGGGAGCCTACAATTGGGTTCCAAACCCTAGTTTTGCATGGTAATTGCTTGGCGATCTTTACGATGTCAAGTGGATATACTTGGCTGCTTCAGTAGATATTGAATGAAGTTTTCTATAATTAGATAGTCATGTTAAATAGTTCAGATTGCGATCATTGTGGAATATGTAGTTCAATCAATTGCAATTCTATCACTGTGTCATTGTTTAATGTTAAGATTTCTTTTTACTGATCTTAACTTTGCAAGGCATTAAGTACCTCTAGGTCTGGTACCAAGTGGTGTGGTGTTTTTTTGCCGACATCTGGTTATATTTGAAGCCATTTGGGCTTTATATTGATGGTTTGTTAGTTAATATCTCAAGCAAGATTGAGTATGTCTAAGTTACGTATGTTTGCTATTTGGTTAGCGAATAAAACACAATTTACTTTTGAATTGTTGTTGTTGGAGTTTTTAGTTGACTTGCGTGGAAATTTCTTTGTTTCCAGCTATATCTCTAAGGCTTAGATTAACAAATAGAAAATAATTTATTGAATTTTGAATATTTCCTTACTTTTTTTCTTTTCTTTTTGAAGCAAGTTATCCATATTATTGGTTATTGAATTTAAAAGCTGAGATGCACAACAACAGTTGATGTATCAAATTCTTTTTTTAAAGACACACTTAACTTGTTTAGCTTGAAGATTATATATAAGCATTATGCCAGTATCATTAAGTGAACATCATGAAATCCTATCAGGTGCAAACAAAAATGACAGCTCTTCATTTTCATTCAGGGACTTTACACATACATGTCCCAGTTCAGCACACAGGCTGGGGCCACATCAGCGGCAACCCCACAAGCTCCTCCCCCACCCCCACCTCCAGAAAAGACCCATTTTGGTGGCCTCAAAGATGAAGACAGGATCTTCACCAACCTTTACGGAATCCATGACCCATTTCTCAAGGGTGCCATGAAAAGGGGCGACTGGTACCGCACCAAGGATCTTGTATTGAAGGGGACAGACTGGATTGTGAGTGAGATGAAGAAATCGGGCCTAAGAGGCCGTGGTGGAGCCGGTTTCCCTTCAGGGCTAAAATGGTCTTTCATGCCCAAAGTATCTGATGGACGTCCCTCATACCTGGTTGTTAATGCTGATGAGTCTGAACCTGGCACCTGCAAGGATAGAGAGATCATGCGACATGACCCACACAAGCTTCTAGAAGGTTGTCTTATAGCAGGTGTAGGCATGCGCGCCTCAGCTGCATATATTTACATCAGAGGTGAGTACGTAAATGAACGCTTGGCTCTCGAAAAGGCACGACAGGAAGCGTATGCAGCAGGTCTATTGGGTAAGAATGCATGTGGATCCGGGTATGATTTTGACGTGCACATCCATTTTGGTGCCGGTGCATACATCTGCGGTGAGGAGACAGCTTTGTTGGAAAGCTTAGAAGGTAAGCAAGGAAAACCTAGACTGAAGCCACCATTCCCTGCCAATGCTGGACTGTATGGGTGCCCCACCACAGTGACAAATGTGGAGACAGTTGCCGTTTCTCCTACCATCCTGCGGCGGGGTCCAGAGTGGTTTGCAAGTTTTGGCCGTAAGAACAACTCAGGTACTAAGTTATTTTGCATCTCCGGCCATGTCAACAAACCCTGCACTGTTGAGGAAGAAATGAGTATCCCGTTGAAGGAACTATTAGAGCGCCACTGTGGCGGTGTCAGAGGTGGTTGGGACAACCTCCTGGCGGTCATACCAGGTGGCTCGTCAGTGCCTCTTCTACCAAAACACATATGCGACGACGTGTTGATGGACTATGACGCTTTAAAAGCAGTGACGTCAGGGCTGGGAACAGCTGCAGTTATAGTCATGGACAAGTCGACTGATGTGGTTGATGCGATTGCCAGGCTGTCATACTTCTACAAGCATGAGAGTTGTGGACAGTGCACGCCGTGCAGGGAGGGGACAGGATGGCTATGGATGGTCATGGAGAGGCTCAAAGTCGGGAATGCGAAGGTAGAGGAGATTGACATGCTTCAGGAGTTGACAAAGCAGATTGAGGGGCACACCATTTGTGCACTTGGCGATGCAGCTGCGTGGCCCGTGCAGGGGCTTATCAGGCACTTCAGGTATTACTGTACTGACTTTGTTGAATTCAATCTTAGTTTATTTGGGATTCGGTTGGTGTGTGGGGTTGGTGTTTGATGAAGGACACAATTTGGGTATTGGAGTTGTAACATCTGGTTAAGTTACTCAATTCAATTGATTTTAATCCATTGTTTGTCTGCTAGGTCAGTGTTCTGTGCACAATGGTGGGTCATTTGGCCTAATTGGGTTGTATTGTAGCTTAGTTTAATGGTGAAAGTATATTGAGGAAATTTTGGTTTTAGTTGAGGATTTGTTGAACCCGTGGTGATTGATTGAGGACAAATTCAGCATAATTGCTTTTAGTTGCATAACCTTCATCCAGCTTCAGAATTGGTGGTTACTTGAGGCTAGGAGGATTATACAGAGACTTAGTTGGTTTTAATTTATCGTTAGTATGGTTAGAATGACCAATCTGGTTTAATACTAGTCAGGCATGTTAATAATAAAATTTAATACCAGGCCGGAGCTAGAGAGGAGGATCCGCGACAGAGCTGAGAGAGAACTGCTCGAGGCTGCAGCTGCATGAGATTTTCTTAAATTGATAAATTCTGGTATTTTTCAGTTTCTTGGTAATTAAGATGTACCAAAATAATTGGAAAACTGTTGGGAGCCCAATTTGTATGGGAGGTGAACACACACCTAGTACTTTTTTGATATTTGTGTACTTTCTTTTATTTTGCACTCTAAATTATTTTGAGGTTTATATTTTAATGTAATTGATATGATGTTTGGAATTTGATTATTCAGATTCCTAAGTAGATATATACATATGGGAATTTATTGGAAAATTAATCTGTAAGGGTTGTTGCCCCGTCTTATGACACCGTGAAGAATAAAGAGTTTGTTTAGATAAAGCTGGAGGTAAATTATTGACATTAGACTTGGGTTTGCTCAAGTTTTGGAATTAACATTATGGATTTATTAGTTTGTTTAGATCTAACTTGGATACAAGTTCGATTGTATCCTATGGTATACTCTATTAATTCACACATATTAAAGGTACATTACAGTGATCGAGTTTAAGATAATGATGATAATTTAAATGAAAGCAGCAGAATGGTTCTTCTTTTAACCAAGCACAACATCACAGAAAAGAGTACAAGTCCTGGTGGAAACAAAATGAGAAATATGTTTTTGTTTCCGTTGTTGGTAACTCCATTGTCACCGTTGTAACACAATACAGGAAACCACACCTCACCTATAAAAAAAGCTATTATGAACAAGGATGATTATTGAAAAGAGCAAGAAAGGTACTAAATGCATAGTTACCTCTTCAATTCCCAGGCATTTGAATCTAGTCCTTGCACCTTAATTGCAAACTGATCCCTCAACTCCCAGCTGCATGAATTTGATTCTCTAAGCTATCTTTGGTATTTTTAACTTACAAGGACAAGCATTCAAATGCCCTTACAAATTTGGTATTTCTACCCCCCCCTCCCCACCCCCTTGCCTCAAAAAAAGAAGGTAAAATAATTATCACAAAACTTAAAATAAGAAGTATTAAGATTTCCATATCCCTTTAGTAGAAGCCTGGTGATCTATCTTCACAACTCTTGGTGTGCCCTGACTTTGACCAAGTGCTGCTTCATTGTCGTCTGTTTTAGATACCGTCAAGTCGACTTTGACTATATGATGGTCTGAGGTGCCTTTCGACGAAACAACGCCGTAAGATCCAGGTACGAATTTGTAATGTGAATTTGGTGATGCTAGTATATAGTCCACTCTTGTGCCATATTTACATGTTCCTTGTACATCTATATGCAATGCCAAGTTCAGATTAATTTTATCATATAGAAGTGCTGTCTATAGTAATTAAGATATCAATTGAAGAAGTGAGATTAGAATTACCTTGGCCTTTTGCCACAACAACAACAGCTTCACACTCCCCTGAGAAGTTCTTGGCATCCACATATTTTTGTTGCTTCAAATACTTCATCACCTCTACCTTGGGTGTTGGTTTTCCAATCTCTTCATAATACTAAACCCATCATTTGCACAAATTTGAAACAGAGTACAATTAGATGACCATCCAGTGTGCACATTAGGTTTTTGGGATAATCAACATATGTTTTGCAATAGATCTATTTCTTCGAAATTGTGCTCATATAAAAATGTAGAAGCCAACCATTTTCATAAAAGGAGGTTTGAATGAAATCATTTACCCACTTATTTGTCTGATTACCTTGACAATATCTGCCCATCGCTCGGCAGAGTAGTCAGTCTCGTCAAGCGAGTTGAGCCCTCCAGCCAAGATGTGGGGCCCGTCGCTTGATTTGAGAATCGAGTTTATCTGCTTCATTCTCCATTTCTCATCAAGGTGGTCAAGATGTGTGCAAAGTATACTAACTTCGCCCAACTCGGGTACCTCTATGGTGACCTTTATCACATTTCTGCACGCGCACGCGATAAATCAGATTAGTAAGATAAAATACTGAAGCACCTGCAGGAAATACCAGTACCAGTTCTATGACCTGGACTCATCATATGCACTAAAGAAAATAATTTTATTCCTCCTTTTTTTCTGTAGTTGTTATATGATAATGATATCAGCCTTCTATGCAGGAGCATAAAAGAGGCCAAGTGGAGCATTCTACAATTTTCTGGTATTTGAATACCTCATATAATGTCTGTTATATTATTTTCTTATCTAAAACTACAATCAATTTAGTTCAGATCACTTTTCTCTGCTGCCTTTACTATTTATTTATTTATTTCTGTTCTTTATGTGTGGACCCAGCCTTACTTTTTGATGCTTTCATTCATATTATAACAAGCCGGTTGCCAAATTTTTTTTTTTTAATCATTGACAGGTAACTTGGATAATTGTCTTTTGTCAGCCTCTCTGTACTATCAATAATTTGATTCTTACACAATTATATTTCATTCTATAAAGGAAGATAATTTTTTTAGACAAAGAAATCTCACCTGATTAATCAATTGCATAATGATCGAGTTCAAACTTCAAAACTTATTTCTTTCATAATAGGAAGTACAATTAATTTATAGCTATTGCTATTCATTGTACTTCAATCACTATATAGAATTTGGCTAATATACTACGCGTAACATAGAGGGCCTCCTGCTACGGCTCAATATTTGAGTTTTCAAAATCCTAACAGTCGATCCGAACCGTTCAACATGATCCATATGAATATGTACTTGCAAACCAAATTTTACATATTTTAGAATTTTTACTATTTTTTTAGATAGGTAGAAAATCACTTGATCTGAAAATTCTTCAACATGATCTCCATGTGAATTAGAAGGTGTAGGTGTACTTAATTTATTCACAATAGGAAATAAAAATAGACTTCTACAAAAGAAAACATAATTAATTTGTAAGTACGATACATGCAGTTAGCAGCTCACCTAATCCTTTTCCATCAATGGTGACAGGTCATTAAAATATATGCTTAGGTATCTCACTCCGGCCCCTTTTTTAAACAAATCTATTTAATATGTGTGTTCTAGAGCAACGGTCTTAATTTCAATCTTCCAGGAATTTTCCAATGAAACAGCAGCCAGAAGGAAAGAATGTGAAAAATGAAAACTTCTTAATTATAAGAGTTAAATTTAAATAAACTTAAAAAATATACATTGCAAATCAAATAGCTGCCTACTTTTAGGATATGTAATTAAAACAATTATTGTAGAGGCAGGTTCATTTTTCTGAATCCTTTTTACTCTAATAATTTATACAAACAGATATATATAAATTATTGGCTAAGTACCTGGAACTGTAACAATTGACTTTAACAAAAGTTGAAAGCCTTTTGTGCTTCTGTGACTTTACATAAAACATCTCAAAGAACCTTTTTTTAAAAGTCAAAAAGCATATGGTTTAGGTTCAAAATGGAATCATACAACCACTTTTCTTCACATTTAGTATCAGTGGTTCTCTTACTTTTGTAATGAACAGCTAGATAGGCTGTTGATTTAACAAATTATTGTACATTGTACATTGTTTTGTAGCATGTGTCTTAGACCTAAAGTTGTGTTTTGGTGGTCACATGTTTTAGTACCAACCCCTTCAAGTGGGCCAATTGCAACAGCTAGCTAGCCTAGTAATTCCTTCACAAATTTATTATATATCTCTCTTGTCATTTTCTATTCAAATAAATTTTATGAGCCCTAGACTTGTGCATTTCATTTATATATATTTCTAATATCTCGCCTACCACCAAACCCCACTCCAATGCTAGTATTAAATAATCATGAGAGGTGTTTCCCCTTCTTCTTTCATATATATCCTTTTCTTCTCTATAGTACCACAAATGGTGGATTCTGGTTTCACTCAAACATGTCAAAATTTAACAAAGCGTGTTACCAATTAAGTGCTATCCATGTTATATATCTACAATTAATCTACTGCTCAACAACTCAACCCAAAATGGGTCATGGAAATTACTGCATCTCTTTTGCAAATTTATATATACTAGATGCATGGCTAATTAGGTGGTCCCTTAATTGTGTGTGCTGTTGATGGTTCAGAGATAAGCTACATATATATAAATTAATGTGGATCCATATATATATATATATATATATATATATTAAAATATACAATTCGCTAGTCTCAACTAATTTTTAATACACATATTGGCAGTTTCCAACGGACATTGATTACTATATATGTTTGAATCTATGCTGTATTTGATTTATAGCACTAACAATATAAATGGTAAAATATGACTCCAGAAATAAATATTCTTGATTATAGTTGACCCTCAATGAGAAAATATATATGGAATTTAGATTCTTCCAAGGATGCAAAGCAAGAAGCATAAACTTTTCCAAAACAGAAAAATAAGCAAAAAAAAAGGAAAATAAAAACTAAACCAGACATGAGAACAATGCGTACCTAAAATCGCTATCATCGCAAATTCGTTGAACCTTCGACCGCCTGATCGGCCAACGTGACAAAATAGCATTCCCGTACTCCGGGGCCCAACTATCAGCGAAGATGTACCGCATCCCCAACCCTTCGGCAAGCTCAGAAAGCGGTTTCATCGCCTTCTCCTCCTCACACCTCACATTTTGCAATGCAATTACATCAGCATCCACCTCTTTCAAAACCTCCAACACACTCCTCTCACACCTCACGCTGCTACTCCGACTGCTTCCTCCTACTATTCCTTTACCCTTTGAGTTGCCATTTGCTAGCGGGCCGCTGAATTGCCTCTCTTTCTCCACTGATATCTCATTTTCAGGCAGGTTAATGGAAACCCTGAGCTTGTTACTAGACTTGGAGAAGCTTTGGTTTTTGAGTATGCTTTTCTTCGGTTGCCGATGGTCGTTTATCGACTTGCACCACACATCAACAGCCTGCTGATCCGTGTTGATAACCGTGCGGTGGTTTGGTATTGCTGGTGCCATGGAGAACAAGGAGGCATTAAACGTTGCTATGCGGATTGTCGGGCTTGAGTTCTCAGTTCGGTTCATGTCAGGTATGGTTCTAGAACCGGGTTTGTGTTTTGGTTTTGATCGGGGTCTTGGCTCGGCCGTTTCGGTGGCCTTAGGTTTACAGTTTATCACGACATGGAACTTGGGTTGCCGGCGACGAGGATACGGGGACCAGTGGAGGATGCCATGAAGGACTTTCTTGGCAAATTTTAGCATTGAATTGAACTTGTTACCAAACTTTTGAAATGGTGGGAATTTTGTTACATTTGGGAAAGGAAGCAGGATAATTGGTTTAAGCTTGGCAACATGACCATTGGTGTGCACCCTTGGTGGCGTAGGTTTTGTTTCTGTTTTTCTTCTTCCTTTAGGTGACATGAGCAAGAGATTAGAAAAAGAATATGGGACAGAGAGAGAGTAAGATTAGTTTGGATTTAGTTGTGGGATTAGTTAGCAAGGCCAGGCAATGTACTGTGAAGCTATCCTTCCAGACAGGATTTAATAAAGAAATTTGTTCTTCTATTTCTCTCCAGTTCTGGAAGAAATGGAGATCTCCATTTATCCTATCATCAATTACAATTTGTGTACATCTCCTTGACATATAGTATCCACAGTCATACAGTTTAAAAATGTTCAAAAATAATAACAAGAAACTCCTAATTGATCTCTTTAACAATCACTTGAATAGCCAATTGCAACCTTGACTCAAAAATAATAACAAGAAACTCCTAATTGTTTTTGGAAACAAAATTGCAAAAAAAAAAAAAGATAAAATGTAACATGATATAGTATCATGATAACAATGAAAACATATGGTGTCTCTTATTTGGCCATCCTCTTCACTCTAGATTTCGTTATCATCTATGTTGGATGGGGTCCACTATCAATGATAATAGGTGAAATGAGAAGACATAGATGAAGATATTATTATATCATTACTCTTATGATTCTTGAAAATAATTGTAAATTAATGAGATTTTTCTTCTTAAAAACTTCTCCAATAAAATGCTAGACCATATTTAGAGTTCACTAAAGTGAATGAAAATGTCCAACATAACTAGAAATAGAGAAATTCAAAACAATAACACTTGGCTGTAAAAGAGATCAGGCTCTCATGAATCATGATCCAACTGCTTCCAAGAAAAAAAAAAAAAAAAATACCTAATAATTCAACATTATCTTTACCACTAAGCTACAATTAGTTCTCAAATAATAAAAATAATAAAGATGCAACATATGAACTTCTTATGAGGTCACTCATCCTATCTAGTACTACTTTTAATTATGTAATTAGTTACAAAATGTTATGTGATTGTCACTCTTATCAAATAATTTTAACTTGTTTAACGCTTTGTTTGACTAAGTCAACACCGTAAAAAATTATCTTTCAATCTTGTATGACATCACCAGAGACATGCTTATCTAGAACTAGAGTGGAAATACGTGCCGTGCTGTGCCGTTTCGTGACTAACACGCCGTGACTTTGGTCTCATGCCGTGCCGTGCCGTCCCGTGATCAAAATGTCAAGGAGTGATCACGGTACGCAAATGATCACCCCACGTGAGTCACGCCGTGCCTAAACGTGATGTGACCATATATGACTCGTATGACTCGCATGACCATTTAATCATAATTTAAGTTAGTTTATTCAAGATTCACTATTAAATCAATATCTAATGGTCCTAATTATACGTGACTCGTGTGACTACGTGTCGTGCCGTGCCATGCCAAAATTTCAAAAGATGAGCACGGCACGCGAATGGTCACGGCACCGGACACGCGAGTCACGGCACGTTACTGACACACGTGCCGTGCCGTTCCGTGACGGATCCGGCTCCGCCATGTCATTTTTCCCACTCTATCTGGAACCATATACCATATTTAGATATTGACAGAGTTATTTTAGCTTCATGCAGTGCACGATTAATAGAAACAGAATGAAAAAAAATATATGTTTGTTGTGTTGTATGAAGCTAAACCAACTATGTTAATATCTTTATCCTCATATATCTGTTGTCATCTCTTTTAAAACCACTATAAGAAAATATATATAGTTTGTCATTCAATACAAACACAGTTGATTAATTTGGTGGTTTCCTAAACGGGTTAATGCCCACAAAATTAATTTATCTTTTGTGGGGGTAGAATTGTCAAAAGATATTTTGATAAATAACAATATTAGAGTAGCATAACTGCAATGCTCAATATATTTTATTCAAAAAAAAAAAAAGTTGGTGGTCTTAACCTACCAAATCAAATAAAAAAAGAAAGAAAGAAAGAAAGAAAGAAAGAAGAGAACTTTAAATGCTTAATTGATGAGATGTAACTTCAGAATTATCTAGATACTATTAACATTTCAATAATGGAAGGCATTAAATAAAAATCCTTATAAGAAAGGGAATGAAATATGAGCTTAAAAATATACATTTTTTTCTTCTTCTTTCAGTTAATAAAAGAGTTCAATCTTATATGTCTTATATAATATTTTTTATTTTTATTCTCTAGAAAATATTGTTTTAGTCAAGCAATTTCCTTATATATTCATGTCAATAACATTCTATCACCAAAGGATTCCAAAATATAAATTTGCTGTAGATTGTGTGTTCTTGTTTTCAGCTAGCTGTAGCTCCGAGTTTTATACTGTAGATTGCTGTAGATATATTCAATGATTGATTCCAAATAGTATATCATATAGTAATAATTCAAATATGCTCTATTTAATTTATGTTTAATCTCAGATTATCCGATTATTATGGTCCCTCTCAACATTCTAATTTTGACAAAGCTGTTTTGACTTCATGCAGTGTACGATTTATATATATAAATATTTTTATATTATTGTGTGTGCACTGCGTAAAGTCAAAACATCACGGTTAATATAATTATCTCACATTGTCAATTTGTCATGGAGTAAATGAACGAATTTCCTGCTTTCGTCTTTTCGTTTTCTTCTTTTACTTTCCTCCTTTTTCTGAAAGATGATGGTAAAAAGAAAAATTCGGTGGTTGTAAAAAGTTAGGAACCAAAAAATAAAAAGTAACAATGACAACAATGGTGCATGTGATGGGGTTATTTGTATGATTTAATTACGCAATATTATAATTTTAAAGCTCCATGGTCAAAAGTCAAAACGTGTAAACCCCAAAAATCCGAATGATCTCGTCCCATTTGGAAAATGCTTGCCAACTTGACGACTTTTTTTACTTCTGTTTTGTATTGTTTTGTTGGAGTAAAGCAACTTGCTTTTAAAAGGGAGAAAGTTTACAAGTTTCATATTATACTCACGAGAGCTTAAAAGTTCGAATTCTCCCTCAAAAAAGTATTTTGAATATTAAGTACATTTTTATAATTTTTCTGAGAAAATCATCAAAATAGAAGCATATTTAAAAAAAAAAAAATTCAGGAGTTAGCTTAAGACTTAAGTATATTTTTATTAAAAAAAAACAGAAAACATATTTTTTTGAATTTTTTTGGCCAGAAATCAGGAATTTATATTATACATACATATACACACACATACATATGAATATATGAATATACGTACATATACATATATGTACATATATACCTACATATATACATATATACACATACATATATATACACATACACATACATACATACACACACACACACAGAGTAGAAGGAATATAGTTTAGAAAAATAATATAAAGATCATGCTCAAAGGGTCAGGGGTAAAGACGGAACGGATAATATTTGATGATACATATATTCAATATCCGAATATCTTTTATGAATACGAATACGGATATGGCTTTTAAATTTTAATTATCCATATTCGAATAGTAGATATATACATATAATTTAATATATATTATGAAAAAAAACTATGTTATTCTCCATTATAATTAGCTATATATTATGAACTTTGATATTTTTTTAATAAATATCTGATATGATATGTATCTGTACATGTATTTGTATCTATCTAATAACTGATCTGTATATGTATTTGAAAAATAAAAATATATACAAATATAATATTTGCAAAATATAACTCAAACGAGTCCTATTTTTTCCCATTAACAACAATTGTTTAGACGAATGGATTTTCTGTAATGTTTATAATTGATTAAAATTTGTCCATAATTAATATATAAGTTTGCATTTAAAAATGCTGTCCTCCTCAACTTTTTTTATCCTTATATTAAATTTGAGAGCTCTGAATTATACAATTGCACCTGATTGAAATGACAGATATATATTTCTATCAATTAATTCTAATTGTCATTGTTGCTTTCTGATTTGATTGATAGCTTCACTTGTTGATGTAACATATCAATAAAGAAAATTTGGTTTGGGATTGATATATCACAATCATTTTCCATCAACAAAAAACATAATATTTTTTTAACTACAAAATGTATTATTATGCAAAACATATTATTTCTTTTAATGTGTTTAAAAGTATTCTTTTTTATTTTAACTTTTTGGATTAACATTAAGAAAAATATAGATAAATAGCAGCCTGTTTTTTGTTCTAACAATAAAAATTTTAGGCATATTATATTATAGCATAGGGTTAAATCTATGCCCTTTTCAGTAATTTAAACATTCTAAACTAATTAACCATACTATTTCAAAATGTTTAATATTAGGGTTTCATTAGTCTACCTCTTTTATATATATATTTTTAAGTGGTTGGTAATTTTTCATATCATCATCTTCAACTGTAGCTCTCTGCAGCTTTCTGTATTTATTTGAGCGGCACAGCTTGAATTGACTACACAATCATATGTTATGTTGAAGAAAGATATATATATATATATATATTATGATTTCTTGTAGGTATTAACATGTATAAAGTATTATGTTGACAGAAGAAATCACATAACATGTATAAAGTATCATTTTTCAAATATTGTTTGTTTCTCCTTCAACTCTAAGATAACTTAAATTGTAAATAAAATTATGAACAATTAAATCTTGATTAAATATCACATTCACGGTAAATATATTTTTAATTTCAATTGTAAAAATATTTTTGGGAAAAAATGTGAATAGTAAATAACTAAATAAAGAGAGAAATGGCAGAAAGAAGAAGTAAAAGGAAATAGCAAAAGAAAGTGAAAACAAAGAAGAAAACCACAGAAAGAAAATCACATCAGTAAAATTAATTCAACTGTAAACTTGAATCTTACTATTTACAAATAAGTTATAGATATCTATTTACTGTATTCAAAGTTAGCATACATGTATAATTTGTTAATAAACTAGCATACCAACTCTGTATACAAATAAAAAAAATATACATATTAAAATTTAAAACTATGTACTTTTGAGAAAAAGACCTAATAACAAGTAATATCTGAACCCAATCTATTTACAGGTCTGAGTGGTGTTTGGTTGGGAAGTGCATTTGCTGAAATCCAAAACAGGTAACAGTAATTCTGAAATTCCTGTAATCCGAATTCAACCGTCAAAATGTTCCGAGATGCGTGCAAGAAAGAACTAGCTGTTTCGAGATGCGTTCTCAAAAAAAAATTCGATGGCTGAATTCAGATTGCAGGGGTTTCATGATTACTGTTTATTGGTTTCAGAATTTCAGTTGATCCGAATTTGTTTGGTTGTGGCTTAAGATTAATGAGGCTCAAGTTAGTTATTCCAACTTAGGTTGGTCAAAGTTATTTTATATTTCGTTGAGATCTAAAGTTAAGTCATAACTTAAGTTATTTCTTGTTTAGTTAGAATTTGTGGTTTAAGTTATAACTTATCAAAGTTATTCATATTACATTTTTCATATTTTTTTATTTAGTAATTTATGTTAAAATTAATTTATTCAACATTTTATGTAGATTTTTAATTAGTAATTTTTGACAAAATTGATTTATAAAATATTTTATCATTTCATTTAGTTAATAATTTATTTCTATTAAAATTTATTATAATTCGAGAATCATATAATTAATAAATTTGACAGACGATGTGTAGATATTTGAATTATATTATACTTGATATTTGCAAGCTTAAACTGCATGTGCGGACTAAACGTTAAACCACATTGATAGGTGGCTTAACTTTTTACGTTTTAGGCGGGGTCTAATTTCAATAGGAATGAGCAGCTTTTAAGATTTGTGCTAATTTCTAACGACTGTCCGGATTTAAACTCAATTTTTAAAAAACTTAGGATCTGAATTCCACTACAAATTGTAAGTGATACTTCTCCTTTTGCCAACCTTATAAGAGAAATATTTGTGAAATAGAATCATACTAATCACCTATGTTGCAATGAAAGAAATGGAAAGACGAGACTTAAAGCATGCATCTACATCTCTGGTACTATTAAAGTTTCTAATCTGACGTGGCAATTTCTAATCTAGTTTTAGGAATGTGGGAGAGTTTCTTATTTAGAAACTATGCAGTATAGTTTTTTATCAAGAAACTGTTTATAAACTCCATGTTGGCTAAATGATTGGCTCAAATTAGTTTTACTTTTTAATTTGTTGCTGACGTGACTTAATAGAAACTCTAAAATTAATTTCAAAGATGTGAGAATTAGAAATTTTAGAGATCTTAATTTCTAGAAAAAAGTTAACAGTTATTTAGAAATTCATTTGAGTTACTGGAATGTAGATGCTCTTACTTTACTGATTACCTTTATTGTATAGATACGAATACATATATCATATCAGATACAATACAAATATACAATACAAATACGGTGATACAACAAATTATTTAAAAATTTAAAATACAATACACTAATTATATATATATATAGAGAGAGAGAGAGAGAGAGAATGGCTAATATACAAACGTTTGTTCCTGGGCTCAGGAACAAACGATTTGGTTCTCCGATTTTCAAAGTCCAAACAGTCGATCCAAACCGTTAGATATTCAATCTATATTAAAATGTGCTTGGAGACCAAATTTTACATTTTTTGGAATTTTTTTACTATTTATTAAGCTGGTTTGAAAACTACTGTTTTTATTAAATTTCTGCAGCATTGAAAAACAGCGGTTTTCAAACCAGCTTAATAAATAGTAAAAAAATTCCAAAAAATGTAAAATTTGGTCTCCAAGTAGATTTTAATATAGATTGAACATCTAACGGTTTAGATTTGTTGTTTGGACTTTGAAAATTGAAGAACCAAATCGTTTGTTCCTGAACCCAGGAACAAACGTTTGTATATTTGCCATTCTCTATATATATATTATTTTTTTATTTTAATTATATTATTAAATCAACACTTTATTATACATCAGTTTTAAAAATATAGGAAATAATAATCATCCTCGATATTTTCTACCCAAAAATTGGTATCGACAGATGGTAGATCGATTTTCTCTCGAAATCTTGTTGCGGTTAGTATTTATTTCTTTCACTTATCTCTGTCAAGTTTTTTTAATTTTTTTATCATTATCATTATCTAATCTTTATTTGTTTTGTTTTGTTCACAAGAGACTCCTGTCTCAGTGTCTCTACTGTTAAGTTGGATAGAGCCGTCATAATAAATATCCATTATTAATTATAAAATAATAATAATGTCTATTTTAGCTGGATTTTTTTAAAAATGTCCAAACCAGTCATTAAATGGACCCTTGTAGTATCATTATTTTATGAAGAGGAAGCAAGGATTTCATATGGAGAGAAAGCAAGGATTTCAATATTTATGGAGTCTGAAACAACGCAAATAAAAAATAAAAAATTTCCAACCGGCCATTAAATGGCCGGTTCTCATTTTTATTCTCAACCGGTCATTTAATAGCCGGTTTGGACATTTTTAAAAAAACTCTAAGATGGACATTATTAATATTTTATAATTAATAATGCATATTAATAAAAATGACGGTGGATAGAGTAATGTTAATTGTTTTCTTAGAAACAAGTATTAAATAAGGCACAAACTGCGAGGTCCACATGTTAAAAAGCAATGTTCGCCACGAACCAACATCATCCAGCGTATACACAAAATTCATTCTCTCTTTTTTTTGAAGAATTTACAGTGTGTATCCTTATAAAATTTTCAAAATAGTCAATTTTTTCATAAAAATACCGTAATATTCAATATTTCCATAAAAACTAAATATTTTCTCTTATATCCTCTTTTATTTATTTAACTTTTATTTAATTATTTTAAAACTTGAATGGACAAATATACGTATTCATTTTAAACCCTTGTCTCTAGCCAGGGGAAATAAATCCGCTGTTATTCCAAAGAATCACAGGTCCCTGCAATTTCAAATCCACCCATTCATTTCAAAAACAGATTTATTTCCCAAGTCGGGAGGAAATTGGTTCTTTTAACCACCACGGGGGGTAAAATTGAGGACATGAAGCAAATCTTAGAGCACATGCAGTGTTGACAATTAATCTCTACTCGCATGTTGAGTTTTTAGTGAGTATTGGTGTCCCCGGTATTAGTTTGGGAGCATGTTATTGGCACTGCACTAGTGCACCTTCCTTCTTTTTCTTGTAGAGGTCAATTTGGGTCCGATGTCTATCGGACTCAAAGTAAGTTTGATGGGTTCGATAACCGTCCGATCTGCTTTAAGATTAGCACTCGCAACTTTTGTGTC
This sequence comes from Carex parvula, assembly GCA_025461045.1. Lineage (NCBI taxonomy): Eukaryota > Viridiplantae > Streptophyta > Magnoliopsida > Poales > Cyperaceae > Carex > Carex parvula. The sequence goes on along the minus strand of JAJGRW010000411.1, from coordinate 237,075 downwards.
TGCTTTAAAATTCGTGCGAACGAATCTTAAAGTGAATCGGATGGTTCCGAAACTCATCGGACCCAAGCTGGCGTGTTTCTTGTAGCATAGAGAGCATAGAGAAAGAGAAATTATCTCTCAGACCTACGATTAAGTACCTGATTGAAGAGGTCGGTATAAAGAGGTCAATTTGGGTCCAATGTCCATCGGACTCAAAGTGAGTTCGATGGGTTCAATCACCGTCTGATATGCTTTAAGCTTCGTGCCCACAATTTTCACGTCTGCTTTAAAATTAGTGCGTACGAATCTTAAAGCAGATCGGACCGTACCGAACCCCATCGGACCCAAATTTGAGTCCGATGGGCCAACCTGCTCTCCAGTATAAAGGAGAGCTAGTGATACCGGAAAGGTGGTGCAATATAATTGAGTCCACAAATCATGATTGATGGCTCATGGAAATCAACTTTTCTGGTGCAATTAAGTGTATTATTGTCAGAATTCTGTCCAACCACCCACAATTTTTACACTATAGTACTATAAAGGATGGTATTATTGAGCAGAACTAGGGTGTGATGCGCTCACACCGTGAGCGCACCTCCTATAGAGCGCATTTTCAAAGTTCAAATAGTCGATTCGAACCTTTCAATGTGTTCTTCATATTAAAATGTGCTTGGAAACCAAATTTTACATTTTTTGGAAATTTTTTACTATTTTTTAAAAATCATTTGTTTTTCAAATTTTAAATTATTGTTTAGTTTAATCAATGATTTTTAAAAAATAGTAAAAAATTTCCAAAAAATGTAAAATTTGGTTTCCAAGCACATTTTAATATGAAGAACACGTTGGAAGGTTCGAATCGACTATTTGAACTTTGAAAATGCGCTCTATAGGAGGTGCGCTCACGGTGTGAGCGCATCACACCCTAGTTCTGCTCGGTATTATTTTACCCGGGATTAATTAATTTCTTGAGAGAGAGTTTGAAATAAAAAGCACATAAGATTTAAAATGCAAACATTGGGTATGCAAGCATATAAGATTTAAAATGCAAACATTAGCCAATATCAAACATTAGCCAATATCAAACACTAAAATGCAAACATTAGCCAATATCAAACACTAAAATGCACATAAGATTTAAAATGCAAGCTAGAGAGAGAGTTTGAAATAAAAAGGGTATATTTATTTGTCCATCTAATGTCTAAAATAATTAAATAAATAAAATGTGATGGAAGAACTATTGTTAAGTTTTTTAAGGAATATTTGAATATTTTGGTGTTTTTACAGGAAAATTGGCTATTTTGAAAATTTTCCTTTTTTTTATTCCCAGAAGAGAAATTGAGTGGAAAATAAAAACCGAACCAAAGATTTAAAACTGACCGGTTTAATTTTTAACCGAACCGAAATAAATAATATTGGTTCGGTTTAAACCAAATAAACAAATCGAAATGAACACCCAGTTACATGTATTATGGATCCAAAATGAGAAGGAGAAGAAGCAGAAAACAAGATTATGAAAGACATAAATAAGAGATATGAATCATTCTTTTATTTATTTAAGTAGGCGCATGATCTTGCTTGCCAAAGAAAGGTTGTTCTATTACAATGGAAATCTTTATTCTAATAAAAATAACTGAGTTTAGATCTGAACTGTTCGATTCGAATCGAACAGTCCGGATTGCCCGGATTCGAATGGGTGTGTGATTAAATGGGTCCCGTGCGCTCCACCTCAGACCGGATTGCCCAGATTGCCCGGATTCGAATCAAACAGTCTAGTCAGATTAAATGGGTCCCGTGCGCTCCACCTCAGACGGATTGGCCCGGATTCGAATCGGACGGTCTGAATCTAAACTCAAAAATTGAATTACTTTAGGGGATCCGGATGCTCTCCAAAATGACAAATATTGGGCCCTACCATTAGTACCCATGGGCCATGGGCCATGGCCCATTTGTGCAAAAGAGGTGTCGGCTGGATTTTTACGGTCGTTTCGTTAGGTAGCAACTTAAATTCGGGTCTTATAAGGAGTTAAAAGTTAAAACCAATACAACACAAGAAATTTGTTTTCTTTTGTACCAAAAATAATGATATCTCATTTTAATGCAGTTTGGGTCCTGATACTTCCAATAATGGTGTATTTCTTTTGGACCATGCTGGTCAATTATTATACTTTTGTTCTTAAATTATCAAATAAGAATATTAATTATATGATTCAATTACATGCCATGAATTTTACTTAATTACATCCGATGAATCTTCCAATTTTATCACAATTTTATGGAACTCACTGTAATTAATCAAGAGATTTGTTGTACTGTTCTATATTGTCTAATTTTCTATCCAAATATTCAAATATCATATTTTCACATTTTAAATTAAAATAATTTATTAGCTCCTCTTTTGTTAATTTTTTTATTTAATTAATCACTTAGTATGTTACTTTCTCTGTAATTATGCCTAGCGCCAGCCGTGTAATTGTTACACGGCTGGCTAATTTGGCCATTATAGAAAAGCATACAAGAATGTTGTTCCACAAGACGGCTAGCGCTAGACATACAATCACATAGAAAGAAACGGAGTGTTGCAAGTCACATGGACATGTCCATTAGAAAATAGAACAAAATAGGTACTTAAACTATTAAATAAAACTAAATAATTAATTAAATTTAAAATTTCAGATTTAATGAATGTAAGGAGAAATAAGAAAGTATTTATGATTTAAAATGGAGAAATAAGATATTTGAGTGTTTTGATTTTTGATGAGTACCAACAATTCTCCAAATTAAATCACCCAGACAATAAAATAACTATAGAAAAAATACAAATATTAATAAATTTATTCTGACTAATTTATAATTGTTAAAAATGTTTATAAGATGTAGCTTTCCTCATAAAAATCCTAAATATATGGTTGGAGCTTAGTGATTAGAACTCTACTTAATTTCTGATCATGATCATGGAGATTTAAGTTCAAATTTCAATTACAAAATATGATACATTTTATATTTCAGCCTCCCCCTCTCTTCTCCTCTTGATCTAAATTTTTTTATTCCGCCCCCCTATGAGGGATTCGTATCCTCCCAGGTACCTGACTCAAAACAATTGCAAGGGACAGCCCAGATTTACTCTCACCCACTGCCTATTCGGGAATAGCGCAGGGCCAGTATTAATTGTGCTTTGAGATCCGTGTCAAGTTAAAAGGATAATCCTAGACCATCCATTTCAATTGTACTCAGTCAGGTAACCTGAGGTGATGTGAATTCCCCCTATGAGGATCTAGATGCTGAGAGTTTTGTGGAAGGAAAGAAATAGGTCCAGCATTTAACAACAAAATAAAAGATAAAACATAAAAGGGTTGTTTACTTTAGAAAATTACTACACCATGATAGGTGAATTAATCTAGCTAGCGGAATAGTCAATTTTTATGACTTTTTTACGAATCTGGCTAGTATGACATCAGTGTCATATGACACCAACTACAAAATTGATTGGATAGACTTCAAACGAGTAATCTAAACCGTTCAAACCGATTTACTTTATGAGTGATGCGTTTACATGCAAAAAATTTATATTTTCTAGTTATTTTAGTATCAAATCAAGCGGTCAAAAATATTGAAAAATGAATGCAGAAAAATTAACTTAAAACTTACACATTTGACCGCTTGACTTGATACTAAATAAATTCGAAAAATTATAAATTTTGCATGTAAACGCACAACTACTAGAATAGATCGGTTTGAACGGTTTGGATTCACCGTTATTTGAAGTCAATTCGGTAGGTTTTGGAATTGGTGTTATATAGACTGAAATGACACTGATGTCATACTAGCCGGACTCCTTTTTCACCCTTGCTACTTCAATTCGGTAGGTTTTAGATAGTTCATTGAAGGCCCCTTTTCATTGTTCAGTTCATTGTACTTTCTAAAAAAATAATTTACCGAGCATTGGATCAACCAACCTACAAGCTTATCAGTAAAGGCTCCAATGAATCAAATGAAAGCTTACAACAACCGTGTGTACCGTTTAATCCTGTAATCATTAAATCATTATTGAATAAGACCAAGACAAGAATAAATTCTAGATGTTCTTATTGATCGTCATGCACTGGTTGGTAAGATTCTTATCAAAATAATTGATACAGAAATGTAGAGATGGATCTACAACTAAGTTAGAGCTAGGCGTTTAGACATTTTTATTATGTTGAAAATTTTAATTAATTATATTGAATTTATTTGAATTTCTTTTAGGTTTTTATATAGTTTTGCGTCTAATAAAGTACTAAATGTGTGTTTGTAGTTTAGTGGTTAAAATTTTATTTTGTGATTATAGAGACTGGAATTCAAATTTCAACAGCCACACATTTGTAGTCAAAATATAGATGTAAAATAAAAGAACTGATGAAGGGAAAATTTTCCATGACAATTCCTATATATTCAATCTGTGAAATATTCAAATAAAAAAATTAAAAAAAGAGCAAAATTACGTCAAAATCATAAACAATTATTTAGATTTTTAATATATTTTCTGGAACAAGTGGAAGACTCCATTAGTTTTCATTCCGTTTTAGAAGAACTACAAACTAGCTAATTAATTGGTAAGTGATAATAAATTTCTAAAGTTTATATAATCTTGAGCAGGGGCAAAGCACAAGGCGCTTATATATCAAATGGAAGAGGAAACTTTTGAGAGATTTAGATAGTAAAATGATTGATAAATTTGTTGGCTTTCAATCCAGTGAGATTTTTGTGGTTGGTGGGATTAGACAGAAGTGGTCTGAGGTGTAAAGTTAGCATAATTTCATGTCACTTGACATATCTGATAATTCATGTTTTGCATCAAAAATAGAATTAGACTTTCAAACTATGAGAGGTCAAAACACATATAATGTTAATCATATAATTTTTTTTTACAAAGAATGAAATCAATTTAACAATAACATATCATTTTACTCTAAATTACATAGAAAATCATATATAATACAAAAAAATTAAAATTGTAGGAATAAAAAATTTAGTATAATTCATATTATAATGAGAGTGAAAAGTACTGATGTATATAAAATTTATAAAATTAAGTGGACAAAATTATAATTTTAATTTATAGGAGAGGCTTGGTTTTATTTTACCTCCACTAAATTCTGCCTCTGTTGATTTTTTATTATGAGTCTTTGCAGGGCACAAAAAAAAATAAGAATCAGCTATTATTCAGCAAAAGTAAAATATTTTGAAAATGTCAACAATCTTTTACTAATAAAGCATGAATTGCTAGCAATTGATAGACTCAATGAGGTTCATTAACAGATGCTTTTTTCCACAATAAATCAATAATAACATATCATAAAAGTACCAATTTCAAGGGGAATGTTTTTGGCAGGAAAGCTCGTCTAAATCAATCAACAAACAAAAAAAGCAAAAAAAAATAAGAGTTATGAGTTATAACTGACAACTAAGCATCAATAAAAAATCAGAATCTTGAAATTGTTAAGCATCAAACCTATAACAGACTTATATTTAACAGCATCCATGCTCAACTTTTAAAAGTGGCAGTCATATATATTAAAAGTTGAGGAGAAATTCAAGCTAGGAGAAATGTTGAACGTCATATATATTTAACAGCATCGACGCTCGAATCGAGTGCCTCTAGGTAAGTGAAAATTAGGTCTTGTTGAGCTCTTTTTTGGATTTCGGTAGAATCTGTGGTTGGTGGCAGGTAGACATTGAGCTCCTCCTATTTGGACGTGATTTCTGTCACGAGTTGTGTATTGCTTTGATTGACTTGTTTGAGCTCCTACCAATTTTCAAATTGAGTCTAGGGATAGATGTGCTAATCTACGATGCCATAGACAAAATCCAGAGATAATTGCACTTAAGCAAGTTTCACTGGACTCAAAATGAGTAAAATATAAATAGTAAAGATTGTCTTTTCTCTTACCCATGTATACTACATTATCATCGGAGGCTTGTGTTAAATAACAAGTGTTAGCATCAATTTTTACATGAAATCCGGCATCGCACAACTTACTCACACTAAACAAGTTATAGTTCAAACCTTCTACTAGATGTTAATTACCAACCATACCTATTCCTACAATTGAGTTTTTTCTTTGGTTACTTCCAAAAGTAACAGTTCCACCATTGTAGTGTTTTAAGGTTTTGAAATTCGATCCATCACTGGTCATTTTTTTTTTTTTGAAGTAGAAAGGTAGAGGTCTTGGTCTTTAGAGGGTGGATATTGGTTAATAGATGTCCTATGTGCAAGAAACAGGAGGAGACAGTTCAACATTTGTTTGAAAAATGTGAATTCACTATACTGGTAAGAAGGCAATTACAAAGGCAAATAGCTCAATTGACACAATGCCGATATTTCACTCAAGGACAATTCAAGAGGGCACTACTGGAATAAAAAAATAGGCTGGAGCAAAATATGCAAATCACACTTTCATTTGTGCTATGGAGAGAGAGGTGCAAATGTATATTTGCGGAAGAGCAGAAAAATGAAATTGGCATCTGAAGAGAAGTACTGACAGAATACAGTATATGGTTCTCAACTGGAATAGGATGATCAGCCTTCGATTAGTAGTTTGTAGTCTGCTTTAGGATTCTTTCTTTTTGGGTTTTTGGTTTTGGGTTGATTTGACTAATATTTGTTCCAACTTTGTCGTTGTCGCTCTCATATAGCGCGACAATGACAAATATTTGTTCCAACTTTGTAGTCGCGCTATACGATACTTTAGGATTCGTTCATACCAAAGTTGGATTTGACTGCCAAATAATTGACTTTTAATCATAGAAAGAACACCAACCATGCATTTTCTCAGTTTATCTTCCTCAAAGGGCCCATAAATATAAATAATCTTGCTATATGAGAGTGACAAATTTCATTCCTCCGCATGATTCATAACATTCTCTAATACTACATTTATTATTACATGATTATGATTTATGACTAGCATTTGATATCTCATATTCATGATCCGTGAAATATGATCATCCGTCAATCAACATATAACAAAAGACTAAGGATCATTTAGAATAACATCACATATAATTACAGAGTTATACGATCAAGTTACATAACTGATAATCCATAACAAATAATAATTTATTCAAGAAATAAGATAACGTATTATACATAAAATATAAACATAATACAATCATATACCTGAGATGGTTCCAATACGGGTACATGACCAGATTCATCATCACGAGGAAGTCTATTGATTATTCAGCACAACAAGCACCTCATTTTAAGATAAAATAAAAGTAACACTCTCCCAACTTTAGAGTTTAAAACAAGATCCAACTCAAATTCAAGTTGAAGGAGCAAACTTGAGAGAGACGCTGTTGACACAGTGGCGTGCGTCAGTGGGTGTCTTGAAACCCTCTCCTTTGAATACATGTCCCAGGTGGCCCCCACATGCAGCACATGTTATCTCAGTGCGCCTACCATCAGGATCCGGCTATAATAATAAAAAGGAACAACAGGAAAGAGGGAACATGACAACTCCGTCAGAACAAGATGCTAAAGCAAGATATTGATACTAACAATCTAACATATCTTAAATTTGAGCTGATTTATTCTAATCTTAACCAAACCATCTATTCCTTGTTCTTCCTCCCACCAAGTATTAGGAAACATCTGGAACATCTTGCATAATGCATTAAGGCATGTTTCGGCAGTAAATTTTTATGAAAAGTATACGAATCAGTACTCTTTGCCTAAGTAATGAGAAATTTTGTTCTTTTTACAGGACGGGCGGGAAAATCTTCCAGGACTATTACTGATACTGTGTTATTACTTATACTGGTATGACAAGCCAAGGTCTGTAATGGTCTAAATTCAAAATGCAGCTACTGCCAGAAAGAACTAACTGGTAGTCTGGTACAATAGAACACTAGTAATCTTATATACACTGATAGAATATCTTATTGCTCGTTACATATTATTACAATTTGAGGCCCTACTAGGATTTCAAATATATCATGTATAGCCCTTAAAATAAGAAATATCTCGTATTATGAAAATATAACATATACATATGACCCTCCTATTTCAATTTCTCAAGAACACTGCCCTCTTTCTCCCTAATTTATATAGGGGTAAAAGGTATTATTTGGGCATCTATTGAAGGGTGCGTTTGGATGAGGCACGAAGAATAGTGCTAACCCGGGTTAGCGACTATTCCGAACAACTATCCTACGTTTGGATGTGTTTGAGTTAGCAAAAAAGGACTATTCTTTGTTTGTCTTTTTTGGGTTAGCATGCTATTCTACTAACCCAACGAAAAATATTGGGTTAGCTCACTATTCTCACTAACCCAAGCCTTCATCCAAACGCACCTGAAGAGAAGATAGGACAGGAGTGGACATTTTATAGTAATAATTTGCAGGAGTGTACATGATATTTCCTATGTTAGTGCACCCCACATGGAATCATCCATTCAATTTAAAATGTGAGCTTCAGAGAGCAACCATTGTTAAAAAGAAAATAGACACTTCCATGTATACCAGTGCAAAATATCCAAACATCACCTATGCTCCTGTGAATGAGAATTACTTTTCTCACCACTTCCAGCCCCCATCACCAAACAAATTAGATATATATCATGCACCCCAGTTCAAAAGCGGAAAAAGGTTATGCTTAATGCCCTCCTTGCCTGCTTTATCACTGTCTCCTAAGATGAACTACATAGGGAAAGCATTTTGCGTAAATTATATGCAAAATATGGAGGAATAGAGGTGATTTTTCAATGTTTTAAGCCTGTATAATCCACATCATGCTTCTACTCTTACGGGGTTATACATGATACCTAGAGGTTCTGCAGCGGCAAACGAGAAGTCTCCAGAATATAAAAGAAAAAAGAACCCACACTAATACCATAAAGGGTCAAGCAAAGCCACGCAAAAAAAAAAATATATATCTCATAAATCCATCTAAGCGCCAAAAAAATCAACTAAAACCCTATTTTCCCAATTTCTAAGAACTACACAAAACAACACTCGTAACAACACTGAGGAAGGAGTAATAGTTAGGCTATGGTTCAAAGAAGAATTGAAATGAGCCTCACAGGTACCTAGTTTTGATTGACCATGTATGGTGCTTCTATGTCTTTGAAAATTACACCAAAAATTCTATCATACTTGCAGAAAAGTTAACCAAGATTTCTCAATTTTGCAACATAAAACCAGCATTTTTAAAATTAGGAGCAGATAACACCCAACTGTTGGCATGCCATTAAGTTAATAACAAAAATGACCCCTTGCATGCTGGTGCATATACGTACTCAGAACCCAATACCCCAATATTCCTGGAAACGTCTCACTAATCTAAGGATTAAGTCTATTCACAAATATCTAGAAGTTAATTGTCACTTGCAAATAACATATATTGTGTATTATCTGCAGATAACAAGAATATTGGTTTAGGAATTTGCAGAAGCACGCTCTTATTCCTACGTTTTATGCATGACAATTCTGCAGGGGTCCACATGATTTGCCTTTACAAAAACCTAAACAAACAAGAGAGAGTGAGAGAGAGAGAGAGAGAGAGAGAGACTGACGGTACTGTTGATGGCACCAGGAATACCCTCAAAAAATGCAGGCCAGCCACAACCAGAATTGAATTTGGTAGTCGATTTATACAGAGGGGTCCCACAAGCTGCACAGTTATAAGCTCCATCTTCGAAAAACTTGTCATATTCTCCAGTCCCCGCGGCCCTTAGAAAAAATGATTATGGGTAAGTTGGGTCTAGGGAATGGGACGTATTGGTACAATTATGAGTCGTCAGATACGAATGAACGATAAATCGACCCCTACCATTCATGCTGCCAACTCTTTGCCACAATGATTATTCTATTATAAACAAAATTATGTCATCCTTATTTTGAGTCATCTTTACATACATATTCATTGTTAGCAAAAAAAAGCAGCTGATTTTCATCAGTACATAAGTGCACATGGAAACCATCTCAAGTCACATTACAAGGTATCATTATTATTTCTAAGAAGCTAAGAATTGAGATCCTCAACTAATGCAAAAGGTGTGGTACTCAGACAGTTATGGGCTTGAAACTGTAACAAGTGTTTCACTAAACTCTCTTGGCTGCATCATGATATCGGCAAAGAAGAACATTTCCATTGGTAACAATAGCAATCATTACCTATGGCAAAGTGTAACTGGTTCTGTTACGAAGTTCGGTTAAGTGGTTCCAGATTAAGTAACCGCTATAGAGAATTTAAGATGAAAATATAAAGGTTGGTTCCAATGAATTTAAGCTGAGAAAATGGTTCTGACAAGCGACAACTACTGCTATTCAGAACAGAAGATATCTTAATTACAAAATAATTAACGGTCAACCGTAAATAAAAAAAAAAGAACATGGTTAAAAGATTGATTATGTGTATTGAAGAGCAATTGTGCATAAACTTAACACTTCTAATTTGGAGACCCTTATGTTTCGTACAACCGTTAGTCCATTTAATTTTTTCCTCAATCAAGTTCAAATAACCAGAATTTCAGTTCATCCCTGAACCTCATTCTGACTATAAGATTCAATAAAAACAGTTTGTAAATCATTTAAATCCTCCTCCTTTATTGTTTCTATCCCACTATAATTGTAAGTTATTCGATTGTAGCATTTAATCAATTGTCTAACCGTTAAGAAATTAGTTACATACAAATGCCCGAAGTCAAAATCAACTCAAATCGAGTAAAGACAATTGGAATGCACTAAGAACCATAGTGCAAGACCCTTGCTAATATTATAATTAATGCCCAATTAAAGAAAGAAAGAACAGCTCAACAAATTGGCAGTCTATTCTCAAAAGGCCTGAAAAAGGGAGAATACAGAAACAAACTAACTTAAATAGACAAATATACCAAGAGTATTCCAGGTACCGTACCAAAAGGATTCATCAAAACCACAAATTAAAGTACTATTTTCCTTTTGCTCTTCAATTGTTTGATATTATGATGTCGTAATCAGTGAACGAATATCAACAGAAATAAAATGGCAAAGGGAGGAAATTTGAAAGAATCGGTCTTTAGACATATGAACCATGACCTAATTATTATTCACTAGCATCCCTGTCCCTGCCCCCTAATGAAAAAAATATGTGATCTCCACTACTACTAACTGAGGAGAATGAATCGAATTTTAGAACAATCAATTAGTATTACATACTCGGTTCCTTTCTGGCGAAGGATACGAAATTGCTCCGGTGATAGAACAGCCCTCCATTCCTCCTCTGATTTCTGCACAGATCCTCCCGTCGCCATTGTTCCTTTCGAGAGAGAAAAAGAGGAATTATTGATTGATTCTATCTGTTGAGCACTTGAGCTGTTAAATAAGGGCTCGCATATCAACTGAAAGCCATTAGTAGTCTACACGATATAGGAGCAGGTCCGATGGGCATCGGACCTACTTTTAAGTTCAATTAGCTTTAACACCGTACGATTAGCATCAAGATCTTTTCGCACGGAAATTGATACAGAGCACGCATCTTGATGCAAATCGGATGGTCACCACACTCATCGAACCAAAGTAGGTCCGATGCCCATCGGACCTAATCTGAATTCAGTCTACACAGGCCCGCTTCTATCTTCTTAATTGATAATTGACTCTAAAATTTTCGTGATATTTTAATGTCAGATCCAACCTTCAGATCGAGTTCAGAGTGAACTTGTCAAAATTCGTAAAAGTCAATCTAATAATTTATCTCTTAAATTATTAATTAAATTCAAACATTCCATCCCAATAGTTTAAAATGATCTCCATATAAAAATATACTTATTTATTTTATAGATCAAATTTTACATTTTAGAAAATATTACAATTATTTTTTAAGTAGAAATCATCCGGTCTATAGATTTTAATCATACTAAAGTAGTGTTTTTCAACCTATTTAAAAAAATAGTAAAAAATTCTAAAAATGTAAAATATGGTCTTCAAGTATATGTTCACGTGGAAATTATGTTGAAAGGTTTGAATCGAAATTATGTTGAAAGGTTTGGATTCAAATCAGCTGAAATTCTAAATACATGAACAGTATTTCTGAAATTCTGAATCCAGCCGTTCAACTTTTTCTGTGCACGCATCTCGAAACAGCTGGTTTTTCTGTACACGTATCTCGAAATAGTTCAACGGCTAGATTCAGAAATTTCAGCAGTACTATTCATGACTTTGGATTTCAGCAGATTTGAATCCGAAAAGTTTATATCAACTTTTTAGACTTTAAAAATGAAAATATGAATCCATACCACAAAATATTGATCTACGAATTTCTTTCATCCACACTGTGAAATTCGTATATTAGTATTTTCTCTCCAATTTTTCATGGTTTATCGTATTTTATTGTGACAATCAAAAGCATTAATTTTCAATTAAATGGTTGTAATACTATGCAGAATATGCTCTTGGTTGATAGAATTTATTTAACACTTTTTTTATATATAGATCTTGTAAATTTTGTTCATCACCAAAAATCTCAATATAAAATTATTCAATTTTTTTAATGTATATATGTTCAGTTTTAAAAATTAAGTTAGCTTATTTTAATTCGTCCCGTATTTACGAGCAAAAGAACCCTAAATTTTTAATCAACATGCTTATATTTTTTTTATTTTTTAGATTCAACCTGTAAAAGATTAAAATATATAAAAGAAACTTTTGTAATCCATAATGTTTATTAATGCAATACAATTTTATATTTTTATTCAAAAAAAACAATTCTAGTTATTATATTTTGTAGAGTAAAGCTAGCGTAGCTCATCATACTGAGCGAGTTTAGTTGTAATAAGTAATAACTATGGAATTGATTACAAATAACAAATTAAAATCGTTCAAACCCAATTTATTTATGCGTATACATATAAAATTTAAAAATTTGTAATGAGTTTCATATCAAGTGATAAAAAATAAGAAATTTTTCGTGTTATTTTAATAGCAAAAAGGTTTCTATACCCAATCTCTTGTACCCAGTTTTTACCTATAACGGTATTGGTCCACTTCTAACGAATTTTATCCGATTCCTCCAACCTTCCTTTATAAGAAGTTTCCCAATAAACTTCCAATATCTCCCTCTCCTCTCCTTCGTTCTTTCCATCAGATCAAATAATTGATCTCTCTTATTGAGAGCGTTTCTCTCCTCCGGCCTCCTCTCTGACGGATCATCTCTCTCTCGCTCTCTCTTTCTCTCTCCACAGCCTCGATCTGTCGATCGATTAAGAATCCATGGCGACGATGCTCCGATCCTCCTCCGCCTCCGTACAGAGATTCCTCCTCCTCTACCGTGCCACTTTTCCCTCCTTCCCCGCCATCCAATCCCTGCCGTTAGTTCCTCTCATTGTCCAATCCCGACCCAGTCACTGCTCCGACCACGGAGATAGGAATAGACGATCTGAAGGAGCGATCTGGAGGAGAGAGATGATAGAGAGGCGATCAGGAGTATAAACCGGTTGTTTTACAGTATTCACCTTGTGGTTTTACAATATACATCTTGTGGTTTTACAGTATTCATCTTGTGGCAATCTGGAGGAGAGAGATGAATGAGAGAGAGGCAATCTGGAGGAGATAGGAGGAGATGATCTAAGAGAGGTGATCTGGAGGAGAGAGATGAGAGAGAGGCGATCTGGAGTATTAATCTTGTTGTTTTATAGTATTCACCTTATGGTTTTACAATATACATCTTGTGGTTTTACAGTATTCATCTTGTGGCAATATAAAGGAGAGAGATGAGAGAGGGGCGATCTGGAGTAGATAAGAGGAGACGATCTGAGATATGCGATCTAGGGGAGAGAGATGAGAGAGAGGCGATTTGAAAAGTGGTCCTGTGAAAGTACAGCAAGTGGTCTCGGTGAAAGTATAGGCAGTTTGACAAGTTGTGCAAGTTGTAAACGGTTAACAAACTAACTCAGGACCACTTTCAAGAGTCGCTGGTTGTTAGAATTTTTAATTACCTATTATATATGATTTGCTATTGAGGTATAAAATATGGAATATTAAGTTTTACAGTATTTGTACTAGTCAAATGACAATTAGTTTGGGTAAAAACCGGGTACAAGTCGCTGGGTACAATTAGTCGCTTCTATTTTAATATGATCAATTTACATCATTTTTACCCACTTGACTTTATACTAAATAAATTACAAAATTATAAATTTCACTTTTAGCTTGTCGGTCATAAGTAAATCGATTTCAACTAGAATGGAAAAATTATGCCTAGACTTTGATCTTGTGTCATATCGTGCTGAATTTTTCACGTGACGTGCCATGCCGTAACCAAAATATCGAAAGGTGGTCACGACACGCTAATAGTCGTGTCGTAAGCGGTCACGTTTAATCACATTTAAATATTTTTTTCGCAATTTAAATTTGTTTATTGAAAAAATTCATAAAAATATCCAAAAAATATGAAATAATTATTTGAAATATTAAAATAAAGAATTAATATTAGAAAAAATAACATGTCGTGATTAAACGTGTTGTGTTTTTGTGTCAACAATTGGTCACGGCATGAGACACGCGAGTCCCTGTACGTAACCGACACACGTGCCGTGCCGTTCCATACCGTAACACACGTGACGTGTCATTCCGTACCGTAACCGTACTATTTCGTAACAGAATCAGCTCCAGCGTGTCATTTTTCCCATTCTAGTTTCAACAGTTAAAAGTCATCATTTAAACCTAATTCCATAAATTTTAAAATTTAACTTATCACAATGGATGATTTTAAAAATAAACTAATTCTATTCATAATTCCCACGCGGACTGAGGAATAAACAAGAGCGACTATCCATCATATTTATTCTTGAGTTTGTGTTTCCAACGATTTTTCTTCTTATCTATGTTACCCGGAATTTTGGCTGTTTATGTTGCTTTGATTTCGTGTTGTATTTTTGTGGCGGGTCGAAGAAAACGGTATGGTCAGGCTTTATGATCCGCTTCCTCTTTTGTTCTTGGAATTTTGTTGTATAGGATATTTTCTTCGCCTCTTTGGGGTCCATTCCCCTTCCCCGAATGGCAACTGCCAACAGACACCGTGGCATGTTACGAGATAGGTACCTCGGAATGGTTCTTGCTTACGTAGAGGCTTGGAATTTGATCCTGTTTTGCACAGAATATTTCATTTTTAGAAATATTAAAAATATAGTTTCGAAAAAAAATCATTATTTTTTTTTTCATCTCAGTTCGATCTTTTTGGATATGGACGAAAGAGACCGACATTTTTATTAATATCCAAAGTTTAATACAAATTATTATTTATGTCTAGATTCTAAGCTAATATCGAAAAATGCTCAGGCCAGACAGAAAATGACTGGCTTACTCTTTCTTTTTTGTTTTTTTGTTACACACATAATTTTTTATTAAACTTTGGATATTAATAAAAATGTCGGTTTAATCTTGATGAGTTTATTTTTGCTATTTAACGCACTTATGCAATTGTTTTAAATATTTTTCTGTTTATTTTTTATGTTGTACTACTATTTTAATGTTGTAATATTTTCTGTTTAGCATTATCATGATAATTTATTTTATCTGTAAAATATAAAAATAGTACCATAAAAACACACATACAAAATGAAATATACCACACATAAATAGTATACCAAATATAAATAGTACAAAACTAGTAAAAATACAACTAAAACTGAGAGGGGGTATATCGCTGAGGCGGTACTCCGGCGTTCGTCCGGCGCTCGCGCGGTCAGGCTTTGTCTCTCTCGGTCTCCACACTAGCATCGGTAGATCTGAGTATCTGCTCGGCGGTACCCCATCTGGCATCGCCCGTGGAGACTGGCTGTACTGGCGGAGGTGTACTGAAGATAGATGCGGCGAACTCAGTGCCAAAGGCAGGCTAAGTATGAGACCCACTACCACTAGCCTCTCCATCATGCGGCATCTCTGTGCCATATCGGGGCCATGCCGGTGCCGTAATGAAATCTTCATCGAATACCCCGAAGTCTTGGAGACTGCACGAGAGGGGCTCGTACTCAGAAGTATCGGTCTCCACAGATGGTGGCTGTGGCGGCATCTCTACCGGACCCTGCAATCATACACATAAATCAGTAAATTTGATCTGAATGACGAAATAACATAATCCGCAGGTGATAACATAATAAAATTTAAACCTAATGATAAGCCAAAATTATATCTAGTGAAACCTAGGGTTTGTTATGTGAATTAAGCCAAGTTTTGTTGAGATTAGGTTTGATTAGGTTAGAAATGTCCGAAAGTTCAAGTTACTGCCCTAGTTATGTTTATTTTACAGGTAATCAAGTGTTTGGAGCTTAACGGAGCAAAACGGGTGATTTGTAGCAAGTCAGCACGAAGACTAGAGCAACTGTCAATGTTGTTGCGGCCCGAAATAAAACCCATTGCGGACCGAAATAAAACAAGTCAGAGCCTCATTCCTGCACATTCATTGCGGCCCGCAATGAATCCATTGCGGCCCGTAATGACTTCTACAGTTTTCTGCACGACAAATTAACTGCCTCCACTCATTGCGGCCCGCGATGAATCCATTGCGGCCCGCAATGACTTCTACAGTTTTCTGCACGACAAACCATAACTGCCTCCACTCATTGCGGCCCGCAAGAGATGTTATTGCGGCCCGCAATAAGTCGGTTCAGCGCCCGAATTTGCTATTTTTAGTGATTTATTTTGAGGTTTTGTGAGGGGTATAAAAAGGAAACTTGTAAAACATATGAGGGACGTTTTTTTAGACAGAATTTCTGGTTTTAACAAGGAGAAGAAAGGAAGAGAGAAGAAGGAAGAAGAAGAACATCATCGATCAACCGGTTTTATTATTTTCTTTCCTTTGGAACTCTTTTAACTCTTTTAATTTCATTTGTGCTTTTGCCATGACTGGCTAAGGGCTTTTATATGGTTAATTAGGGATGTACTTGAAACTTTTGTTATGATTTAGTTGGTTTATTTTATATGTTCTTGTTCTTTGTTATGATCTATTCTTTATTTTAATTGATTGTGAAGACTTAATCGAAATCATATGAAATCTTAGGATTTGGTATTTGCAATTGAGAAATTGAATATTAAGTCCTGACCATAAAGAATAGGGTATTTGATAGGTTAAGTACCGAGAGGTGACGTTTGTCTTATACGGGCTTTGCCTAATAGTTTAGACAAATTGTGCCAAGTACCGAGAGGTGAAAGACGGTTTTCTAGATTTATTGGGACAGTAAGAACTTAATGACTTTAGATTAGCATAGCCAAGTACCGAGAGGTGACGTTTATTCTAATTTGAAGATGGTATTAATATAGAAATATCACTTTGTACCTACAACCTCCAACTGTGCCTTCATAATTAAAAGAACAAATTTAATAAACCAATTAGTCATAACACTAGTGGATAGGAGCCCTAAGAAACCCTAATTTCTCATATTTGTTAAAAATCAGATTTTGCTTTAAAATTTTAGTTTAATTCAGTTTAATCAAAACCAAATCAACCATTTTGAACAAACAAAAACCTTTTTATTTTCTTTTACTAAATTAAATTGTTAGGTTATAAAAGATATTCCGACTTGTCCCTGTGGAGACGATCCCTAAGTACTACTTGACAAGGTTGTACACTTGCAACCGAATTGAGTATAACTAGGATTTATTACTTGTATTGCAAAATTTACATCACCCAACAAAATTTAAAGAAAATCTAAAAAAAGGAACGTACCTCATGAGAAACCAGTGAGACTCGGTGCTCGCTGTGGGGAATCCACAGGAGAGGACTGATGTGCTCCGTGCTGCTGGTACTGATCGGCTCGTCCACTACTGGACGCTGGGTAGACCGTGCTCTAGGCATCCTGATGTCTAAAATAACCTAATTTCGGTAAAATTACGCTTAATTAGCCTAATTATGGTAAAAAATGCCAAAATACCCTAAATATTGGTCAACTGTGCTAATTACACTAAATTAAGCTTAATTAGCCTAATTATGGTAAAAAATGCCAAAATACCCTAAATATTGGTCAATTGTACTAATTACACTAAATTACGCTTGATTAGCCTAATTATGGTAAAAAAATGCCAAAATATCCTAAATATTGGTCAACTGTACTAATTACACTAAATTACGCTTAATTAGCCTAATTATGGTAAAAAAAAGACCAAAATACACTAAATATTGGTCAACTGTGCTAATTACACTAAATTACAACAAATTACTCTAAATTCTAACACCTAAACCCTAAACCCTAAAATAAATAAATTTAAATTTAAATTAGATAAAAAAATTTACCTCAAAAAAGAGAGAAATTTGGTTGAGAGATGAGAGAGTTGTGAGGAGGAGAGAGAAAATGGGGTATATATAGGGTGAAATGCGGGTTTAAAAAAAAAAAAAAAAAGTAAGCCGGCCATTTTCTAGCCGGCTTGAGCATTTTTCGATATTGACTCAGAATCTGGACATAAATAATAATTTGTATTAAACTTTGGATATTAATAAAAATGTCGGGGAAAGGGACCGCACAATTTGTTCTTTTTGTGAAGGTATCCTTTCAAACAGGATTTAATAAAGAAATTTGTTCTTCTATTTCTCTCCAGTTCTGAATGAAATGGAGCTCCCCCATGCCCCTATCATCAATTCCAATTTGTGTAGATCTCCTTGACAGATATTTTTGGCATTCAGCTGCTGGAAAATTCACCTTTAATTTTTTTTTACTGAATTATTAGGCACACTATTACAAAAAAAACGCTTCTCTATCGGTTGAAATCTAAAATTGTCATATGTTTCCGAATTGATGGCTATCGCTCTGATAGCGAAAGTGATCACCTTTGTCATCCGCTCAGATCCGATGGCGTTGCGCACCTATGCTATTGAGTAAAGTAACCAACCGATGGCGTTTCATAAATAACGGTGTTACAAACTGGCATCGCTGCGCATTCAATAGCATCCCTTGCGTTTTTTTAAGCGATAGCAAAGGTTATTAACACAGCGATTTTTTGATATGTTTGCCGATGGCAAAAGTCACATATACCATCATTTTTGTTTGCGTTGGCGTTGTTATCTTAACTTTGACATCTGTTTTTAATTTGAGCCATTGGTGATTTATATATATGTGTATACTTACGTCCCTATTAGGAGCTAGCTAGCCTCCATTTGCTAGCTATTTTTTAAACCCAACATTTGAACCAACAATATTAAACATGCATTCAGCTACCCATATTTGAACCAACAATATATATATATATATATATATATATATATATATATATATATATATATATATATATATATATATGAGGAGGGATCCACTTACAACAAATTTGAGTTACAACAAAGTTACAACATTCATTTTTTTCATTTTCAAAGTCCAAATCGTCGATCCAACCGTTCAACATGATCATCTAAATAAAATATACTTGCAGATCAAATTTTATATTTTTTTGAATTTTTTTACTATTTATTAAGATGGGTACAAAATTCAATGGTCTAAGTATGGCTATTTTTTGTAAAATACTTAATAAATAGTAAAAAAAATTCAAAAAAATGTAAAATTTGATCTGCAAGTATATTTTATTTAGATGATCATGTTGAACGGTTGGATCGACGATTTGGACTTTGAAAATGAAAAAAATGAATGTTGTAACTTTGTTGTAACTCAAATTTGTTGTAAGTGGATCCCTCCTCATATATATATATATATATATATATATATATATATATATAAATATATATAGACAACATGCATAATGCATGTGCAACAACAACATATCTATAACATATACAACATTATAAAACAATATAACATAAATAACATATAATTCATTGTACCAGCACAAATATATATATCCTTTCCCAACCTGCATTAACTGTAAGCCTATCATCACGTACTATATCATCAAAATTATACCTCCACCCAAAACCAGCAAAGTTTTCAAAAATTGTATCCACTGGTTGTACCAACGATAAAAATGTACATCATATATATGTACCAATATCTGTTGTTTTCAATTACCACAAAAATATACATCATATGTACCAAAAACTGTTCAAGTTTCAATCTATACCCCTTTTTTAGCTAAAGGTAAAACACGTTCCAAGAAGTACTTACACCATATTGTACGGATTGCATGTAGATTTGTTTCCTTGTACAGTTTAGTGTTTTTTTTTTTTTTTGCTTTCTTAGGTGATATGGGACTTGTTCTGGTTTGTAGTTGTTGTTTTGTTAAATTTATATATATATATATATATATATATATATATATATATATATATATATATATATATATATATATATATATAGCTCTGTTGCTTAGCATGTAATAATTCTAGACATGTTAGAACTTGTGTGGGGGTACCGTCTCGGTACCATTTTCACAAACCTTCTGATTTTCTTAATGAAAATTGGTGGCATATGACCACTTTTATTTAAAAAAATTATGTATCTAGAAGTCACGTATTTGCAGCTAACTATATATGGAGATATATACTGATCAATTTACTATAGAGAATATATTATAAGAAAATAAAAATTAGCAATTATTTTAAGTTATTGGAGAAAACTAATGTATAAAATACGAATCAACTCTGTAAAAGTAAAAATGTTCTATCAAAGTATATATACTTTATACAAGAGGTGATTTATACATAGTATTCAGAAGCCTCAAGTTTTAAACTTGCTTAGAAGATTTAGATTACAGTGATACTGTTTTTTTTTTTTTTAAAAATTAATCGGTTTTAAAACCAAAATGTTCATTTCCAGGTGTTAACATATATGATAATTTTAAAGAGGGTTTAAATACTTTTATTTTTTGTGCCTCCATCATACTTTCATATTTAGAACCATAATAATATGAAATTTAAAACTTAAATGTCAAAATAGAACCGTTAAATATAATATATATATTATTTTATCTATGCACACGTAAAAGATCACAACATTCTCATATTGTTTTAATTTGCATCAAGTACTTGCAAAAATATACCGATGTTGACAAATTATGGACGTTAATTTTTTAACTTATTGACTCATATAAAATCAAAATTGAAAAGTTATAATTTTTTTTATATACATGTAGAGAAAATAATATATATCACATCTAACAGTTTTATTTTGACAAATAAATTATAGAATTTTTGTTATTAGAAAATAAAAAATAAAAAGATGAACAAAGCACAAAAAATAAAGACATTTGAACCCTCAATTATAAAATCCATGAGTTTTGCTTGATCGGTGCACCATGGTACAAGATGACATAGACAAGAAGCTTTATATTTATTTCTGACTTAAGAAAGACTATTCTTTGTGTATATTTTTCTCTTCTGTAACTATATTCCCACTAGTTTATAATCTCTAGCATTTTTGTGCTTGGAGTGTGAATAATGTTAACTTTTATACATTTATTATGTATGATCTTATTATTCTCTTTTGATTAATTTGATTATTCTGTTCTTTCAACTCATATGTTGGAGAAGTTGTAGATTGCAGTATTTGGTAGGTGTGCAAACCAATCATGTAGAGTTTAATTGATAAGTCATTTTGGCTTATCAATTTCATTAAATACATTTTCTATATAGAAAGAACATATGGTACTATATATTTCTAGTTGGAAGATGTTGGAATAATTTCTTATTTTAAATCAAATTAATTTGGATCACCATTATAAGACTTTTGCACCTAGATGGAGCAAAGAAAAAATACTTTTAGATATATTCAGGGGCGGACCCAGAGTGTTTCAGGGGGCAGCTGTCTCTCTGAATTTTGAATTTTAGTGGAGATTTATCGGTTTCGATCGATTTTGTCCCTCTTGAAAAAATTTTTACTCCCCTTTGGACGTTTAATTTGTAATTCGAGTTAAATTTAGGGTTAAAATTGAAAAAAATCTGTTGAATTTTGATTGGTAATTAGAATTATAAGTCAGAGCATCAGAAATTACAAGTCAAAGCATTGAAAAGTATAAGTTAAAGTATTATTTTTTATTGAGTACCCAATTGATTAATGAATTTAAATCCGATTCGATATTTTTTTTGCCCTCCTGACAAAAATCATGAATCCGCCCCTGGATATATTCCCTATTAATCTCATCTATGAGGGTATATACTTCTGTGACATATAAACAACCTATTTGTCATATAGATTTGTAAATTAGTACCAGTGCTGAAGAGGTGAGACTACTATTGGTACCAGAAGTTGCTTTTCTGGTACTTCCAATGGCCAGCATGTGTTCCTGAGTAAAATGTACTTGCAATACACGTAGAGCATACCTCACCTACAAGCAAGCACAAGCTCTTATATTCTCTCTAAAACCAAATTCATTTTCATCAAAAACATTACAAGTCCTGGATGTTTTATGAGCGCTAATTGCAATTATATAACCGTAATTATATGAGGTTTACTTCAGAAAAAATTAGTTCGGATTCCCTAAAGTAATTCAAATTTGGAGTTTGAATCTGGACCGTCTGATTAGAATGTGCATAAGTATTAAAGGGGCCTGTGAATTTTCAACTTACCCATCAGGATTATGATCAAACAGTCTGGATCCAAACTCAAAATTCGAGTTGATTTAGGGGATCCGGACCCGTTACGCTGCGCCACATCTCTCGTACTTCTATAAGATTTTAATTTATATAGAATATTTTTTTTTTGAAAATCTTCACAGAAGTTGCGTAGTCGTAAGGAGAATTGAACTCTCGATTTTTAGATAACTAACAGTTTTAAGACCTTTTTCCTAACCAACTGTGCTACCTCCTCTTTCAATTTATATAAAATATTCACTTGTCGAAATTATACAAAATTGTGATGCAAAATAATGGATAAGTTTGGACGAGCAAAATAATTCTCTATTACTATTATTATTATTGTAGTAAAGGTTGTCTAACCATTTAATATTCATGTTAATATAACAAAAGTTTTTTCCCATTCTGGTTTCGAACACATGACTTAGCTCCCACATCGAAAACCATGTGCTTTTGCCACTAAACTAAAGGCTAATTATTTATTAATATTAAATTATTATTATCATTATTATTATTATTATTATTATTATTATTATTATTATTATTATTATTATATCAGCTTTACAAAATGAAAAAGAAAACAACAAAATTAACCAGATTAATTTCCCATAATAAGAGTTGTTTTGCTCTCCTCCCATTACAAACTATACATTCATCTCATTCAAATTTTGTTACTTGCAGGTGCAGAAATGGGGACACCACAGCCCTACACAACCGTACACTCTTGCATCAACCATTTACAACTGTTTGAAATAAAAATATATATGAGTGATGTGCTGTATGAAACTAAACCAGCTCTGTCAACAAAAAACTGTCATTTTGGTTAGTACAGTCATGGGGGTTTTGAGATGAAGCAGCCGCAAATCAAATTTCTCTAAATTTAGATATTGTAACTAATTAATTGCTTGTGCTTGGTTTTATTCGCATCTCCGCCATCCTCTCTCCTCCTTAGACTTATACCAACCATCCCCAACTTATCCCCCTTCCCCTATTCGCTGTACCCCCTCGCCATGGCAATCTTTCTCTACCTTCTCTAAACTCCGTGTCTCCCTCTCAAAGGGAGAATTAGGAAGAGAATGGTTGCCACCTCCATATCTCTCCTCAGACATTACATCTTTTACGGTCATCATCGTCATCACGACAATCACCATTGTTGTTATTATATCAACATGAATACCATGTTCCCGTCGTCGTCATCGTCATCGTCATTGTCATTGTCATCACTGCCACCTTCTTTGTCACTACTATGCATGAGATTATCGCCTCGGTTCTCTTTTGTTCTATCCACTCTCCTTTTCCTCCTGCTCGGGTGCCAGGCATTGGCAGTTACAAGCATAAGAGTAGACGTAATTCGACAGCCGATCTCATATTTCCCAGCCTTTAGAGAAGCCCCAGCATTTCGCAACGGTGACGAATGCCCCCAACCGGCATTGTCATCCAAAGCTCGTATCAACATAGCAATGACCCTTGATGCAAACTACCTCCGTGGGACCATGGCCGCTATCCTCTCTATCCTACAGCATACTGCTTGCCCGGAAAGCGTCGTTTTCCATTTCCTCGCAACTCGTCTAGATCACAACATCATCGCCTCCATTCGATCCACCTTCCCTTACCTTGATTACCATGTGTACCGTTTTGATTCTGGCAGAGTCCGAGGCAGGATTTCTCGATCCATCCGCCAGGCCCTGGACCAACCTCTCAACTACGCTCGAGTCTACCTGGCCGACATCCTTCCATTGAATGTTGGTCGGGTCATATACCTAGACTCGGATGTAATTGTGGTGGATGACATCAGAACTCTGTGGCAGGTTAACCTTGATAACCATGTCGTAGCAGCTCCTGAGTACTGCCATACTAATTTCAGCAAGTATTTCACCGATGCCTTCTGGGGGGATGCAGAGCTATCTAAAACCTTCAAGGGACGCCGGCCGTGCTATTTCAACACGGGGGTGATGGTGATGGATGTCAAGGGGTGGAGAGAAGGAGGGTACACCAAGACGGTCGAGGATTGGATGATGGTGCAAAAACACAAGAGAATATACCATCTCGGGTCGTTGCCGCCGTTTTTGCTTGTTTTGGCTGGAAATATTAGGCCTGTTGATCATAGATGGAATCAGCATGGTCTTGGAGGGGACAATTGGGAGGGGCGATGTCGGAGCCTGCATCCAGGCCCGATAAGCTTGCTCCATTGGAGCGGTAAGGGGAAGCCGTGGCTTAGACTCGACTCAAGGAAGCCGTGTACCGTCGATTATTTATGGGCACCTTATGATTTGTACCAGTCATCTTCTCGTACACTAGAAGAATGAGATGTTGAAGGATTCAATTTTCCAGCATTTCATTCGGAAGCAATGCATGAGGGATGATAATAAGAAGAGGAGATGGCGCCGGAGGGGAGCGACAAAGAGGTAACAAAAGCTTAGGGGAGAGAGAGGAGAAGAAAGGACTAAAGATGAAAATTGAAATGAGGCAAATAAAAGGGATGATTTTAGTATTTATAATGGATTAATGTTTACTTTTGAATTGCATTTACCCGAGGTCAATCAACAACACAAAAGGGATGAGAAAGAGAGGGGAAATAGAGAGGGTTGGTCAGTGCTAGACGATAGACAGGGACTTCAATTTAATTTTTTGTTTTCATTTTTTCTTCAATTTTATCTTAAAGTTTTGGTCCGCTTTGATGAAATAACGGATGTTTTTCAATTAATTGTATAAATAAAAGCAAGTAATGAGGACCAAAAGACAAAACTACCTCCGTAATATGTAATCTAATTCAAGTTTTATTAAATCTGCATGTTAAGTTCTAAATAGACAAAATATTATAGATCGATGGAGATGCGGGGTATCGATCCCCGTACCTCTCGCATGCTAAGCGAGCGCTCTACCATCTGAGCTACATCCCCTTTGTTGTTTTTAACAATTATTATTTTATACAGAGATAAGTAAATTTTAGATGTCCGTATCTTACACAGGCTTAATTGATCATTATTGGGGGAAAACACACAGAAACCATGTGGAATGGTAGATATGTTTTTTACGAGTCGAGAAATTTGGTACAGTTTCAGAGTTGTTTGATTATCTATAGAGTCAATACTAAACGCTAATGGTTTCAAACAGATTGATGAATAACAATTAGTTCCTAAATTGCGTTAAATTTAATGCGCAATTTATCTAAACTATATAGAAAAGATCTCTTTTTCTATTACTTCATTTTATTTTTAATGCGCAAATTCAAGTTTCAAAGAATTTTATGCGTAATTTATCTTTAAGTTGATATAACCAGACATTCAAAATTAATAAAAAAGAAAAGGCAAAGCAAGGCTATTAAAGATCTTCTCTTTTTAAGTATCTATGTATTGTTCAACAATTAAATAGCAAACCACTAATGCCGTGATTTTCTAACAAGTAATAAAAAAACTAGTACTATGAATATTTACAACAGAACAACCTCACAAGCACATAGTATTCAAAAGAATTCCTAAGTATCGATGCAAATTAACCAAGGTAACAGATTCGTTATATACCCCGGAACTGGAGCTCCCCACAAAATATAGGAGAGTTTATATAGGATAGGCTAATAGGAAATTTCCAACAAGACATCCAATCGACACATCATTAAGGGTCATGCAAGTTGCTTGATTGTATTTTGTTTCTATTGGTGGCTTGCCCCTTGGCTAGATTTCATAATACTAGATTTAAGTACCTTTGTTTTAAAACACCAATTATATCCAATACATAGCTACTAGAATCTGGCTAATATGCTACGTGTAGCATAGAGAACCTCCGTGCTACAGCTCAATATTTGAGTTTTCAAAATTCTAACGGTCGATCCGAACCGTTCAACAAGATCTCCATATGAATATGTACTTGCAAACCAAATTTTACATTTTTTATAATTTTTTTACTATTTTTTTAGATAGGTAGAAAATCACTTGATCTGAAAATTCTGTACCATTCAGTTCACTTACCTAAAAGAATAGTAAAAAAATTCTAAAAAATATAAATTTGGTTTGCAAGTACATATTTATATGGAGATCATGTTGAACGGTTCGGATCGACCGTTAGGATTTTGAAAACTCAAATATTGAGCCGTAGCACAGAGGCCCTTATGCTACGCGTAGCACCGTAGCCAACTCCGCTACATAAAGAGTAGAAAATTTTCTAAATGAGAAGATAAAAGACCAATGGAATGAAATTGTGTATAACAACAATTATATTAGTTTTTTAATTCATTATCTGATCCATATAATGCACCAAACCTGCTTAGGTCAAACTGTGTATAACAACAAAATCATATAGCATCATGGACCCATAGTACAGTCAACGACACAGAAACTCAAACAATCAAATAAATAACTAGACTTCTATTTTTAATGTGATACTGCAAAGTGGCATCAAATGTTCTTAAGCAACAAAGATAATGAAAAAAAAGACAATGACAAGTCATTAAAAACTTGCACCTCCACCAGCAAATTCAACTTCCTGAAGAAAGAAAATACATTATGCTCTTAGTATTGCATCTTTGATGACTAGGTCTATAAAATTCCATGAATTAATAAGCTGCAAATTGCAGATGTAGTTCTTACACGGGCTAGGATATTGACATGATATGCTATTTGCAAAGTATCAGTTCACCAAGTGGGGGTAATTAGCCCAAATTCAGCCCAACCTGGCCCCCAGTCAGTATAAAAACCAAAATCCAACCCAATTTACCTTCTACCACAACCATCCAACTCAAGTCCAACCAACAAAAATAAAGTAAACTACATTTGAACTGCTAATACAGGGTAAAGACCAATGGAATGAAATCAGAATTAAGCATTAATGTAGCAAAGAAGGGTTTAAATACAAACCTTAGCAGGGGAAAGGGAAAAGACCCAGTCGGAGGCATGAGTTGGCAGGAGACCTAATGTGTTCAGCTGTTACACAAAACAGCATCAAAGTTATATAACATTCATACATAAATAAACAAAAAATAAGGTAGGATCCGACTATTTTTCCCATCAAGCCAAATAAATTGAGAAACTAAAGACTTTAATGGGAAATATAGATAGTTCTCTTTTCAATATATGCATGTTGAGTACTATTTGATAATCCATCAAATAGAGTTAAATACATAATATTGCAATGTCGCCATTATAATTGATGAAGCATACATCACATCCCAAACATTTTTATTTTCAGTACATATAACATGTAGGTCACACTAAAACCAATGTCAGTTCCTACTAAACTGAATGTTGCCAACATTGTCAGAAAAATATTGTCAATGGATCCCAAACCATAAAATTGTATTTATTAGAGAGGAGTAATAAATCACCTTCCACATGCCCAGAGCCATACCACCCAAATTAAGGGCAATAAATAACAATCTTGGTAAATTCAAATCCACCCTTGGGTCCTTAAATGGTTCGAAAACTGCAATTGAAAATACAAAAAATATTAGCTAATGATGGTACCATTTTCCTCAGTTTTAGTTTGCAGGAAACATCTTTTACATAAATTGGGGACTGCTAGCCATAACATTTTTTCCATTAGTTAGGGGGTTGTTAACTCAATAAGTAGAAGTAGAAATACCTTTGCCAACACTGCGAAGCGCACTAATGGGTTGCCAAAGAGCAGAAAATGTGATACCCATGCTGAAGAGATGCACTGTGTTTCCCGCCATCCACATCATGAACCCCATCATTAAAAGGTTCTTGAATGGTGCTTGTGCCACCTCCCATGCTTTCTTTTACGTTTTCAAATTAAAAATAGAAAAAAAAAATATTAGGTCAAAATTTATACGGTATCAAACGTGAGCAACTATTGTTTATATTTGCTTGGGTTAACTCAATTTTAAATTGCATTGTTATGACTTTTCTATTATTTAGTAAAGATTTTAGTTAATAGAAAAGCATTTGAAACATAATTAAGGCTAACTAGGCTTTCAATTCTTCAGTTTGGGTTTCCTAAGGTGTTTGTGGCACTAAAAAAAGAATGACCAAATACCTGAGACTTCCATGCAGCCTCGGTATCATTCCTTTGACGGGATCCACTGCTTTCGTCCTAAAACAAAAAAAAGATGAAATAAATAATTAAGAACTAGAGAACACGCCTAGCACAGTTTGTCATACCCTCTGCTGTGGGAGACCAGGTTCCAAAAGAACTAAATTAAGTGCTGTATCAAACCTTGACAGTTTTAAGAGCTAAAGTTGTGTAATTGAACATTACAAAGATTTAATAACAAAATTAACTGGGGTAGTTACAGCTTGCACAGTTTCGGTGTGGTCAGGTAAAATAATTCAATTAAGGATTTAGAGGAGGGAATAGGAAAGAAGCACAATCAAATTCCAAAGATCCAATTCCTTATTTCAACTCCCGATCCTAAATTAAGCTAAATATTCAGACTGCGTTGAATTTTTTGATAAAAATATCATATCTAATTTGCACGCTGGATCCTAAATCATCGATTTAATGCAATCTGTAACGCTCTTTTAGTGGAAATTAAACTAATGCAGCAAAGGAAATATCTAAAGATCAACAACAAAACACACAGATGCACACACGCCGTTGATGGGGTAGTAAGACAGAGAGAGAATAGAGAGAGAGGAGGAGGAGGGGGCCAGGAAGATTCGTACTAGATCAGGAGTAGATCGAGCGAAGCCGGGAGGATCAGCGACGGTGGGGTGAGAAGAGGAAGAGGAGTCGGGAAAGTCGACATTCCAGCGCCGCGCCATGCCTTTGCCCTTCTCCGTTGATGCACCGATAGAGAGAGAGAGAGGACGGGTGATTGGATCCTTGGTGCCGAGTTGAATGTATTCTGATGGGAAAACACGAACCCTCGATTTCGCCTTTAGACGAGATTTTTGTGTCTTTTGGCAGATTCCAGAGTTATTATTGGGCTTCCGAGGGGGCAGTATTATTGGGCTTCAGAGTTATTATTGGGCTTCCAGAGTTATTATTGGGCTTCCAGACGAGATTTTTGTGTCTTTTGGGGTCCGGATTCTCTAAAGTAATCCAATCTTTGGGTTTTGGATGAGACCATCCGATTCGAATTCGAACGTTCGAGATCATTTTGGGATTCGAATTTATTGTCGGAATGCGTGCGCTCACTTCGCGGATGGATTTTCAAGGATTTGAATCGGACGGTCTCGATCCAAAACCCAAGGATTGGGTTACATCACTGGATCCGAATTGCTGACGGAGGGGGCAGTATTATTGGGCTTTGAGATTCGTGCCAAGTTAAAAAGAACAGTAATTGTTAAAGATTCCTATTACGGTACCGGGGGTGATGTGAATTCCCAGATCCGGTTTGTTGCTCGTTGAGGAGGATTTGACTATTGACCTATTGCTTGTTAAGAGTATTTATTATAACTTATTTTAGTTCAAGGTACTATTCTATTTTGATTTTTGAGGGTTTAATTACGAGCTTATTTCAATAAAAAAAACCTAAAATTCCGGTTATAAATAACAAAAATATTTCTACTTTCGTATTTTTTTTTGCTTCCATTATACCTCTCTATTTTTAAATTTTTTTAATAAATTTATATGTCAAATAAAACCTGATCTATATTAAATTTTATACGTGCACATAAAAAATTATCATATGTCGAATTTGGGTTTATATGAATTAATAAGTTTAAAAATCAACGTTCAAAATTTATCTACATCAGTATTTTTGCAAGCTCTTGATAATAATGAAAACAAAATCAAAATGTCATAATATTTCACATATGCATTAATTTTATGACAAAAATAAGTATATCATAATTCTTTGTTTTTGGAATGTGTACCTATTTAAATACAATAATAATATGTTTGTTCATTACAAATTTGGAAGACCTTTTTTAACCATGAAGGAATTAGCACAAGACACATGTGATATTGTGGATAACTTATTATTGAATTTGAATAATCGTAGGATATTCTTAGACGGTTGAAAATTTGATGAAAGAAATGTAGTTGCGAGGATGCTATATGCACCATTATACACGAATGGTCTCCTTCTAATTTTCATTTAAACATAGAGAAGAAAGAAATAAAAGGTATCAGCGCATACAGAATTTTTGCATTAAAACATAATGCCCAAATATATCTTTAGAAAAGGTAGGCTTAAAATTTCCGACATTTTTATTAATAGAAAATAAAATAAAATAAATATCGACATTGAAGAACGTTTTCGCTGGAATTCGAGATGTAGCAAAAACGTGATGGTTCATAACGTCCAGGGCACTGTATAAACCATAACGTCCAATTAATTTGATCGCTAATGATCTCTAATTAACAAAAACCACTGTAGTTGGACATTATGGTCGATAACGTCCAGCTACAGTGATTTTTTTTTAAATTGCAAACTGAAGCAAGCAAAAAAAAAAAAAAAAAAAAAACTATAGTTGGCCATTATGGAACATAACATCCAGCTACAGTGTTTTTTGTTAATTAGAAATCATTAGCGATCAGATTAACTGAACGTTATCAACCATAACGTCCAGCTACAGTGCCCTGGACGTTATAGACCATCACATTTTTGCTACATCTCGAATTCCAACAAAAACGTTCTTCAATGTCAATATTTTTTTCTTTTATTTTCTATTAATAAAAATCTCGGTTAAAATTTTGTTGTTGCGTGAGGCACATTGTCCAATGATGTTTTGGACAATAGGAGGATGTCTCAAAGGATAATATCGACAAAAAAAAGTATTTTTCCTTCTAAAATTCATAATATAACAAGTCTTGCATAAAAGGGTCTTGGTTTTGCTGGTAGACTAGAAATGATGTTCACTTGAATAAATCATATTACGCGCCTATAGTAACTTGGATTCTACTTGGATCAGGGGGTTTGTGATTTGTGCACAAAATTAACAGACAGCAGAACCTTCTGATTTGAGATTTCATAATACTTGATACTGAGAATGAATACTTAAATTAATAGTTAGCAGTTGTTCACAATAAAAATATATACCAGAAAGTCAGATCTCATCAACCAGCATATACACAAACAACTACAGCGGAATAATCTACAAATCCTCTACAAATAATCTAACATCAGATAATTAGACAATACTTCGCATCAGCTGAATAATCTAGAACCAGGGATGCCAGGTAGGATCCATCATGCACAAGTTCTTAGGTGACAAGGCAGCTTCTACCAGCTCCGTCACACCTCTCTGTACCGACTGTGGTGGCTCCGTTGTGTTCTCCTCCTGGAAGATAGAAAATTACCATGGTTTTTCACTTTTGGAAGAAAAAAAGAACATTTTCTTTTTACCTTTTCCACTATTAAGAATTAGACTTTTGGGTAGAGACATTTAGGGAGAAAAAAGCTCTGGATTTACCTCGTCAGAAAGAAATTGTGGGGCAATGCTTCTGATGCGAGCAATAACCTGGTCCACATTAATTGTCACCTTCTGCTCAAAGTCTAGCGGGTTCAGTACCTGCACAGGTACAGAAGGCATAATAGGTCTCCGCCATGACCAAGATAAAAGCTCATCTCTGAAAAACATCGCCAGATGATGCCATATATGCTGATTTTGCTGCACATGCGAAGGAAGAAAAAAAAAATCTTCTTATCAGTTAAATCAAGGATTGCAGATTAAGATCTGATCTTTGATACATTTGCAGCTGGGAGTAAATTTGTTATAGAAGAAGAATAACCTTAGGTGAAACCACAGCCTGAGCTGCGGCACACATAGCAGAAACAAGGAGACCTTCAACCCCAAAATGTGAAAAGAAAGCCTCCATGTTGCGCGTCAACCTGAATGGAACTGGCTCATTGAACTCGATCATGCCATTGACATCATAAGCTGCATTTAAAGTCCAAAAGGAAGAAAAAATTAGAAATGAAGTGCAAGCACCCATAAAACACTTGAAAATGTGATTCCAAAAGGTCAAAGACAGCCAGGCCATTCATTGTAAAATTAGTTTGTAAAACCATAAAACATCTCAGGCACCTTGTAACTGTCATTTGAAAAGGATATAGCTGATAGCATAATATACAACTAAAAGGAAACGGGGGCTATTTAACAGGTATGCCTTGGGTCACCATACCAGGATGGAAGTCATTCTGGAAGATCTTTCCAGTGTTCTTTGCAAACAGGATTTTATTCGGAGACCGACCACCAATTTGAAGCATGAATGAGACAAAGGATGAAAGAGCAAGCTGGGCTGCAAACTGCTTCTTAAAGGTCCAGAGGTGGGGCCCACTTGGCAGCGTCTTGTACATGAACTGTGTAAAAATGTTATCATTGACCACAGTTTTGGTGATCTCATTGTAAGCCTGCAGACGCAGATCAATCACAGCATCTGGGGAGAACTGGCCGCTAATGGCCTGGTTCAACTGCTCCTTAAAGGTGGTAATTGGCGTGTCAGCCTCGCGATTGTATCGTGCACAATTTAACTCATAAACTTCCAGGAACGTGCTGTACATCAAATCATCCTCTACCATGCGTACCTGATTTGTTTCAAAGAAAAGGTTACAACTCTGCATAACATTCCATGGAGATATTGGGAAGAAATCTATATAGGGAAAATGCTAGTATGCCCATTCCACATGGTCAAGTTCCATAAATTGCTCAATCAAACTCCACTAGGAAAAAAAAAAAAAAAGATTCTGACCTAATCCCCTCAAACCCACAGCTACCCCACCAAAATAGACATGCATGTTTATAGAGAGAGAGGAATCCCTTGGCCGCTGGTAAGTTCTAAAAAAAAAAAACAGAGAGAGAGAGAAAGAGATATTTCAACCCTTGGCAGCCACTACCAAGTTTTTTAAGAGAGGGGAAGATTTTCAGCTTGCCCACCTGAGACCAAACAGGTATAATGATTGGGGTGTTGATTGCAAGGTGGCGGTGCCGGGACTCCTTGTGCTTATCGAACATCTTATTGAGTATACGGAACAGCTGAAGCATCCTCTCATCACTCCTAGCATTAGGGGTTAGTGAGGTCTGCACAATGAAATGGCGCTGAGAACCATCTGATCCAATTAAGGTCAGGCGGCGGAAGCTGCTTCCATGCCTTCTAACTATAGGAATGTCAGGCCCAATCCTATCTAGCTTCACTGTATGGTCAGGTGCAACTTCCTGCACACACAAACCAAAAGAAAAATGTTGTATAACTGCATAGAAAATAAGCTGAAAACAAGTTCCTCTTGAAAGGATCATGAGCTGCAAATTTCAACATATCATTGGAAAAGCTGATAATAATAGGAAGGGCTCTTTGGATTTCATATAATTTTAGAGGAAAAGAAATGAAGTGAAATTCCC
Organism: Carex parvula; assembly: GCA_025461045.1. NCBI lineage: Eukaryota > Viridiplantae > Streptophyta > Magnoliopsida > Poales > Cyperaceae > Carex > Carex parvula. The sequence continues at coordinate 203,394 of JAJGRW010000411.1, read as the reverse complement.
TAGTATCACATGAATATCCCATTTATCTATCCTTCTCTATTTAGGACAGGACCTAATGACTCTTCCAACTTCAAGGATTTGCCATAAGGTTCCCTCTATTTTTGACACAATAAAAAGATGAATAAATAAATAATATAGGAACATTAAACCTGAATAGAAATTTTCAGAAATAAAAAGAAGAGACAACAACCAAACCTGATCACTGAAGTACTGACCAGGGATCTCCACATCTACAACATGGTAATCCCTTAGCACCTTGCTCTCTTCCTCCAATTTAAGAACAGCAGGGAACCTGCAGCACTCAATGTTTAATAGATAAAAAATATGAAAATAAAATCAGTCCGTAAAACAAAATATTATTAGATTAATCTGATGTTAACCTACATGATACTGAGCTATTTATCTATTGAAAATGCCACAGGTACATTAGCATTAAGAACATACAACAAGAAAAAAAGAAATTTAATCCAACCTGTCTTCAACATTGCTCTGAAGAATGTTCTTCCAATGCTTCAGGCGCTCCGTCAACTCAGCCAGGGTGGACGGGAAAGTGGCAGTTGACTCAGGGTCAAGATCCCGTTCGAAGTCCTGCTTGTACTCTCTGACAAAATCCACATGCTTGTTTACAGCCTCAGCCGAGAAGCATGCTCGGCATACCCCAGAAAGCTCTTTCCTCAGTGACTGTGGCACCTCACCAGTGGTTGCAGTGGGGTACTTGTAGCAACGATGGAGCAGGGCATTGACAACAGCTAGGAGGCGCTCCTCTGGAAGTGTCACGAATCTAGACCCAATCTCAGACAATAAAATCTGAAATGGAATGTAAAGAAAAGGAAATTTTAATAAGGTAAAAAAGAAATAGGGCACTTGCATGTTAAGAAAGAACACTTTCATGGTGGGTATATAATTTTGGTTGTCGTAGATACCAAAAGTGAATTTGCTTATACATAAAAATTATTTAAAATAATTCTCACGTCAGCTATTGGTTGATACATAGAAGCAGTTGGTAGTTGAAAAACAAATGAGAAGGAAATTGACAGTCATAAAGACCATTCAAAAAGAGTATAGACCTCAAGTTCATTAGCCAAATTGGTGTGCTTGTTCCTCAAAGCCTCCATTATTTCCTTGGCCGCCTCAAATGCACTAACAGCCGATGCCACCAAATTGGTCGCACCACCAGCATTACCAGTCCCAGGATTATTTGTGCGCCTCAACTGCATCGGGCCACCACCATCTGAAATATTATGCTGGTTGTCATGGGGTCCACCACCATCGGATGGACCAGAACGCTCTACCTCCTGCTGTCCTTGCAGATTACTGCCCCCTTCATTGGAGTGAGCATCAGGAATAGCACCAGGTCCACCATGATGGCCTGTGGCTGATCTAGGGTTACCATCTGGTGCCTGTACATTGCCACTATGAGAGCTTCCAGTGGCAGCTACAGACATGGCATGTTGCATTCTCTGCAGTGCAATGTTTCGACTCATGTCTGATTTGTTAGCTACATCTCGCCGCTCCATTAGATATGTGCGGAGCCAATAATACAATGCCTGCAATTGGAGGTTGAAACGAAATACATCAAACATACATACGTCTATAATAACTCCTCCCTATAATATGTGCCACCAAGGAGCACATCAAACATAATCTATGGACATATCTGCATGCTATCTATAAATACAATCAACACATACATACACTCTCGACTGTGTTAGCCCAGGCATATATCCATAACAAAAATATGGTTTACATACAAACTAAAGCTCCAAATAAACCTGTACAACTATAGTTTTATAATATATTGATACGCATATGTATAAATGACGAGTCCAAATAAGACCTCAGTACTGTAGCAGTCCAGTCCAGTACCATTACATGGAAGAAAAGCAAAAAATTGTTCTGGGGCCAAGCCAGATTCCATAGAATTAGCAATTGTTGCGGTCTTATGTTCAGTCAGGATAAGGGGCAAAAAATCTACTAGTACAGAAACACTTAAATAGTACCTGTGGATAATGTTGAGCAACCTTCATGAGGACAAGCTTACAATGAGGCGCCTCATTTCTCTGCAAAGAGAGTAGCAGCTGGGGAATCCAAGAGAGCCATACCCAGTGAGGCAGCTGGTCCAGATACTTATCCAGAGCCCTCCCAACTGGTTTATTTGCCGTGTCAAAGCTCAGGAGGTAAAGAACCCTAGCCACATGACTCCTTGAATTTGAGACCCCGTATTTGATCCCCTGGAAAAAACAGCTCACTGCATACTCCAGCCATGCCTCCTCCCTCGTCTCCTTGTAAACCTGCAAGATAAATAAAAAAAAATGTATATAGAATTTATCTATTTAAGTACTGTTCGATAGCTCAATTACTGATCCTTTCCTATATAAAACCAAAAATACCAAGTGCCCACTCTACTTGTGCTTATATTTCGTTAATAAAGAATTACCAAATAAAATAATCTATGCTTATACAATGATACATTCTAAGACTTCTAATGGTGCAAACACAAACAAGGGCAAGATTTATCTCTTCTTTGCTAATGTGTGATACATTCTTAATATTGATGTTTACCATATCACAGTAGTTGCCCCAGCTGATCCAACCCTTAGAAAGGTGCTTGTACATGCTAATGGCATTGGAGTAACTGGTGTTGGCAGCTTCACTGTCATTCATTTTCAACAAGAAATCGCCCTTCAGGCGGAAGATCTCAGCACGGTGCTTCGGAGGAAAATACTCCAGATTGGTATTGTTTATCAGGTTGAGGCCACTAACAAGCTCTCCTTTCATCTCCAAGAACGCCTTTGCTTGCTCTCTGATCTTAACAAATGCTTCCTGTCACACAAAAGGAAATTTGTTGTCGATCACAAGTTTACTGCACAAACATAATGCTTAAGCCTACAAAGGTGATCCTAAATTAACTACCAAAAAAAACTTGCAAAATACAAAAGAAAGAAAGGCATAACAAATGTGATCTAGCTGGTTAAGTCCTGGAACAGCATGCGTTCAGTGCTTTCCACTGTAATGGTACAAATTAATCATCAAAAAGTGTGCTTGAAGCAAGTAACATGGGTACCTTAAAATCCAGCCAACAAAAACAAGTAAAATAAGATAATATCCGCATTCAAGTTCATAATTATCAATATGCATGCAAAGAAACACCACCTGAACTTCCATAGTGGAATGACCATACATCTTATCGAGAATTTTTACACAAACTTCTTGCAGCCCTTGCTTCCTGGCAATATGCGCCAGTTTATTGACATTCCAAGCTTTATCTCTGTACCCGAGATGGTGCAGCTGAGGGTTCGTCTGACCAAAGTCCTTGAAGGCTTCGATCACAGAATTATACATCTCATTCCTCCACTGCAACAGGTCGTACCTGAAGATTTTGTTAAGTTCAAGAATGTCAGAAGTGTATTCACTAAATATCGTATCAAATAGCATTTTGGTGCCATTGCGCAGCAATATAAACTGGTAAGGTATCTATCATTTCAGCTTAAGTACATTGCAGTATACAACATACCAGACAGTCATGCCGTCCCATTCGTTGGGAGTCCGAAGCCGCCATGTCTCCAAAATATCTTTTAAGTCGGCAAACGCACTCTGTGGATTAGCCCCTGAGTTACTTGGAGTCTGTGCCTTACTCCCATTGGCAATATCCATCAAAATTCTGGATGACTCCTGCACCTCCACTAGCTGCTGAAACTGCTGGAGGAGGGGGATCCGAGCCTGGACCGAGAGCTCAGGCAACTGCCACCATTGCTCAAGCGAAAGCTCCACCCCTTTTGAAACCAAATTTTCAGCCTCAGCTACACCAGTTGTGCCCTTGTCATGGAGGGAAAAGAATGCTTGTATCAGTCTCAACTTGGGAGTCTCCTCCACTTGGGCTCTCGGCATCACGTTTTCCTTCATGTATGTCCATTCTGGAACCTTCCAAAGAGAATCAAGTAAAATATCGTAGTTTTCAACACTCTTTCCAAAATCAGACAGCACTTCCCATTGGCTCATCTGACCAGCACAGTGTAACCACTGCTCCTCCCAGAGGCACATCTCTGATTTAGGGACAGCATTGTTGTATGTGCCTTGTGTTGCCTTGATCATGGCCTGGTAGAACAAATTCTGGGCCCGTTGCCAGTACCCATGCTGGACAAGAGAGAGCCCAGCACGAGTCTCGGCAGTGATTGACCGCCTCTTCCACAAACCACACCTCATATCCTCTTCGTTCAGTAACCGGTACAACTCAGCTAGTGACTCAGAGCATTTAGGCTCATTGTTGAATAGCAATACATGACTCTCCAACAGAGCTAGGGATATGTGCCATGCATTGTATGTCTTCCCGATGTACTTAACAAGTTCACTAGGCATGCGAGGCTGCGGATGGCTGAGGTGAAGGCCTTCTAGAATGGCCTGCACTACATTAGGCCGGCTAGTTTGTTGTCTCTTGTGGTAGTCTTTGGACAGTAATGCAATAATGGGTTTTGCTAGAGCAACCTGTTCATCCTTTTGTAGGGTTATCCACACTATGGGGAAGACCAAGACCCACAAATGGTAGGACACATTTGGGTCTGCAAATCCTAACTCTCTCAAAGGCACCAGCAAATCCATCAACTGAAACATAACAGAACAAAAAAACTTTGTTACAGTTTACCAGCAACAAAAAGGCTTTTCACTAATTTTATTTACCATGACAAAGAATCAAGAAATGACAGTGGTACAACACATAAAGATACAAAAACCCATCAATCAACTAAATTAAGCAGTTAAGGCACACTTACAATTAGAGATATTTGTTGACTTATTACTAAGTTGAAATAACTCTAAAAACTTGAAACCTAATTCTATTGAAATTAACAGCTAACTACAGTACTTGAAATGGTGGAAATCCTTACTATTGTCACATTTTCATATTTTCCTTTTACTTTTCGTGAAGAAAGGGAGACAAAAACTTACTTGAAGCGTGCTCATTTCAGTCAAGAACTGGGCATGCTTGGCAGTGAGAGATTCAAACGTTAAAGGGGCACCACCATCAGATCCATCTGAACCATCAGTTGAAGCGCCAACCTGAGCTTGCATCATAGGTCCCTGATCCAGTACCAGACCATGTGGCATCAATGGGGGAACGAGTGCAGAGTTTGGCGCAAGGCTGATATGATCATTCTCCACCAGTAGTGCTAAAATAAGGTCAAGGCCCTGCTTTAGCCAGAACTCATCACTCACTGCCTCCCAATCCTGAATCTGGATTATGAACTGAAGTCGTGCAAAGAGGGTTCTGGCCAGTGATTCATGGTAAAGCAGGAAGAACCTCTGTCTGGTCTCCGGGTCTTTCGCTCTCAAGCCCAGCATGAATTGGCGCTCAACCTTCTGGAAAACCTCCTGCCGCAACTGTAATGGGTATCTGGAATTTCCAACAATAATAAACACGCATATCGGTGAAGCTGTATAGCAAAATTTAGTCACAAAAGTTGACACATCGTATACACAAATGTAAAAAAATTGTACTCCATTTTGTTTAAAGAGCAGGGTTAAAATGCCCCATTGTTTTTGTATCCCAATCATGCCTCACATCCTTATCCCCGTTTCAAATTCCAAACAGTCGACCGAACCGCTCAACATGATCTCCATATTAAAATGTGCTTGGAGACCAAATTTTATAATTTTTTGGGAAATTTTTACTATTTTTTAGATAGGTACAAAATCACTGTTTTCCATCTAAAAAAATAGTAAAAATTTCCCAAAAAATATAAAATTTGGTCTCCAATCACATTTTAATATGTAGATCATGTTGAGCGGTTCAGTCGACTGTTTGGAATTTGAAAACGGGGATAAGGATGTGAGGCATGATTGGGGCACGAAAACAATGGGGCATTTTAACCCTACTCTTGTTTAAGTTAATATATATTTTGACCCAAACAAAAATTACTTAGTCCCATCAGCACACAGCCCATATAGCAGTTGTAGAAACTTCTGGTCCCACTCTTCCAGCAAATTAGGAGGGAAGGCCTTCCGGTCAACCAGGGCTAGTTTCTGAAGGTAGGCAACAATATCTTTCAGGTTCAAACCGCCAGAGGGTGGTGCACCTGGCATGGTCCGATAGTCAGTCTCGATCCAGCTCTTTACTGTATCCAAAACGCACAACAGCACTGTCGACTCCGTGGCCCTTTCTGACAGGAGGGCATATAAGATTTGGCCTATTGTTTTTCGGTAGTCAGGTGAGAGCATGACCCTTTCACTGATGAGTTGTAAAACATTTTTAAGATTGGAGATAACCGAAAGAGATGGAGAAGAAGATGAAGCAGCATCTGTGGGACCTGCACGTGAGCTGGCAGAAGAGTCCAGTTCTGCTCTAGGCCCCTGATGTTAAATGAAATGGCAAGAGATTAAAAAAAAACAAATACTAGTCGCCCAAAATAGGACTTCAAGCTCATATGTTTCAGCGCTAGGTATATCAGGTTGAGTCGGGTCAGGGTCATGTCAGGTTAAGACATAGAATAAGGATAAATAGAACATGACTGTTGTAAAAAATATATAGGACAAGGAAAAAGACTATTTCCAATTTTAATACCATAACAACCCGATAGTAGGCGATTAGCTTAACAATAGCATGCATTGTAGGTGCTACACTAAACTATACGGACGTCACGGTGCAACTCAATAAAGCCCGAATTTATTTAACATATAATAGCCCCAATTAACAATCAATAGGTTTTACACCCTAAACTGGACTTGTTTACAGCAAAAGCCAAACTAAAATCCTACCTGTCTCGAATGGAGACCCGAGGTCCCCATATCTCTAACAAGGCGCTGGAGGACACGCAGTAATAAACCAATGAAGGGGTCAATAAAATTCTTCTGGACCTCAGACAGCGCCTTCATTACAGAAAGTGCAAAACTAATAATCGAGTTCACATTTGCAGCCTCAAGGGATATCTGTGGAGCTGTGACCGCAGCAAGATTCTTCTGTAACAAGTCAGCCACACGCTGGCAGAGAATCTTCACCTCCTGAGGGGTTGTTGGTGAGTCAAGAGGGAAAGCAGTGAATACCATTTTTATAAGGGTGCACAAGGACTTCCCGGCATCAACCATTTTGTTATTAAAGCATGGCTCCAATATCTATTTTCAAAGGACAAGAAGAAGAGACAAATATGAGTTAGAAATATCTCCTTGTGTAAATGCATTGGTACAAAATCCACACTTCCCATTTCTTCATCAGTTAATTTTCAGCTGATAGCTATTTGGGTACAAACCAGTTACTTGCAGAGCACCAATTTCTTTATTCTGATCCCAATTTGGATTTACATTCATTTGACAAATTTCAAACTAAGAAGGGCTCGAAAAATAGCTTAAGCATTAAGTTGTAGCAAAATTTAGCCAAGACTTCAAGGGTATTACCAACAATATGCTATAACATACCTAAGACTATCTTGGATCAGCTGCTTTTGAGGGGGAAAAAAATATTAAAGTTTAATACTCTTAGTAGCATGGACACAGACAAGCTTCCAGTACCATACATCATTTTTGTTTATATTTCTGTTAGGACACCGGGAAAGATGCCACACCTGTGTCGTGCCCAACACACGTTGGATACAGTCAACTCTGATTCGTGACACGGTCACTGTATTGACACGGACAGGACACTTCTACACATTATAGGACCCTTGCCAGTTGACAAAAGACCAAATTCATATAGAAAGGATGTTCTTTAATTGCCCATCGTCCAAGGCCTACTACTAAACGAATCTCAGAATCTGAGAAATACAGTCCTTTTGTTTGTTGAGTCACGTGATTATATCAGAAAAAGAGCGAGAGAAAGCCGACTATAGTTATACAAGACGCATACTAAATACACACAGCAGTGATTCAAACCCGTGAGTCATTGAAGGCAAGCCTCAAGCACTATCACCTGAGATATTTTCTTGTTGTGTTATCCATTGAACAAAGGTAATATATAACATAACACTCTGTAAATAAATTGTTAATTTTTAGGGTAAATTTCGCTGGGTCACTAAACTTTGTTCTTTGTTACGAATTGGTCACTCAAGTTTAATTTGTCCCTTTATAGCCATTGAACTTTTAATTTGTCCCAATCAAGTCACCCTATAACTTTTCCATCCAAATTATTACCAGAATATAATTTTTCTGTTATTATTTTGGACGGAATGAGCATATTCCGTTAAAAATTTGGATGGAATGAGCATATTCCGTTATATTTTGGACGGAATGAGAATATTTCATTAATATTTTGGATGGAAAAGTTATAGGGTGACTTGATTGGGACAAACTAAAAGTTAAGTGGTTATGGGGGGACAAATCAAACTTGAGTGACCAATTCGTGACAAAGGACAAAGTTTAGTGACCTCTAGCGAAATTTACCCTAATTTTTAATTTCCACTGCTACAGCCATGATGTGTCCGTAATTTTTAGAAAATAACATATCGTGCAGTGTAATTTCGTGTCGGCCACTCCTATCTGTATCCATGCTAAATAAACTGCAATAAATACCCAATTGAAGATAGTCTAAGCTAGGGGAGCTGCCATAAAGACTGTTTACAGAAACCCAATACCAACCTGGGAAATATGATTGATGTTATTGCGGATGAAGAGGCGAGGCTGTTTTTCCAAGACCTTGTTCATGACATCAAGACCTTGTGCAAGAGCAGTCGCAGGGTCCTTGGACTGGGACGGGGTCAGGTTGCTGAGCAATTTTTCTAGATAGTTGAACTTTACATTTGCATTAGGCCACACATCCAGCGCTTGTGTCAATAGGTCCAGTGCTTGCTTGTACATTGCACTCGACTCCTTGTCCTTAGACTCTATCACAAGTGCTACCTGAATTGAAAGTATGATTACAAATTGCTTTGATCAAGTTTAACAATCCAATTACAAAATGCTGATATACTTGTCCAAGTTAATTAAAGATGAAAAAGAAATGCATCATAACCAATCATGCAAATAACACCTTAAAAATATGCAGATATTAATATGTAACGACTCAAAGATAACTTGCTCCAACAAATATGTTAATTGTTCTGGTACAGCAGGTACAGTCATGGACATTTTGTCTTATGTCTTGCCTACTGTCGTATAATCGACAGTGAACCACAGTATTACTACAAACACAAGCAAGCGCAAGAGGATCTTTTTTCGGGGGGGGGGGGGGGGGGGGGGGGGGGATTAGCAAACCCTTATAAGGAAGGTGATTATCATCTCCTCCATGGCAGCATTAGGTTTATACTCCTCGTCAGGTTGACCAGCTGACCCACCTGGCGTTTCTACATTAGGTATCGAAGGTCCACCTGGTGACATCACACCAAATGCCTGTAATCCAGGCTCCATCTTCACTCTCTTGCTAAGATCCTCGCCAAACCCCTGCATGGTGTCTCCTACCATACGTCTCTGTTCCAGACCCACTCCCAAAAGATTAGGATTATTAGCATTGGGGTTGGGGTTGCCCATTGGGTCCACCATCATTGGAGCAGCTTGGATCCCACCTGGACCACCTTCAGACTCATGCACCACCCGCATCTCGTTCTGCCTCTGCCTCTCCCATGCAACCACCAGACCTACGAGTTGTCAACCGATCAGTTGATAAGTTCAGTAAAATTATATCAGCAGTATATTGCTAAATTTTGGTAACATTTGACACAGTAAAACAATCTAGCAAAGCATATTACACCATCATTTCTCATGTTGATTATCGTGCATGAATTATGCTATCCTTGGTTTCAAAGAATTGTTTTCGAGTGTCGATCTCCTATTGTATTATGGCATTTTGTTCAAGGTCTGCCTAGTAAATAGATCTTCAGAACAGAATTGTTCGAAAATCTGTTGTGCTTCAGGCTTGCAAGCAGTTACCAAAAAAATTTGGAAATTCATATGACAGAAAGGTTGAGTATGTTGTGGCTTAATTAACAACAGCATTGTTATACAGAACAACTTGTGCAATCTGATTTCAGAAAGGAAATAGCTTTTTGAAAATTCAGATGACAGTAAGTTGAATATGTTTTGGCATAATTAACAATAGCATTGTTATACAGAATTTATGCAATATGAATTCAGAAAGGAAATAAAAAACATGAAAGAAAAACAGACTCCACTTAACCAACTTACCAGCAAGCTCGATTGCCAGGCGGCGGTTCTCTGGGGTAGTGTTGTAGGGAAGTCCCAATCTGCTGAGCGAGTTGACCATCTGGGGGACAAACTGGGCACGGCAACTGTAGAAAAGATCTGAATGGCGCACAATCAATTGGAAGATGTGGATCATATTCGGAATTGAGTGCCCTTCCTCTACCAGGATTTTCTTTGTGTACCGGATCCAGATGGGCACACGTTGGTCACCGGGAGGAAGTCTCCTGGGAAGAGCTGGCATTAGTATGTCCAGTGCTTGTTTAACTAACATTCTATTTTCTGGCTGGCATGTCCTCAACAGTGCAATGAAAACCTGCATGTATATATGAAAATGCATTAAATTAGGAAATACACTATTGTGATATAAAAACACATATTTATCGCACCATGAAATTTACCCAAGAAATTCACCAAATTATTTTGAAAATTATCTTAGTACAAAGGTGTAAACTATGAACAAATATAGCACTGCAGGCTGCAGTCATATTTTACAATATATTTGGACTACAAGTAGAAATCCTGTGATGGCCAATGCCGATGACAAAGGCATCCCTTGAAGTATAATTTAAATCACCAACACTACATTCTCCTAGGCTGCAATTCACAAAGTAACCCCCCCCCCCCCCCCCCCCCCCCCCCCCTCCATCCCAAAAGACCAGAAGTAAGAAAAGAACAAAACAAAACAATGTAGACTGGGAAGACCTGAAGGATGATCTTTTCAGGTGCCTGATAGGCGTCGAGAAAGTGGCAGACATTGACAAAGGCCCATTGCTTGCTTGAGTTGTCTTCACGCTTCAAATGGTTCCATCCAAACTTTATCAGCTCTTTCCTATGATGGACCAGGTCAGACTGCAAATATTTCAGAAGTAGCGTTGCCAACTGAAGCAGCTCTATCCTCAGTGGTTCATCGTACTCTAGAGTAATCTGAAGAAAAGAACAAGGAACAAAACCCATTACTTTTGTTAGTACAATAAGACGACTGCATCACTTTACCATATTGCAATAATTGAATTTACCTCCTCAGGAGGGTCAAGAAGCTTGTCAACAATGGTCTTGACAATTGGGGCATCCACCACTTCCCAACTTTGTCCATTTTGGAAAGCATGTGCAAGCATAGGGAGGATTAGTATCTGCATCGCAACAACCAGATGGTCCTGGCCATACTGCTTTGTCTGGAATATGTTCAGAAAGTGCACCAGGATTGTCTTTTTCAGATTTGGAGCATACCCTTCAGCAACCTAAGGAGACGAGTGAATTTATACTCAAAACCAAAATCTCTGCAATAGGGAAAAGCATGGGTGGTTGCAAAAACGAAATCTTCGATGCATAGAAAAAGAAACAAACCTCAATTACATAGAACTCCCGAAGGAAGCTATAGTCCACACGGCTGTGAAATAAGAAAATAGATAGCATATCGAAGAGTGCTCCAACCTCAGTGGGCTCATGCCTCAGGTAATTTAAGAAGCATTTTATGAGCCACTTGCTTTCTTTCACCTACATAATCAACATCAACTCAAAACAATTTATGTAATTGATAACTCAAGAAACAAAAACTGTGAGTCAAGCCTATGACACATATCAACAAAATTGTTCAGTTGGAAATAAACTGGAAAAGAACCAACCACTTGGTTAATAATAAGTGAGTCGGTTCATTTATAATGACCTAATTCTGGCCAATAGATGGTTTCAAGCGCTGCACCCTAACTAGATGATTAAACCCAAAGTTCTTGCAGCATAAGGTGATGCATAGTAGATTCACACCTGAAGCAAGCTCAGCTCTTGTTCATTCTGGAGGCGTGCAATCCTAGCAGGTGAGTTCCAGGCCAAGAGAAGCGTATCAAAAACCAAGCGATTATTATGTAGCCAGTCTGGCATCAGCTTCACCATGGTTGAGATAAGCTCCAGTCCATGAAAATATGCATCAGAAGCTGCAGGGCTCGCCATAGTACTCGATGAGGAAGAGATGGGAACCAAATTATCAGAAGCTGGAATCATAGGAGTGTCTTCATTTATTGATGAGGAGGAAGAGGGGATCTGTGATATGAGAGGGCTGGAACCTTGTCCTTGTGTGAAGAATTGTGGGAGAGCACTGGAAAGTATTTTCTGGGGAGATTTAGCAAGCTCCTCCCGGAGAGGTTGTCCCGCATCCGAACAGATTATGTACATAAACCTGAAAAAAATATTAAACCAGATTTATTAGCCTTTCAATCCATATATTACCTAGAGAGTATGAGAGAGTAACTAGAGCTAATATCAGTTACATATTATGGCATTTATGGTCTATGACCCAAGGGTTCATGTTTTAAAATTCACTGTTCAGGTCTGGCACAATCAAATTAGCTTTCATTCAGCTTTAAGCTGCCGCAGTTTTAACTTCACAACCATTATGAGCCACAATTCCAAAAATTCTTCATTGCTGAATAGATTGTTGATCCACTAAAAACCTAAGATAAGTTTCGGTACAACTTCAGTCCCCCAAAGTCACTCCCAATTGAATTGCACTAAAATGACACAGTAAACCTTGCTGATACCATCTTCAGACAAAATGTAAGTACCTCCGGAAGTACTTGGGCTGGTTAAGTCTGGCGAGGAAATAATCAACGGCTTCGGTAGAGTAACGATTTAGAAACTTGGTTAGCGGTAGTCGGTACGGGCTATTGATCTCGCTATAGAACTGGCTTGGGGGAAGTGCTGCCTCCAGGTCTATCACCAAGCTCACCAGCTCATCCAAAAACTTGCTGGCTGCTTGAGGAAGCAGATGGAACAACTCTATCATGGCTGTTAAATTTAAAAACAAAACAAAACAACACGATATTTAGCATTATGCGTTATCCAAGTCAACTACCTATAGGAACGACAATAATACAAACAATTTTGCATGATATTTCCAGGAACAGAATTCCAACATGATGCTGTGAAATTAATTACTTCATTTGGTTTACATACCGGCGGCAACTTTGGGCTCCTCTCCGGGCTTCCAAGCCTTTTGGGCAGCGGCAAGCTTATCAAGGTCTAACCATTTCTTCAGATGGTCCAGTAACTTAACACCAAGTGTGACATTGAACCAGTTGGATAGAAGTTCAAGCAAACGGGCCAACCCTTGAAGCAAAGGCATTGTCAGGCTCTTTGTGTGGGCCAAGTTGACCAAAATTGGCCGTAGGCTGCTTTGTAGGAGTTCCTTGGGCATTCTTTGCTGCTGAATTACCTAATGTCAAGTCAGATTATATTGAAGTTAAAATTATTGCCAAACCAGAATGGTGCCAATCATTCTATTACAGCCTGTATCTGATTAGCACCCATCAAAAGAACTTATAAATACTGACAACAGCATTAAAATACTGCAGAAATATCATGTACAAAAACCACAAACCATATTCCAGAAATAAGCAACAAAAATGCAGAAATATAACCTGGCGTAAGCCTTCCTTAGCTACAGCCACTATTTCAGGGGTCCGACACGTCAGAGATTTGAAGAACATGGCTATGATCTTAGCCCTCAGCTCATTATAGGTGGGCGCACGCAGGTCATTCCAGGCCATGGCTGTGCAGAGCAGCTCGATGCATGCAGTACGGAGCCGGTTGAGCGTCGCAACAATTTTTGGGCTCATGAGCTTTGTCACCCACACTGTCTCATCTGCCTCTGCTATTTGTAGTGCGTCTTGTAAGAAGTTCACGAGCTCTGGGGTCATTTTCAGCAATGGAGGTCTCAGCGCTAGACAGAAGTTCAGGGCAGGTAACTGTCCCCACCTGCAAAAGGAAGTTAAGAACCATTAGACATTTCATAATGAAATGCGCTATCTTATGGGTACTAAAAGAAAGAGTATTGGCTCAAGTTAGTTTAAGATCTACAAATTTCAATCAAGCTTTAAAACTTTGTGAAAACCTCAAATTTACATAATATATAACAAATTATAGTTTCCAAATCTGCCAGCAGCATAAACATCGTACTATGACATAAGTCTTCAAAACTCTTTGGGTACCTGTTGATCTACATTCTTGGAACGAAGAGGCCGAGACACGAGTGGTTGCAGCAGGGGAAGGTACAGCGGCTCTAAAAGCTCAGAAATTTCGCTACCTGTTCGGCTGGCAAGCAATGACAGGCACGACTGCACATTCCTGCGCACAACCACCGAGGCATTGGGGTTGAACAGCTCCAGCGCCAGGAACTCAACTACCCCATGGAAGCTCTTCCGCCTTGCCTCATTGTTTGCCGACTCATCCACATTGTTCACCACCCGTAGGATCTGAGTCAGAACCTGGCTTGTCTCCTCTTGCTCCTTGTTCGCATGTATCGGGAGCCTCTTTAGCACGTAGATCAGACCCCTCACAATCATGACCTGAAATATTACAATGGTGTCAACAAGTATAATGTATACAAAGTAATACAACAAGATTATCCACACTGTTGCAAGGAATTTTGATTTGTGAGAAAAGAATTTACACTTGGTTACTTAACATGCTGATGTGCAGTTAAGCAACCAACCACTCATCTATACCTAATTCAAACAAAAGATACCTATGCAATAGAAAATAAAGATGGAAAGGAATTGCAAAGCTAAATTTTGGTAAGTTCATGTCAAGTTTATTAACATAAGATACAAGCCAAAAGGGTCCTGGTGCAAATCTGAGCATTACTTCCAGACATTTTTTTTTTTCATTTAACATCACCCAGTTGAAAAAGAAAAGGTCCTTACCTGGAAAGCACATAGGGTCTCAACTGAGACCTTCCCAACCAGTGCACCAAGACCTGTTACTCCTCCAATTTGGGCTTGCCATGTTGCACCATAACAACAATGAAGCAATCTCGGCAGTAGCTGCTCAAAAACAGGAACACGCACACTTGGGGGAGGGGAGTAGACCGGGTTAATTGAAGGACTAGAGACAAGCATAGGAGTGCTGGGTCCTGCACCTCCTCGAACAAGACCAGAATGCTTCGCGCGTGCTAGAAAGAGTAGAGTCTCTGCAAGGGTGTTCAGCGCATTTAATGCAGCCTTAGCATGGGCCCTGTTTTCACTGGAGAGAACTTCAACTATCGCATCCAAGAAGATTGTCGGGTCCAGTTCTTTCAAATTGGTAACAGAACTGCTTCTCTGTCTAGAGTGTGAGACCAGTTGCTGACCAATGATGGATGAGGATGAGGCAGGGGTGGAAGAGGAGTCACTATGAAATAGCATTGCAAAGTGACGACAGACATCAGAGGTAAATTCGTCATTTGGGTCATGAAGTGTGGGATCCGCAGTGGCTGCAATGGCAGCGACAAGTAGTGTCTTGAAGACTGATTTCTCGGCCATCAACTGGGTCTTTGTCTTCACACCCAAATCAACCTGTGTAAACAAGTAATATAGCAAATGGACTTGTTAAATAAAACTCAACTGAAAAGATTAATATAGGACATCAAGTTCTTCCATAAACCACACTCAACCTACTAATATAAATATGCCTAAAAGTCAAGTGGTCAGAAGCATTTGCATAGACAGAGGAATACACAAACTTCAAGCCCAAGATAAAAGTTTACTTCATGGGTACTTGTGTAGTGACAAAAGGGATAGAACAAGAAATATAAGAGATCTCAGACACAGTTCGTCCATGAAGGATAAGTAACAACAACATTTAAGTAAAAAAGAACAAGCTCGAAAAATACCTTCACATCTGTAGCGTCAACCCTACGCCTTGAGGGGTCCACAGCAGACATCAAAAGCGTTCCCAAAACACCAGGACTCACTCCATCTGTTATGTTCCCACTTAAATTAAGGGAAGATGCAAGACAAACCCTAATGAATTTCAATGCTTGCCTCCGGTAGAAGATATCCATTCCACCAGTAGCACCTCCACCCATCACTGCTGCTATGGCAAAGTAAACGAACCGGTCCAACGGCACCAAAAAAGGTGTCGATGGCTCAAAGGTCAGGATAAGCCGGAGCCCATGCTCTGGATTATCTTTGTAGTCTAATGCTAGCGGCTCTTTTAAGAATCTTCGGTTTCTACCCCCTAATTTCCCCAATAAATGCAACGCCTTTGTTCCCCAAGGATAGGGAGGGGGCCTCAGGTGGGCCCACAGTGAAAGTATGACATCTGACATTGCACCAGCCATGCTTGGTTCGAGAAAATCTGGGTTGAGGCTATCAATCCAAAAATCTAGCGTCCTAAGAGCCAAAGAAACAAGATCATCATTCCCGTTCAAGGCCAAAACGAGAGGCTTCATGAGCCTTGGAATGTGTGGAAGGAGTGAACTGAGTCGAGCAGGCAAGGTCAAACAAAGATCAAGTATCAAATCCTTCATATCTTCCCCCATAGGCCCATCTAGCATTGCCAACAACATGGTCAGGCATGGCTGCAAAGTCGGTATAAGATCACGCATCAAGGTATCAAACTTTGCAGTATTCAGAGACCGAAACACGCTGCGCATCAAATGCATGTAACCCAAAGGCTTCTCCACCTCAGGTGCATTCTTCATGCAAATGTCCATAATGACGGGCACATGGGGTTGCAAGACCCGCTCACACTCAGTTGGGGCCTTGGAGGCAGTGAGAAAAACAAACCGAAACAGCTGCAGCACGAGCTTGGCAGCAGGGGTGTCAGGCTGTTTTAGGGTCTCCATTTTGTTATTGACAAGGTAATTAATGAGCACGTCAGCAAAGGGGCGGATGACCTTGGAGACTTGCAACAGAGTAGAGAAGACATGTAGAAGTTGGGTGTTGGTGGCAATGAAGTCAAACAGCTCTGGAAGGCAGAGAGAGAAAACATCCATGAGGTCACGGTGCTCCATGATAGCCAGGATCTGGGAGAAGTGGTTAAGTATCTCTCTCTCCTCTTCTTTCTCCTTGTAGAGTGGGAAGCAGTGCGCTGCACTCTTCAGCATCCCCGCGATCATCCGTACCTATGTTCAAGAAACAAAAAGAAATATGTTAAACATGATTTACCATTAAAAATTGCACAGAGCAGAGTTTTTCCTACCACACAATGTGATACAATCCTAATAAGCTCTAATTATGTTAAACAAACACAGAATCATCTGTTTGTTGGATTGCACATTTCTTTTTTAAGTTTGTTTTTGTTTAGGATCTATTATGTGTCCTTTTGTGGGGCTACGGCTGTTTTGGTGCAACAGACTCTGGTTCATTAGCACAACTCGCAAAAGACAAGGGGGAATACAAAGCCTATCGTGGAGTTTGGTTGAGGCCTAAAGTTTTGGAGCCCTAAGTTGGTTGTTCCAACTTAGGCCGGTCTCAGCTATTCATGTTTGGTTAAGATCTAAAGTTATGTCATGGCCTAAGCTATTAAGAAATAATATCGAATAAAGAAGAGGGGGGGATGGACGTAGGGGAACTAACTCTTAAGCCACCAGGAGAGGTGATTTAAATTTAGAGGAATAATTTTAGAGTTACGCCTAGTTAGGCCAGCCTAATTAATCCACGTTTGATGGAACTGAGACCTAAACCCCTTATTCCATGGTTTAGGCCTCAACCAAACACCGCCTACAGGAAACCTGGCAGTTTTACTGGTTGGAACTTTCATACAGAATCAGAGTAGCTCTACATATGGGTCCCTTAAAAAAAACAAACTTTCTAATTCCAGTTTTCTGATTGAAAAAGAAAACAATCTAAGAACTGGGGAATTGATTCCCACCCACTCCATGTGCATCCTTAAATTGAGATTAAAAAAGAAGTACCTCATCCTCCCGCAGCCCAACAAACATGTAAGGTTGCATCACAGTACAAGGATGCGGAACCTGCACTTGCTGAAGTTGCGCATGGGATTGAGGTGGCGGCTGAATTAAGAAATACAGATTGATTTTAAGTTAAGAAATATAACAAAAGTTATTGCACATATATTAAGTATTGAACGATGGTTTTTAACATATAGAAGTAGGATGGCATTATGACCTTATCCCGTTTATTGTGGCAATGGCTGATGCTCCACACTATAGTCTTCATTCCTGGAAGACATATAACAATGTCAGAGGGTACATCCGATAAAAGCACAAAAATCTTCTGAAAGAATGTCAAAATCTGTACATGTTGCGAAACCAGTTCGCTCATACAAATAGATACTGAATGTCAGCATAAAGACTGACAAGTACAAGAACATTACAAGATTCCCAACATTAACCTTAGCTAATACTAATATTTTTATTCATCCAAAATCTGACTAACATAAAACCAAGCACACAAAAAATAGATAAAAGAGGAAAAATTTGATATGGTACAATCTTTATTAATACAACAACAAGAAACTTCACATTTCAAGTGTTCTTTTTACTAGTGACTCTCTTGTTGGTTTCAAAAGTCTTCAGTGATTTGTTTTCTATTTAATTTCTCTTCAAGCATGTAGACATAGTGCTATAAGCATAAACCAACTTGGCAAATTGTACAGTGTGTAGTTTCATTTTATAAGCAGGAACTATAGAAAAAGACGTACCCATCACAAGAGTCTTTATCATCGATTTGTACTCGCTTACTTCCTTTGAGTACTCCACTGGTGTTTGCATGTTAAGTATTGACTGTATAAAAAAGAGTAAGACCAACTGATGTAGAACCAGCTTAATCCCCTCATAACCTATTGTAAATATCTTTTAATTGTACTCTTTCTATCTAATTGGAGATCAAATATCAATTAAGGCCTAATTAGTCAAATGGAGACCTGTTACTTGTTACCAGAGTGATCTAATTTTCACTGTTTGGTCCTAATGCTATGCCCTTAATATAGCATTACACCATTAACAATGAAAATAACACAAAAGCTCTTCATGTATACATGTATAAAGAAGGCTTCTAATTTTAATTAAGCGTGTTTCAAAAGAAAAGAAAAGGTTGCTTTGCTTAAAGGGTTGTTAAAAGGGAAAAGAGGGGAGGAAATAGGTTAACAAAAAGATAAAGAGAAGCAATTACCTGAATAGGAAGTTCAAGTTTCTGCCTCAGACTTGTCCGCTCCTTACCTTCCTCGCCTTCTTCCAGCAGCTGGAGAGAGAGAGAGAGAGAGAGAGATTAAGAAATGTGATGTCATGATATCATAATACAAGAAAATGAATTTGTAACCAGATAATAGTGGAGCCAGTGACAAGTGCACAAAGAAAAGGATATTATCAAAACAAAAAGTAAGTACCTGAGTTATAGCCCGCTTTACTGTCCTGAATTTTCGAACAAAGGCATCAAGAATTCGCCCCTGCAAGTCGTCAACAGGGTTAAAATATTATGTCAACATATATCAAATAAAATGAAACAGGAGTCAAATGAAAAATAGCAAAGTTAGGTCACCAACCAACAAAACCCGAGCTTCATCCATGGTTCTTTCATCAACACCTTTGTCAAAAATAGGCTCCACCTGACACCAAAAATACAACAAATTATAATAAAAATAATATAAAGCCAGACTCTTACCAGGAAAAAATATTTACTATGAGCCTAGTAGATATCATAGCAGACTGGATCAGTAAATATAATAAAAAGGCTTCTGTATAACAAACTAGTTCAGCAAGCTTTTTATGTCCGCTGTATTTCAAAATAAATTAAAGTGTAAGGCTCAATATGAAGACCCCAATTATTCAAATAATCACACCAAAAGTTTAGCCTAAATCACTTAATAACTAGCAAGCAGAATCAGTTACAATATCTGATTACTGCAACATCACTATAGATAATGAAAGAAAACAAGAATACCAGATTCAGCATCAGGCGAGCACATGTTGTTTGAATGACAATGCTCAACGAAGAGTCATGCATGTTTCTGGAGAACAGGTAGATAATTCGAGACAACTGCAAAATTAAATTAAATGAATAAATAAAATAGAGCATAACAAAAAGAACATCAAGTATGCTTATCATTAAGATTAGCCAAACCTCACAATACATATGCATGTGTATCCATATGCATATGACCCAGGTGTGTTCATATGTGCGTGTATATGCACATTTTTTGTGCGCGTGTGAACACACACAGATGAAGACAGGTGAGATACCTGAGAAAGGGAGAGAGAAAGGGCGACCTGAGGCATGGACATATCCATTCTAATGTGATGCACCATCTCAGCTAGGATACTGTAAGCCAGCGGTCTAAGTGTCTCTATGCAAACACGCCCTGTTCCAATCAGTATCCTAAAGGAAAAGAGTGGAACAAACAATAGAATAAGCTTCCATCAAAATAAAGATACAACGCATGTGTAGAGACAATCCATTTCAGCCAGTAGACACCACTATAACCTGGACAGGTCTGTCAAAATAAACCCACAACTCAAATAAGGCCTCGACTGTGAAACTAAGACTCAAATAGGCTTCACCTTTTTTTAAATTATCCAAATTAGCATCAATCTCCCATCAATTGTGCAATTAAACACCCAAAAAGACACAATGAGATAGTACATACCAAAAAGATAATCACAATAACATCGGAACAATACCAACTGTTAGACGTTGCCAAGAATGTGAAATAGCTAAATCACAGTACCTCTCATCTAGAAGGGTGTCTATCAAAGGAAATAAGCCTCTTCTGAAGTCAGAGCTGTTCACATGCTTTAAGGCTATCAGAAGCTCCTAAGAAATATCACATGAAAACAGGAAGCAGTACCTTCAGCAAAATAACAAAAAGTTGCATACAGTTCACATTTCCGGGTACACCTATGCTTGTTAGTAGAGAAGTAGAGTAACCGTCATACTGGCTGGTCTGCACTACACTGTTCCTTTCACCAGTACGGAAACCAGCAGCCTCACTCAATTTCCTTACACCCTATTTGGTTCACATGAGGTGAAGGAGGAAGGTGAAGACTAGGGAGGGAAAGAAACGGATTGGGAGGTTAACATATTTTCCACTCTCTTGTCGGTTTGTCTTATTTCCCTCCATTACACTCCAATTTGGGGAGTAATGAAATATATGCTTTAGAAGGTTAAATTAGTAACCTCCATTAATCTTATCCTCCTATTAAATATCCATCCAAACAAGGATTAATTAAGAAATTTATTCCCCTCCACTCCCCTCCCTTCCTCTACTCTCCATCCAGACAAGGTGTTAAGCTTGTGTCTCTTATTTGCTTTTTCCTACTCATAAGGTACGAAGACATAAAATAGTCCAAAAACATTCAACACAGCACCAAAGACAAAAACAATGCTGAAATATTTTCCAAATGAAAAGGGAAAAGTGGTAGGACCCAACCTTCCTGATAGTAACAGAATCAGGGCAAGTAACAAGCAAGCTAACGATGCTCTTGCAAATGCTCTCCTCATGAGGCCTTATGCAATCCGCATAACTCTTCAGTAGATATGTTAGAAATGATAGAGTCTGCAAAAAGTAAGAAGTTAAAATATATTTTTGAAGTCAGTGTCACAGAGATTGGAATTCGAAGCACTAGTATTTACAGGGTTTCGCTTGGATTAGGACAAGGAGGGTAACAACTAAATGGTATTAGGATAACTCCAAAGAACTGGCATTACCAAATTGAACCAGTGATACTCAAATGAAAAAGAATATTCAAATGTGCCCCAATAACCCAGACATTTATGTAAACCCCAAATAAAAAAAGAAATATCAGCACGCAACACCCAGCCCCCTCTTATTTTAAAAAATAATAATAATAATGAAGAATGGCATTGTTCTTTCCCTCGATTACTATGGTTATCTTTTGAAAAGCAAAAGAAAATAATGTGATTTCCAAAAAATCTTCTCACTATATAGTGCACATGGTATTTCTGTGCTATCGCACAAGGCATAACATTTCTATTTTGCAGTGTGCATATGACATGTTCTTGACCTCTTTAATCCATTCACCTATGCAGTCACATTGGTGAAGAGAACTGCACAGAGCAGAACTGTACATAAAGGATTATGCAGGGAAAAACTAATGACAACCAAAATGAAGACGTATATTTTACCTTGACTTGAGCTCCTTTCAGCTCCAAAAAGTGCTGCTTCAGGTAAGGCGGCAACTTTTCCTTGTCCGGTCCCGGTAGAGATATTGCAGTGACCATGAGTGGGAGTAGAAATGGTATATTTGTCTGTACAAGCTTTGTGTAGAGTTGGAAAAGAAACATGACCACCAGAGGTATTTCTGTCACAATTTTAAATGATCTTGTGCTAGGGTTCAGCTGACCAGGCGGCCCGGCAACCATACCCACTCCATCCTCTTCTAAAAAAACAAAAATGAAATAACACCACAGTTAGTGCATATCACAGATTCACTACAAGGAAATTTAGAATCTTCAAAGAACATTGAACACAATTAAGCAACCAAGCTAAAAGAGAGCAAAAGGAACAATAAACAAACTATGTTTATTTATAGGACATTATCTGACCATCATCATTCTTTAAAGGACATTGAACACAATTAAGCAACCAAGCTAAAAGAGAGCAAAAAGAACAATAAACAAACTATGTTTGAGTTGACATTGAGAGAAAGAAGAAGAAAGAAGAAAGAAAAAAAGACCCTTAGCCAGAATATAGAATACCAGACTACACCAAAATGGCCTTCAAACACAAAATTGCAATACACACAAATCTGCTCAACAGCCCAGATAAAACGTGCACCAAAACATGTACGCAAGTTTAAAGATATACCCACAGACTAACACAAGCACCCAACGAAAGAAAAAAAGTTTGAAGAAGTACCAGGTGGCACAGGGGCTGGCGGACCCAGGGCAGCAGGCTGAGAGAAAAAGTGCCGAACAGTAACTGGAAAGTTGCGGTAGATAGTGACCACAAAGTCGAGGAAGGGCTGTACCTCAGACTCCACAGTGGGGCGAAAGTTGCGCAGGAGATCAAACACAATCCGCACTGACACCAGTGCATTCTCCTCATTGTCCCTAGTGAGCACTGATAGCGATAGCTTCAACAGATCCTACAAAAAAGAAAAGGTTTTAATAATGAAAGTTGTAAGGGATACTTTCCTTTGACGTACTAGAAAGAAAAAGAAAAAAAAAAAAAGATGAAGCATATGCAACTGTCTGGGTACTCACATGACTCACAATATTGTTTCAAGGTGAAAAGCTTTCTACAAAACCATGAAAACATCCAATTAGAATTTGTACCCTGACTGAAAACAGTGTACCCTCTACCCTACAAAACATACAGAATGTCTCCCATATACTCCAGTGACTACTTACCAACAAATTGTCCAAAATTACCCTTCTTTCTCACTAATTAATAGAGAAAGAGAAAACGAAGAGAGCTAACAAGTTTTTTAATTTTAAATAATGGCCAGGACTGCAGCAAATGAAAAGGAAATGAAGATAAGGTTTTACAAGTATACTTATCTTGCCTGTACATTACACAGAATACAAATTAAAGTTCCCCTTATTTTAAGCATTTGAGCAAATGCATGCAAGAGATTGAAATAGGTAGTTGGAGAGGCTAATCTTATTACCAGCACAAAGGGACGGAGAACCTCAGAATGAGGGAGTCTATTGAGAATTTCAACGACAATATTGCGCAGCTTGTGCTCGGGGGTTTCAACGAATTGCGGAGTAGTGAGCTGGTTGAGGATTACTGAGAAGGCACGGAAATAGCACTTGAGGAAGTTGAGGTACTCTGAGGTGTGTGCAATCTCCAGGCTGTCCCGCACCTCTGCCGCCATTTGCAGCCTCATCGATATCGCTGTCCAACAAACAACATAGAACCATCAGAACCATAAAAAAAACAGAAAAAAAAAACAAAATTGCCCTTTCTGCACAGATTATGATGTGCATACTTAAATTCTGTAAAATAAATGAACTTGCAATCTTGCAGGGAGATCATGCAGGTGCTTAATTGCATAATTGACAGCATGAATTTCAATACAGGAACAAATCCCGTGTTGCATGGATATAGATATACAAAAGATAATATATACAAGTGTTTTAAATCCATGAAGAATATCTTCTACGTTTTTCAATTTAAGGTCAAAAGTTCAAATACTAAAACTTGCTGACAAATTTATAATTTCTTATATTCACTGTGCAACATCAACAAAATTCAACATCCTGAAAAGGAATTTAGTAGACAGGTATCAGAAAAAACAGGTAACTGTTACTCGAAATGGTCATAAATTTGGGGAGTGAAGTATCACGGCTTCAACTTCAAGATGAAATAAATCTAAATAATACTGTCGTGCCAGCAACACCGGTAAAATTAAATTTATCTAAAAACATATTCACAGAGAAGTAAAAAAAGAACTTCTCTGAGCGTAAACAGAAAGAGAAATAATTTACGGAGGTCCGGTTCGATGAGGCGCTGAGCGTGCTGCTCGTAGTTCGTAATAGGTGGTGGCATGGCTTAATCTTGTAAAACCCTAGAAGCCTAAGAAAGGAGAACGAAACTAGGGTTTAAGAGGGGACGCGAACTCGGCTTCCTAGACTCCTACTCTATCTACGTCCGTCCTTGAGCCTTCTCTTTATTTGTATTTCTCTCTTTCTCGAGGTTTCATTCGGAAAAGTAGGAGGGGGAGGGGAAGGGGGAGGGGACGAAATGGTTCGAAGGAAGCTGAACTGCTGAAGCCTAAAAACCAGTGAAGTCGGTCATTAAAGAGAAGGAAATCTTTTGGTAAATTAATGGGAAAGTATCGTCATATTGCCACGGCTCGGTCCGGGAATTCGCATCCTCTGAGATACCTCAACTTTTGCGTGTTTTTCTGGAAAATCTCAACCGTTGAAATACGTTCTGCGCGAATCTCAAATCAAAAATAATACTGGCCCCGCACTATCCCCGAATAGGCACCGGACACGTCGGTCACGCAAAAATTGAGATATCTTAGAGGATAAGCGTCCGGCCCGGTCAAGTACAATTAGGGGTGTACTGTAGAGTAAGAACCCACTCACCAAGGAATCCATATTCTCATTAACGCATTGTTCATTGTTTGAGTTAATTTTTTCGGTCCTATAATTAGAATTTTTCGGTCCTATAACGCACGGAGACCTTTAATATTAGTGCAGATTTAAATCGGACGATTCAGATCTTAACTCATAATTGAGTTAATTTAGAGGATGTGAATTTTTGTGAGTTTTAACTCAGAAATCTATTAAATTGACTTTAAATGACATAATTGAACTGTTAAAATTATCTACTTCGCAAGTAACGTGTTTATATGTCAAATTTATAAATTTATAAATTGATTTATTATAAAGTCGAGCGGTAAAAAAAATGATTTATAAGTTAATTTTAATGTGTTTGTTTTCTATTATTTTTTTATCGCTTGATTTTACGCTAAATTAATTCGAAAATTTATAAATTTGACATGTAGATACATCACTCGTGAAGTATATCGATTTTAATGGTTTGGATGCGTTGTTTAGAGCCAATTCGATAGATTTTTGAGTTAAGTTCACAGAGAGCTTGATCAACTTGAGAACACCCTAATTTTACTCGTGTATTGTACAAATATATATAAGACGATTTCATCGAGTTAACTTTAGGTAAAGCCATCAAGTCGATCCCGAATTTTCCGTAAAATTTGCGGATTATATAAAATTGAGATTATTAGAAATGATAGTGAATGTCTGATATAACTGTATTTATAGCAAATTTTAGGTTTTTGTTTAAAATCTTAGCTTACTCGACCTTTATCATCGCGTCTGAATTCTATTATTGACTAAGTTTGATCCACAAAAAGAAAACAATTTGAAAAATAAAACATTCTCGATCTGAAATCTACAACAAGAAATATATGTTTAGAAACTAAAACCATCCATCTACCAAGACATATTTACAATTAGAAATAAATAAGAGGGCTTTCTTATAAAAAGAGGACAAGAATGTTTATACTAATGAATCTCTAGCCGTTGCATTCACATATGCAGGGACACACGCATAATTTCTGTCAGAGAGAGGCAAGAATCGAGTTAAAATAGCTTACTGGGTTCAAACTCATTAACTAATCGAGTACTAGATAAAAAAACAATCAACATAATAAGAACAATAAAAATAATACAGTCTACATAATTAAAAATAACAAAATAATATCATTTTACATATTAAAAAAAACAAAATTAGTCCGGATCCGTAAATTAATATAAAATTTCTATAAAAACAATAAAGTTTATTATTAACCGCGTTTTTTGACTAGTCTGGCAGGCTTTCTAGTTTCAGAGAGGAAAAAAATAATTTTCAGAGACAAACAAAGTGATACTGGCCTGTATTTTTCTACTCAATTTCAAAATCTAAAAAAGAGCAGCTGCCAACACACACACCCCCCCCCCCCCCCCCCCCCCCCCCCTCATATGGAACACGAATTCCAATTCTCCGAGCTAACAAATTTAAGTTTGTATTCGAACCGTCCGATATGCTTTAGCATGAATATTAAAAAGACATGTAAATTTTAACTTGGACAGAATAGTC
Organism: Carex parvula; assembly: GCA_025461045.1. Lineage (NCBI taxonomy): Eukaryota > Viridiplantae > Streptophyta > Magnoliopsida > Poales > Cyperaceae > Carex > Carex parvula. Next base: position 176,988 of record JAJGRW010000411.1, on the reverse strand, counting down.
TTGATTGAATGGTCCAGATTAAACTCAAAATTTAAGTTACTTAGAAGAACCGGGTCTGTACGAATCTCCCACGTGATCCCCAAACTTTGACTTGAAAATTCCACTGACTTTGGTATAAAACCTTCGTTTTAGCCAGGAACATTTGTATTATAGATAAATAATAAATTGAATGAGCGCATCAACTGTCTAAGCACCGTTGTGCGGAATGACAGAGCCTAACATGAGGTGAAGGAGGTAAATTTGGGTCCGATGTCTATCGGACTCAAAGTGAATTTGATGGGTTTGATGACCGTCTGATCTGTTTTAAGATTTGCAATCGCAATTTTTGCGTTTGCTTTAAAATTTATGCGCACGAATCTTAACGCAGACCGGACGGTCCCGAAACCCATCAGACCCAACTTGCTCTCTGAGAAGATATTGCTTAAGCAGTTTCTATTTCATGCAGCACACATCAGATGAGTTTTTTTATTCCATTACTAGTATTGTACCTGTCAGCCCGTGCGTTGTAACGGGACGTATTATAAAAAAGCAAAAAAAATTCATAAAACACGACATATTGTCATAAAAAAATTTAGACAAAATAACAAGCAACATTCCTAAATAATATATTAAACGACATCTATATGTAAATAACATTTCTTAAATGACATATTTCATTAAATAGCATACATGTTTTTTTTTATCTTCTTGACATATTTTCATACAAAAATCTCACATCAAGTGACATATTAAATGACAAATAATATTTCTTATATAAAATATGAAAAAAAAAAAATGAAAACATGACCAATCAATTATCAATTAATCTAAAAGTTTTTTAAATGACATTTTAAAATGGACAGAAATCAGAACCAATCAAAAAGATGATGCAATTTGCACGTGACGAGTACGTGTATAAATAAATTTAGACTTCTACACGTAAAAATTTCAATCCGAAATTTCATCTTTTAATCACAACCATTGTTGGATTAAGACATCTACATGCTTAATGTGAGAATGGAGATATGTATGTTGTATAAAGTAAAAATTGTTATATGAATATCTTTATCTCTTACACGGTCCCCATGTCTTGTTAGTGGCGTAGTTAAGATTTGAGTCAATAGTGGACACAAATATTAACAATTCAAATTTTATCAAAATATTAAGTACAAATTTGAAAACTACGAATTTCATCCAAAAAAAATAAAGTGGACTGTAACAAGATAGGGCAAAAAAAAATATTTAGGACATGACAATATAACCCAATATCATATGATTTTATAAAAAAGTTCAAAATTCAAAATTAGATATCTACTCTACGAGAACAGAGTAGGTCCGATGTCCATCGGATCTACTTTTAGGTTCAACGAGCATGATGACCGTCCGATCTAATTTAAGATTTGTGCGCACGAAATTGAAAGCATTCTGCACGAATCTTAAAGCAATACACAGTGATTAAACCCATCAAACCACAAGTGCTGAACTATACAGTGGCTCCCCCACTGTGTCTTCTCCTTTAGTCCCTCTACGTCGATTTGTTTTCTTCGAGCACTTGAAAATGTTGACGTAAGAAGAAGGCCCGTGTCAAAGATCGTGCAAAATCAGAAAAAATTTCAGAAGGTACATTGGGATTGGGACAGGTGGATACGCATTCAAAAATAGAGAAAAAGCCGGCTGAATAGGATTCTTATCCTAAAATTAATCCGACCCACTTAATTAACTTTTTCTTAATTTTTCATGCCAAGCCCGCTTGTATTTTTCACTATTTCGGAATCAGTCCACGTCGGGTCCAGATCGACTCAAAATTTGAGTTTGGATCTGGACCGTCCGATCGGAATCCGAATTAATTCGGTCTGAGAGCTTTTAACTTTCGTGCAGATTCTGATCTAACGGTCAGGATCCAAATTCAAATTTTGAGTTGATTCACAGGGTTCCGAATTTAGTAAAGTCGACGGTCGACACCAAACTATCGTCTGTTTGCTTTTTATCCCTTTCCTCGCAACTCGGACGACAATCTCGCACCTCTTTCGAGCGGTCAAACCAAATGCTACCGTTGCGGCGCACCGCCACCTCTCTCAGGCATTTCAACAAACAGTTCGTCTGCACGGTCGCCCCCCCTACTCCTTCCCAAGATCAACCTGAACCGCATCTTCTTCAAACCTCCAAATCAATCCTCCAAACAATCATCACAAAACCTCAGTTTGAATCCCTCCTCCCTTCCCTGTACCCTTCCTCTGTCCTTCTCAACCCCTCTTGCGTCTCTCTCACTCTGTCCCCTCTATCCAATTCCCATCCTCTTCATTCCATCCGTTACCTCCTTTTCCTCTCAAATTTACCTTCTTTTTCTCCCTCATCCCTTCCCCTTGATTCGCCTGTTATAACCTCCCTATTCCTCGACCTCCTCTCCATCAAATATCCTCCAAGCTTTACTGCAATCGTTCTTGACTTAATCTCCAATTCGCCCTTCCATTTCTCCGATAGAGTGTACCATGCGTCTCTCTCCACCGCATTACGGATCCATCAGCCTGACCTCGTTTATAAAATCCATGAAAAAATGCCAGGCAGTGAGCCTGGATTTCTAATCAGCGCTATGTGTGCGCAAGGGAGGTTAATGGAAGCTTATTGTTTTTTAAAGGAGGGGTTAAAAAGCGGGTTTGTGCCACATTTGGCGTCATTGACAAATTTGGTTGGTGGATTTAGCAAGGCGGGTTACTTTGGCATGGTTTCTCAGCTTCTGCATTTAATGATCAAAGTTGGTGTCATGCCCGATACGTACACGTATCAGCGGGTGATACATGGATTATGTCGTCATGGGTTAATGGAAGAAGCATTAAGGGTCTTCAACGATATCAAATATAGAGGTTATAGAATTAATTTGGTCACTTACAGTACCATTATTGATGGTTTGGGAAAAGCGAGAAGAATAGAAGAGGCAATGATATTTTGGGAGGAAATGTTGCAAAAAGGAATTAGACCAAATGAATATTGCTATTGCACGATTATTGATGCACATTGTAAAGCGGGTGATTTTAAGATGGCGCAAAAGGTGTATGATGAAATGCTTAAGAAAGGGTTTAAAGAAAGCACCGTCAGCTGTAATATTTTAATTGGGGGCCTCTCTTTGCACGGGAGGATAGATGAAGCCCGGAAGTTGTTTGATGAAATGCCGCAGAGAGAAATTGCACGGGATGTGGTGTCTTACACTACATTAGTTCATGCTTTTTGTAGGGCCAAAGAAGTAGACAAAGCTATAAATCTCTACAGCGAGCTGGTTTCTTGTGGAATGAAGCCTCTTCTTTTAACTTTGACACCGATAATCGAGGCACTGTGTGAAGAGGGGAAAATTTCCCAAGCGATTGAATTTATGAGATGCATGGATGAAATGGGACTTCAACCGTTGGAAAGAACAAATGATTGCTTCATAAAAGCATTCTGCAAGGTCGGCATGGCTGAAGAGGGAATGGTGTGGTTGGTAAACATGTTGAAAAATAATAAGAGACCCAAGAGGGTAACTCTGAATAAATTAATCGAGTCTCTTTGTTTGGGTCGTCAGATCCAGGATGCATTGCTCGTGGTCAATGCAATGGTTGAAATGCGGTACCATTTGGAGGTACCAGTATGGTACATGCTTGTTGAACAGTTGTGCAGCGGCAGTTTATCAAGTAGTATCTTGGTGCTAGATGAGATATCAGCTGCAGAGTGATTTGTTATAACTGTTTTGAACCAATGTTCCTTCCTCATGTAGAATTTAAAAGCAGTCCTTGCTTTTGACCAAAATTTGAAATTTTTTTTTTTTCAAATCTACTACAAGAATGCCAATGGTACAGGATTTATAGCCTGCAGATGTTACATTTGAAATAACTCCAGGGTTTTGATCAAGGTAAAGGTGATTATTATATTATTTATTCAGAAATACATATGCAAGAGCTACTGGCATGATTGCTTTCAAGTTGAGAGGTGGAATTTATAAGAAGGTACTTCTGAAGATGTTGTTGAGGGATATAGCTTTGTAAATGCTTGATCTGTATGCTGCTTCCATTTTGGGGCTTTGGCGAAGGTCAACGAAAAAAACCCGAATTTGAAATAATGTTGTGGTTTTGTATGTTCTGATGGGCATCTTGGTAGATTTTTTTTTTTTTTTTTTAAAAGAGGCATCATATGCCCATTTGCATTAGCAAAAGGATTGTTTAATGCATCTTGGTAGATTATTAGAGAACTGTTTTTAGAACTGACGGCTGAACAATAATGTATGTGTTTGATGATAAAAGGTTGGAGCCTTTCCAAATATTTCAAACCTTTGATATAGACTTTGATTTCTGACCTTTCAATTTCTTGTCTTAGTATGTATGGAGAATTTCTGGTTGAATCGGAGTCAGACTTCATTTTATTCGTATTTGATTTTGAGGAAACTTGGTTTCCAGTTGAAGAGGGGAAAAAATATGTACTTTTATGTAGCTTGCCATGTTATAATAATTTATAGGGAAATGATTCTTTGTTACCAGCGTTTCCAGTGCTAACCGTATATAAAGTGAATATTGATGCACACACGGATATTGACAGAATAAATTAAGCGTGATCATTTATATATATATAGAGTTGGGCTACGGTACATTGCAATGTATAGATCATATTGTGCATTGGATGGTAAATCGTTAATTTCTAAACCCAAACAGTCGATTCAAACTGTTCAACGTGATATCTATATTAAAATGTGCTTGGAGACCAAATTTTACATTTTTCGGAATTTTTTTACTATTTGTTTAGAATTTTTGAAAATCGCTGTTTTTTATGGTCAAGATTTTTTTGAAAAACAATGATTTTGTACCCATCTTAATAAATAGTAATAAATTTCCAAAAAATGTAAAATTTGGTCTTCAGACACATTTTAATATGGAGAACACATTGAGCGCTTCAGATTGAATTTTTGGACTTTGAATTCAGTGATTTAGAATCCAATGCATAAGAGGGTCTATACATTGCATTGTACCGTAGCCCAGCTATATATATATATATATATAGAGTAGAACTAGGGTGCTCTCGAGTTCACCAAGCCCTTGGTGAACTCAAGTCCAAAACTCATCGGATCGGCTTCAAACGACGAATCCGACCGTTGAAACCCGTCTACCTTACGAGTGATGCGTATACATGCACAAAATTTAAATTTTGAAATTAATTTTGCATAGAGTCAAGTGGTCAAAAAACGTCAAAAAATGAATGCATTAAAATTAATTTATTAACCTTCTAATTTTGACCACTTGACTCTATGCAAAATTAATTTCAAAATTTAAATTTTTTGCATGTAGACGCATCACTCGTAAGGTAGACGGGTTTCAATGGTCGGATTCGTCGTTTGAAGCCGATCCGATGAGTTTTGGACTTGAGTTCACCAAGGGCTTGGTGAACTCGAGAGCACCCTAGTTCTACTCTATATATATATATATATATGTATATGTATATGTATATGTATATGTATGTATATGTATATGTATGTATGTGTATGTGTATGTGTATGTGTATGTGTATGTGTATGTGTATATATATATAGAGTAGAACTAGGGTGCTCTCGAGTTCACCAAGCCCTTGGTGAACTCAAGTCCAAAACTCATCGGATCGGCTTCAAACGACGAATCCGACCATTGAAACCCGTCTACCTTACGAGTGATGCGTCTACATGCAAAAATTTTAAATTTTGAAATTAATTTTGCATAGAGTCAAGTGGTCAAAAAACGTCAAAAAATGAATGCATTAAAATTAATTTATTAATCTTCTAATTTTGACCACTTGACTCTATGCAAAATTAATTTGAAAATTTAAAATTTTTGCATGTAGACGCATCACTCGTAAGGTAGACGGGTTTCAACGGTCGGATTCGTCGTTTGAAGCCGATCCGATGAGGTTTGGACTTGAGTTTACCAAGGGCTTGGTGAACTCGAGAGCACCCTAGTTCTACTCATATATATATATGTATATGTATATGTATATGTATATGTATATATATACATATATATATAGATATATACATATATATATATATATATATATACATATATATATATATATATATATATACATATACATATATATATATATTTGAGGAGGGATCAAGTTACAACAAAGTTACAACAATTATTTTTTTCATTTTCAAAGTTCAAATCGTCGATCCAAACCGTTCAACATGATTATCTAAATAAAATGTGCTTGCAAATCAAATTTTACATTTTTTTGAATATTTTTACTATTTATTAAGATGGATACAAAATTCAATGGTCTGAATATGACTATTTTTTGTAAAATACTTAATAAATAGTAAAAAAAATCAAAAAAATGTAAAATTTGATCTGCAAGCACATTTCATTGTGGATATCATGTTGAACGGTTTGGATCGACGATTTGGACTTTGAAAATGAAAAAAATGGTTGTTGTAAGTTTGTTGTAACTTGATCCCTCCTCTATATATATAGGAGTTGGCTACGGTGCTATGCATAGCATATTAGCAATTTCCTATATATATACATATAGAGGAGGGTTCAAATGCACCATTATTTTTGTGCTCCAATATGCTTACATCATTTATCTCCATTTTCAAAGTCCGAACAGTCGATCTGAACCGCTCAACATGATCTTCATAATAAAATATGCTTAGATATCAAATTTTATATTTTTTATAATTTTTTTACTATTTTGTTAGATAGGTACAAAATCACTTTGTTAAGAAGATTCCGGACCATCCGATAAAGTGATATTGTACCTATCTTAAAAAATAGTAAAAAAATTCTAAAAAATATAAAATTTGGTCTCCAAACATATTTTATTATGAATATCATGTTGAATGGTTCGGATCGGCTGTTCGGACTTTGAAAATAGAGATAAAGGATGTGAAGCATATTGGAGCACACAAATTATGGTGCATTTGAACCCTCCTCATATATATATATATATATATATATATGAGCTGGGCTATAGTGAGTTGTGAAGTAAGAGGTCATTTTTACTTCATGCTCATATTATCATTTTGAAAATCCAAACAACCGATCGGAACCGCTCAACATGTTCTAAATATTGAAATGTGCATGGAGACTAAATTTTACAATTTTTGGAATTTGTTTACTATTTATTAAGCCACTTTGAAAATCGCTGATCTGGTGGTCCAGAAAATTATACTGTTTTTTACTGTTCACAGTGGATCAGTGATTTTCAAAGTGGCTTAATAAATAGTAAAAAAATTTCAAAAAATGTAAAATTTAGTTTCCAAGCACATTTCAATATTTAGAATATGTTGAGCGGTTCGGATCGGTTGTTTGGATTTTCAAAAATGAAAATATGGCGTGAAGTAAAACGTCAACTCACCATAGTCTATCTATCTATATATATATTTGTTAATTATGAATTATTTAATAATTTTTGCGCAATGTTGGCATTTGTGTATAAAGATTTGAATATATTTGATAAGTATGACTTGTTTCATTTATAGCCTGCAGATGTTACATTTGAAATAACTCCAGGGTTTTGATATAGACTTTGATGATAAAAGGTTGGAGCGTTTCCAAATATTTCAAACCTTTGATATAGACTTTGATTTCTGACCTTTCAATTTCTTGTCTTAGTATGTATGGAGAATTTCTGGTTGAATCGGAGTCGGACTTCATTTTATTCGTACTTGATTTTTTTTTTTTGGAGGAAAATTCGTATTTGATTTTGAGGAAACTTGGTTTCCAGTTGAAGAGGGGAAAAAATATGTACTTTTATGTAGCTTGCCATGTTATAATAATTTATAGGGAAATAATTCAAATTTATCCAATTTATTGATTTTTCTATTAATATCCAATAATTTGTAAAGTATCCATTATATTCTTTATTAAAAAATAAAAATTATGTAACATGTTTAAGAGAAATGAACCATTTGTCATAAAAAACTGATCAATTAAAAGACATAACAAAGTCCGGCTAGTATGACATCAATGTCATTTCAGCTTATATACCACCAACTTTAAAATATATCAAATTGATTTCAAACGATGAATTCAAACCGTTCAAACTGTTTTACTTCATTAGTTGTGCATTTACATACAAAATGTATAATTTTTCGAATTTATTTAGTATCAAGTCAAACGGTCAAATGTGAGAATTTTAAAGTTAATTTTAATGTATTTATTTTTCAACATTTCTTGACCACTTAATTTGGTATTAAAATAACTCAGAAAAATAATTTTTTTTTATGTAAATGCATCATTCATAGAGTAAATAGGTTTGAACGGTTTAAATTCGTCATTTAAAGGCAATTCAACATGTCAAGGGTTGACTTAGTTGATGATATGATTTTAGAGGCATTAAATCGATATGGTTTCTTGGATTTATAAACTGCTGCAATGGAACCTATGAATAGAGAGGAAAAAACGTGTCCTTTCGTGATTAACACATCGTGATTTTGGTCTCGTGCCATGCTGTGTCGTGACCAAAATATTAAGGAGTGGTCACGGTACGCGAATGGTCACGCCACGTGTGTCATGCCGTGACCAAATGTGACTTGTGTGACCATTTTATCATAATTTTGATTAGTTTATTCAAAATTCACCATTTTGTCAAGATCTAACTGTCCTAATTACACTTGATTTGCGTGACCACGTGCCGTGCCAAATTTTCTAAAAATAGTCATGACACGCGAATAATCACAGCAAAGAACACATGAATCACAACACATAATCGACACACATGCCGTACTGTTTCATACCATAACCATACCGTTCCGTAACGGAACCGGCTCCGTCGTGCCATTTTTCCAACTCTACCTATGAATCATCTAGTCTATCAGAAGAAATAAACTTAATCAACTGGGATTGGTTATACTATAGTTAATATAATTATTGCGTCACTTGTTGATAAAACAAATAAAATCTCATCCTGGTTATTCACGTGCCAATGCTGTTGCTTAAGAGCATCTGCATCTCTGGTATTATGAGAGTTCTATTCCAGTTTCAGAGATGTGTGAGAGTTTCTTATTTAGAAACTATGCAGAAAAATTTCTTATTAAGAAACTGTTTATAAACTCCACACTAGCCAAATAATTGGCTCAAATTATTTTTTATTTTTAATTTATTACTGACTTAGCTTAATAGAAACTCTAAAATTAATTTCAAGAATGTGAGAGTTAAAAACTTTAGAGATCTCAATTTCTAAAAAGTGGCTAATAGTTATTTAAAAACTCATTTGAGTTGCTGATGTAATGATGTTACAAGAAAGAAGAAGAAAAATTAAAATGTCGCTTAGGGGATCCGGACCCGGCAGGGATGACGTGCATTCCCCCTCCCGACCGGAAACGCTATCATCTGCGGAGTTTAAAAACTCCGCACCTGCGGTTCTTTTAATCTGGTCCGTTAGTTTTGACGTGGCACGAATCTAAAAGCCCAATAATACTGCCCCCTCTGTTCCCGAGTCTCAAAGCGGCTGAGAGTTAATCTGGTCCGTTCGTTTTGCTCCGCAGCCGCGGAGTTTTATAACGGGTCCCTCCGGACCGATCCGACCCGAATTCTGATCAAACCGTATAGTTATAAATTCATCCGGATTCCGGACCCGAGAAATCGGGGGCTAATTTCCGCTCCCGTCTTCGTTTCTCTCCCGTTTAAACAACAAAACAAAACAATAAATACAAAAAAAAGGAAAGAGATGGGGAATCCGAGCGGGAAGAACAACTGGGATTGGTACCGGTACGGTGGAGGCGACAAACAAGGAGATACATATCAGCCAGCCGCAGCCCTCCCCAACAGCCTCTTCATCCGTAATATTGCTCTGGAAACTAGGTTTCTTGCTCCCTTTTTTTTTTTTTTTGGACATATTTCTTAGATTATCCTAAACGAACAAGCTAAAATCTAAGTTGATTATACCTCACTAGTGTAATAAAGCTTACATGGCCGTAGAATGGCATGAACTCAACTAAACCTCAGCTGTTGATTATCCCAACTGTGTTAGATTAAAGACATGAATAAGATCTCTTTTGATCTTCCCTTCCTAATCTCGGTGCTATATTTACTTCCTTTGTTCTGTAGTGCCGATATCATTCGTTCTGAATTTGAGCTTTTTGGGCCTATTAGAGATGTCTACCTTCCCAAAGATTTCTCCACTGGGTGAGTATCTGATTTATGTAATGATTTTTAGCTGCTGTGGTTATTAATTTATGCATAATGGTCCCTGTGTTTTCTTGTTTTTGTCTACGCAAATATTTCCTATGCGAGTCCATGCAAATGAAGAAATATATAATGTTCCTTGTTTTGGGAGGATTATTGTCAGCTATAGTAACCCTATGAAACACAAGTACCCCAAACACCATATATACATGAACATTTTTAGTCCTGAACTACATGCACAATGATTAGCATAGAATTTGTGATGTAACTTTTGCTTAATACATGGAAATTTGTGTGGAAATCATTACAAAGTGTTGATTTATCTCATTGCACCTACAATTTATCAAATGCCCTTTGTACCCTTTTCCCAAACTACAATAGTCTCTAGTCATTGTGCACAGTGGAAGTAGGGAGAAATATCAGTATGGATAGATATTTGAAGAAAGTGCTGAGGGGATAGGTCATAGGGGTTTATTAGTGATTTGCAGGGGTACAGCACTTATATTAAATCTTATAATGTGCAATTAACACACAATTTGAACCTGCTTCATGTGCTCCCTTTTTCGTTTCAGTAGTGCCCATATCATCACCAATTGATCTAACTGCTCCACCAGTTCTATTTTTGTCCAATACCAAAGCATACTGGCAGGTACATTTTTTATCAGTTGTACACTGAAACTGTTTGAAACCTGTGTCTTTGGTGTTGACTCATGACTTCACCCGTTGAAAGAAAACTATTAAATTTGCAAGCGTTGATACTGCAATCATGCAAAATCTGACACCTGTGGTGCTTGTTTGTTTTGAGTTCTCATAAGTAAACTGTGCAGGTGAAAGAACTCTCAAATAATAAGCAGTCTTCATTTGTGCGCATGTGTCACTGCTGCAGGATGCCGAAAGGTTATGGGTTTATTAAGTTTCAAAATGGTGAGGACGCCAAAATGGCAAAGGAGCACCTAAACCATCGGGTGATAAATGGACAGGAGATCTCTATTGAGTATTCTAGTGACTCTAACAGAAAGAAACCTCGGCAGATGTCGCTGATTAACTCCGGAACTAGGTATTTCCAATAGGTTCTCTGCCTGATTCTAATACCATGTCAGTCCCTCCCTTGAGACAACTTTTTGAGAGCCTTAATTACACTTTCACTGCTGTTCAATTTATTATCCCCTTTTCAGAATTTTGTTATAACATCTGTGTTTATCTTGGTCTCTGATTAAATTGGGTGCCTATACTAGGCGGAATACTTGGGAGTATTCTGCCTAGACCAAAGGAGTCAATAGCAAATAAAATTGGACTGATATCATCGTTATACTAACAAACTTCAGAGATCCAAACTAGTGTTCAATTTAATTGCCTTCTTTTGTTTTGGTTTTACTTTTATTCTTCTTTTCAGCTTGTTAAGGTTCTGTGATTGTCATTTTAGACTTGCTTTAAGAATTAATTTCTAGCCCAAAGAATATTGAAGAAACCTGAAGTTCAATACCAAATCTAGCTGATACTGAGCCTGTCAGGTTCACTGGTAGATGCCGACAGTGTAAGGTGTGCTAGTCTTAATATGGATAATGCCACACTAATGCAAATCTTGCTTATAAATTCTCCCTTTGATTTTGATGGTTTTCTAAATATGCTGCTACATTGTTGCTTGAGAGTTTATAATTGCTTTTGAATGCTGGTACTGTCTTAGATAGGGGAAGTTAGCATCCGGATTGAGATCACCAATGCAACATGACTGTAAGTCGGTTAAAGAAACGAAGCACACTCTCGTTTTATTTCCCCAAAATTAGCTTCATTTTACTTCAAATTATACAAACTACTAAACTCTTGAGTAACTAGAAACTAATTTTATTTTGGACGAGATCTCCATTTTCCTATCCTATGTTATTTTGCCATTGGTGCCTCCAAGAAAAAAATTGAGTCCATTTTTCTATGTATCAATTCCTTGCTGTTTTGATACTATGATTTTGTTATAGAAAGAGAGCGAGGAGCAGATGGACTGGTGCTCGTAGCTCAGCCGGCTGGAAATAAGCAGACCCACCACTAGCTAATCAGTCGGCCCCCGCAATTCAGACAAAAGGGGCCCAGAATTAGCTAACTAATTTTAGTTTTTTCAAGGTTAATAGAATACTGGTTTCAGTATGGATATCAAATATGTTTGAGAAAATATATTCCAACCAAAACAATCTTTCTTTTTTTCTCTTAATGTAAAGATAAACTTACAATTTGTGAATAACTCGGGTTTTGGTTTGTTCAGTGATGAAATATGTTTGGTGTTACATCAGACTGAAATATTCAACAAGAGCATGCTTTCTGAGTACCTGCTAGTCTAACCATATCGTTTGGCCTACGGTACTATGCATAGCGCACTTTGGTCCATAACTACGTATCAATATCTTTATTTTAAAGTCTAAATAGTCGATCTGTTCATCATGGTCTCCATATGAATATGTAATTGGTTGCCAAATTTTTACATTTATAATTTGTTTACTACTTTTTTAGATATGTAGAAAATCACTAATTTCGAATGGTCTAGAATCTTTAGATCAAGTGATTTTGTACCTATTTAAAAAAGAGGAGGATTCAAATGCCTCCATTTTTGTGCCTTCACTATGTCTCTATTTTTAAAATTTTAATAACTCAAAATTAAATCATAAACATCAAAATAAAACCGTTAGATGTGATCTATATTATTTTCTCTATGTGCTCATAAAAAATTATCACATTTCGGTTTTGTTTATATGTGATTCAATAAGTTGAAAATCAATGTCTAGAAATTATCCACATTAGTACGTTTTTACAAGCACAACCAAAACAAAGTTGAAATGTCATAATTTTTTACATGTGCATAGATAAAATGATGTAGATCATATCCAACGTTTTATTTTGACTTTTAAGTTTTAAATTTTGAGTTATTAAAGTTTTTAAAAATGAATGCATGAAAAATGAAGGCATTTGAACCCTCCTCTTTCAAATATTACAAGGTACTAATATCGGAATGATGAATTTATTATATTATGGAAAAATTGTTTACTCATGTAGTTCATCTAGATCTAATTGTAGCTCAAATTAAACCGAACATACATAGTATATATAGTATTATATCAACTCAACATGGCGATCGATCAGAGGTCCCAAATAGGTATTGGCAAACTCAGCTCCTCATGCATGTCATCCATGGGAAAACTGTTGGAAACACCATATCTCGGCACGATATCACTGTCTATCTCTGTCAGTGAATCCCAGTTGAAGTCGCTACTTTCAATACCAAGTTCTTCCAAAACTGTCGCGCCACCTGATCTACTCGGTGCAGTTTCAGGCGGTACGAGTATTTCAGTATTTTCACAATGCTTTCCCGCAACCTCTCCGTCTCCTTGGAGAACACCCATCTGCTGGAGGAACTCCTTGAGGTCAATCTGAGGCCTCTCATATTCACCACTGCATGCTCTCCCTGACCCTGACGTGAGCAACGGTGTATCAGGCGAAGAGAATATGGAGCTGTTAGAGCAAGCAATAGGAGCAGCAATACTAGGAGAACCTAGAGACTGTGAAATGGCAGAGAAATGTTTGGTCTTGTTGAATTCCTGTAGTTTTTGGTGGATGACATGGACATTGTGCTGTGCATTGAGGTTTAATAAGCCACACGACGGTACTCTGTGACTCGGTGTCAAGTTCTTGGTAGGGAACCATTTCATAAGGCGCTGGGCCCTGCTGCTGCCCGGGCTGGCCGCACGCAGGTGGGGAAGGTTGAGATACGCATCGGGGCCGTAGAGGCGGCGTGCGGCCTCATCATATGCTAGTGCAGCCTCTTCTGCAGTGGCGAATGAGCCTAGCCAGAGGCGGCTGCGCTTGTTGGGCTCACGAATCTCGGCCACCCACTTGCCCCAGGTACGTTGCCTGACGCCTCGATACTCGCATGAGGCATTCTGGGGTCCACCCTTGCCGCGTGTCGGGCCTTTCTTCCATGGACGGGAATTAGGTGCTTTTCGGAAATTGTCCATGAACAAAGATTATGAGGAGAAGGGAAGTAGGAGCTGGAGCTGATCAACGAGTGTGAGTGAGTGTGAAGTGTGAGAATTGTAGGAGAATATAACTATGGCGCGGGTTACGAGCTTTTGTTTATTCTCTGCAATGTTACACTAGCATTGCAGTGAAATTTTTCTGTGGTTATAAAAAAAAAAAGTAAATATTTTTTTTTCTTAGCCTTATTTCTGATGTTGTCGATATAATAAAAGAGGGAACAAAAATGAGATTTTTTTTGTTGTTGTTGTTGAATGCGCACTAATTTTTCAAATGACCAATTAACTTGAGAAAAGAAAAGTGCAAGGATTGATCATGTGGATAAATAACAGAGCCAATTATGACATAAATCGATTAAATTTTCAATTAGAACTAATATGAAGTATGAACAAGTAAGAATAAATTGCAGTGTGATGTCATGGTGAATTGCAGAGTAAAGGGGATGTTATGAAGGAGGGGAATTTGATCTGGGTTTAATGGCCTTCACGTTGCTGCTTTGTATTTTTGAAGGCATGTGACCGTTAATACCCATTTTCACGTTTCCTTGTTTACATTCACGGGAGCCAATCGGTATTTGTTTGATCGGGTCGGAATATTACTATTAGCAACAAATACTGCGAACCGACTAGACGACCAAGTTCGAACAATACTGCGAACCGACTAGACGACTGTACTAGATGGTGGTTCGATGAGTTTAATCACTGTCGATTTGTTTTATGATTCGTGCGAAACGCTTTAAACTTTGTGCATGTCTGTTTCAATTTTCGTGCGCACAAAAATTAGATTGGACTGTCATCATGCTTGTTAAACCTAAAAGTAAGTCTGATGGGTATCGGACCTACTCCGATCTCCTTGATTAGATATATAGATAGAGAGTTGGCTACGGTGCTACGCGTAGCATAGAGGGCCTCCGTGTTACGGCTCAATATTTGAGTTTTTAAAATTCTAACAGTCGATCTAAACTATTCAACATGATTTTCATATGAACATGTACTTGCAAATCAAATTTTACATTTTTTAGAATTTTTTACTATTTTTTTAGATAGGTAGAAAAACACTTGATCTGAATAGTACAGAATTTTCAAATTAAGTGATTTTCTATCTATCGATCTAAACAAATATTAAAAAAATTCTAAGAAATGTAAAATTTGGTTTTGCAAGTACATTTATATGGAGATCATGTTGAACAGTTCGGATCGACCATTAAAATTTTAAAAACTCAAATATTAAGCCGTAGCATGGTGGCCCTCTATGCTACGCGTAGCATATTAGCCAGATTCATATAGATAGACCTCAATTTATTTGCCACCCCAGCATATAATTTAAAACGAAATCAAGAGGGAGTCACTAGTACAAAAAACCCCTTCACCGACTGTTAAAAAACCCTTTCACCGACTGTTATTGAGGCGTCGGTGATGGCGGCGACGGTATAGATAAGTCTTTACTGACGGGTGAATAACAGTCAGTGTAGGCACCCAACACCGGCTGTTTTTTGGAAAAAACAGTCGGTGTAGGCGCCCATAACCGGCTGTTTTTTGGAAAAAAACAGTCGGTGTAGGCGCCCATCACCGACTGTTTTTTTGAAAAAACCGTCGGTATAGGTACCCAGCACCGAATTTTTTTTTTTTTTTTTTTTTTTTGCACCTGTAGACGTGACAACTGGCAAGCCAAAATTTGGGTCATCTTACATTTTAATTACTCAATAACCAATGCTTGATATTATATTTTCTTGTTCATTAATTAGCAAAACTACTACTAGAGTTGAGATTATAAAATCTTGCAGACACAACAATTCCTTCAAACCAAATATACAATGAAAATGGTCAGTCTTCAGTTACATAGAATATCAACTGCAAGAATATCAACATTAACTAAAATAATCAACATCAAGAATATCTTCTTCTTTTTGCTTTGACTCTTCTTTCCAGGAGCATCTGCTATTAGCACTTACAAAAATAATAAAAGAAAAACATAAAATCAACAAATCAAGTACACATTTGCAAGCCATGCTTTTAACAGAGATAGAATAGTAGCAGCTGTACCTATTCTTGTGTCAGCTGTGAATTTATTGTCAGGAGTAGCAACATTCTTCTTTGTAAGTTTAACAGATCCCTGATATTAAAAAAGGAGAACATAAAACTCATAATTAACCGATCCTAAATTTTAATACACATGGAGAAATTATTACTAATATAATTTCCTAGAAATATCAATGGTTAACATAGGTTAATCCCATACTTTTACTACATAAAAATGTGACAGTGGGTAGCTTTAGCCTGTCGTTATTGGACTCATGTAGGTCTCGGATCAAGTGGGAACATGTGAAATTTTCTGAGAAAAGAAAAATCAATGGCAGACAATATGCAGGTACTTGTTTGGAATGGTCCAATCCCAGTAAATAATGGTTGAAGTATAAGTTTGCATTGATATTAATTTAACAGAGGCTAAATTGAGTATGATGAGCTTAAGATATATTGCTGTAATCTTTAAGGCCAAAAATGCTGAACAAAATACTCCAACAAGCAAGAAAAAAGGTAAGGAGAGACATGCTAACCTGCGAAACAGACTTGAATAAACAGCTATAGCAGAATACAAAGCCTGAAACAGTTAGAACAGAGGGATTGGCCCTCTTCTGACAGCACAAGGGGCAGAGTGACCGGTCTTGTGGCAAGGGAACTCCATTTTTAGTTCATTTTGTACAACACAAAGAGCTCTAACGATGGATGCACTAAAACTTATCTATTGCAGTTAACTTGATCTGTGCATTTTATAAATTGTTGATCTTGTAGAAAATGCACTAAAAAAATTTAAGATATACATCCCTTGTGAAGAAGAACAAGATCAACAATTAAGATTTGTTGTTTGGTTGTTGGATTTTAAAATTATCAATAAAGAAGAGAGGTTGCGACGAATTATGGCATCTAAACCATCCCCCCAATTAATATAATCAAGGTTTTACTAATATTAATTTCAGTATAAGGAAAGCACAAGGAATAGATTACTTTTGGAGGTGGTGGTGGATACACAGTTGGAGCTGACATCCTTTCTTCGGCTGATTGATACCACCATTACATCATCTGCCGAGAAGATATTATACTATTATTAAGAAGAACAAAAATGGTACATTTCATTGATTCAAAACAAGGTGAACAAAAAAATGTGAAACAAACCTTGAAAAAGAAAACTGCAGCGATTAGACCAGTTTGTGCATAGTCCAAAGATGTGTATACGCACTTTAGGAGCACTCTCTACATAGCCTACCAAATCGATATACCCCAAAATTAATCAAATAGTAACAAGCAATTCTGCATCAATATCATCATTATAGAAGCAATTAGTGCAGTAATAGGATGTATCAGCTCGTATGTACATTCATTGAACTCTTGGTCACCGATTTTCATTTTTCCTTTAGGCTTCTTGGCCTCAATTTTATTTCGTATGAGAACTTATCGATGATCAATTCAGCTTTAAACAAAAGTATTAACAAACAAATGAGAAGTATTATACTAAGAATTTCATACCTTAAGCCATGTTGGGCCACGTAGCCCCTCAAGCTCTCGGCTTCTAATCCTAGAGATTTTAGAAGATGAATCCATCTAGAATTGCATGAAACAGTTAAAACCAGTTTACCAATTATAGATAACCCTTTTGTAGAAAACTAGCAACACGTGCTACAGGTTACACAGAAGTATATCAAAAAATGACGGGAAGCAGTAAGCATGGACCGAACAAGTCATATGATTAGTAGGTTTCCTTTTGCAAATAACAAGTACTAGGATTTAGCAATTTCAGGCTCACGCAGAGATAAAAAAAAAATGGCAAATTAAACATACCAACTCTTGTCCTGTAGCACGACATACTTGAATTCCTAGTGCATGTAGTCCCTGACTGTAAAAAGCAGTAGCATCCAACAGATACAGGAGTTGATAAGCAAATGATAGACCTGTTAATTTAAAAAAGAAAGAAAAATAAGGCAAAATTTGAGAAGAGGCGTTTTTACAATATCATCTGATGATCTAGCATTATTAAAGATGCAACCAATATTTCTCATACAAGCAACGAAGGCAAAATACTTCTATATAATAGCATCTAGCACCCATCAAGCTTATGTTCTAGCTGTCATCTGCTAAAAGGCCGTATCAGATGCAATCAGCAGAGTAGTTATCAACTCCAGTGACTGCAATCTAGGTAACTTGTGTTGTTTGGAGTTTAGACCGGAGTATTCTATTCCAATTGCAGGAGTTAAAATAGTCACTAAAGATTCCCCTCAGCATCCATACTAAACTAAATTCAACTAAAATGAGTTCATGTAGAGGTCACATTTTACAAAATCTTATTGTTAACATTCAATTAAGCTACGCAACAGTGGAAAGGTTTAAGTACAATTTGATCAATTTACTTTCTTTATGAACCGAAGAAAATCTGACCAATCAGGAACCATGACCCAAAATTTCTAAGAAATGATACAGGAAACCTGGCAAGGCCCCAATCCAGATGAAACAATTTCTGTTGGACTAACAATAGACTACATTTGAAATTAAACTAAATCCAAGCACGTACTGCAATACCCGGATTCATCCCAATTAGATATGAAACCAAAGGGTTCAATCAAAGCTGCTGACTTTCTGCCCGACAAACAACAAAATAATAGCAAGGTGGCCAGATCTGAAAAACCCAAAGATTGATGGACCAGAACTATGAGACGGCCTGCTCCAACATAATTAACCTGATATTAAACCAAACCAAGGTATGACCAACCCAACCAATCCTGCCATAAAGAAAAATTGCATGGGCATCATCGAGCACCAGATCAATCATTGATATGTGACTAGCATTTTCAAAATTTACTGTCCAAAACAAATCAACAGTGCTGATAACTCCGTTTTACAACTAGGATTATGAAAACAATTGAAGGAAGAGAAGAGATCGGAGACCTTGTCTTTAATACCGTCGATCCGATTGAAGACAATGGCGCGATGACCACCATCGACGTTGTAGAGGCTGTTCAAGGCGGCGTAGACGGCGGCGCCGCCGAACAACGCCACCTTCAGCGTCGTCGTCGCCCCTCTCGTCGGCACATTGGGTATTTTAGGGTTTTTGAAATTCATCCTCGCTAGTGCGTTCAAGAGACAGATGTGGTGGTGTTTGGGTTTAATGAAAGAAAAAAGGTGCTGGTGCGGGGCGAGGCAGCAAGGCGAGGTAGCGGGGCGGGGCGAGGCAGCAAGGCGACTCGGGTGTTCGGGTGCTTGGCGGAGCCGGAGGCAGCAAGGAGGGGAAATGAAATATTTCGCGGTGCTTGGCGGTGCTTTGGGAGATCGCCTTGCTTGGCGGTGCTTGGCGGTGCTTTGGGAGATCGCCTTGATCGAAAGAGATCGAAAGAGAGAAACTCAACTCCAAAATTGGGAGGGTTTTCGACAAAGAAGAGGGAAATAACGAAATATTTCGCAGCTAATCGATTATAAACCGGGAACTTAGCTCACCGACTGTTTTTGTAAAAAACAGTCGGTGTAGGTATCACCAACACCGACTGTTTTTAAAAAAAACAGTCGGTGTAGGGTATGAGCAACACCGACTGTTTTTTTAAAAAACAGTCGGTGTTGGTTTACTGACGGTTTTTTGTAAGAGAACAGTCGGTGTTGAGATTGTTCTTATTTACAATTTTACCAGCAGTCTCTACACCGACTGTTATATATTAAAACAGTCGGTGGTTGAGGGTCGGTGAAGGGGTTTTTTGTACTAGTGAGTGGAGGTCGGCCTAATGGACGTCAAATTAAATTAAATTCGATCCGATATTCGATATCCGATTGAAGCAGGTAAATCCACTACATTAAAAAAAAAATATTGCCCATTTCATATTACTGAAATATTTAATTACACTGTCCACTTGCCTCATCCGATACTACAAGTACAATATTAATATGAGCAGTGTATTAATATTCGGTTCTCATTTGATATTCAGAAGACCACTGCATACCGCATATACGGTATACGGCCGATTATGCAGATTTTTATTAAATATTTAATCCCACATACTTAAATACAATAAGGCAGCATGTAGAGAAGTTATAAAAAATTTCTAAGTGAAATGTTTGAAGAGAACACCTATCTGACAGGTCTAGAACTTATTTAACGGGTTATGAATTTGGTCCGAAACTCTTTTAATGGGTTTTGAATATTTTTTAACTTTTTTAAAGCATAGATTCAATATTCAGTCCGAATAGCTATTTTTTATTCGGCCGGACACCGAATAGGAATATACGGCCGAATATTCACCTAATAAAACCGAATTTTAAAACACTGAATACGAGACAATCAAAACAAAATATTGAACATATATAACACACCTATATACCAGTAACATATAAAGTTCAAAAGTAATTAAGAGTAGCTAATATTAAGCCACTTATATATTAAAGGGCTGAGGCTAATCTATTTTATATATATAATGCTGGAAGTGTTTTATTCTCAGCCCTTAGATTGATATCCAACAGATATTAATACATCTCATTCCTTTGCATTGACGCGTGTCAAAATTGCTTATATTACTATTTCCATTCCTTCTTCTATTCTTACCCGTTGGATTATATCCAACGAATATTAACATATTTCATAATACATCTCATTCCTTTGCATTGACGCGTGTCAAAATTGCTTATATTACTATTTCTATTCCTTCTATTCTTAACCGTTGGATTATATCCAACATATATTACCATATTTCATTTAAGGAATGTACAGCACTACTAGGTTGGTGAATCATCACCTTAACATTAGGGAATAATAAATATTCCTTTTCAAGTATTGCTTCTATTGGTCTTCTTATGTTAAAATATGAATCGAATAATAAATATTTCTTTTCAGGTGGTCTACGAGCATTAGGGTATGCTCAATCAACTTGAAAAAAAATATAATTTTTCTTTTGAAAATTTTTGTTTTTTTGTACCATAGTTTTGTCCTCCTATTTTGCTTGATAGTTATAAAATTTATATTATATTGTAATTATTCAAACTATCTGTGTTAATAGTTACAAAAATAATTTTTTTTATTTTTCTTTTTTTACATGATAAAGATTGATTGTTACTCTGTTTTCTATAGATCTATCAAAACCAAGTCTCACTGCATCATAACATAAAACCAAGTCACTTGTTTGAAACTTAGTGTTACAACGGGTTTCGAAGATATAAGTTCGTTTTTTCTATTAAGCCACAAAAAAAAATCAAGGTAAAGGTAAATCCATAAACTCGATGGATTTCATGTTTATTTAGAATATTGAAATCCTGAGCTGTCCTATGACTCATATGTCATTCAGAATCTTTTAACGAATCAAACCTGACGCGTGTCAAACTTTTTACTACTTTGCATTGACGCGTGTCAAAATTCTTTACATTTTTTTTGAAAGGTTGGTAGTGGCTAAATTCATTTCCAGTGCATTACTGTAATAGGGAATCTTTTACAATTACTTGATCTAGACCGTTCTTTTTAACTTGGCACGAATCTCAAAGTCCAATAATACTGCCCCCTCAGTCAGCCCGAATCCTAAACCGGCTGAGAGTTAATCTCAAACCGTAAATAGCTAATTGTAAAAGGTAATCTTTTACGGTACCGTCGAGGATATGGATCCGGTAGTGGCTACCAACTACAAAATTCTTTACATTGAACCGATAATTTCCTCCTCCGCCTCCCTTCAAACCCTTCGTCCTGCCTCCGTCTTCCGACCCTCCACCTTCGTTGCCTAAAAATTTGTGCTATCTTCACCTCCGCCGCCTCATCCTGACCTTTCTCTTCCCCTAATCTCCAATCGCTTTCTTCGTTCCCCCCTCCGGTTTCTAACCTCTAATCCTTTGCCTTGCCTCTAATCTTCGGCCCCTTCTTCTGCTCTTCTTCTCTGTCCGTTTCCTTGGTTCCTCTTCCAAGTACAGCTCCAGAATACGAAAAGCAAGGTACAACTCCAATTGAGAAATATATAATCTCTTATATGCTATTTTGTGAATCAATTTGACAGAAATTATGATAATTTATGTAGACTACAAAAGCAGCTCAATCATTTGTGTTATATTTGTAAGAAATTGTGGCAATGATGGGAGGAATGAGAATAGAACTTAGGTTTTGTTTTCAATCTTTTAATAGTTCTAACAAATTGCTGTCAAGAAGATATGGGGGCTCATATATTTGGTTGTTTCAATCTTTTAATAGTTTCGTGTATGTTATTATGGCTTTCCTTTTGAGAACATTTACCTCAACATCTATCAATATTGTTGCTTTTAATTGCTTATAATGTAAGGACATCTCTTACATTAGAACAACTTGATTAGAATTAAATTCGCTTTGCGTCAAAATTTTATAGCCATCCCATTTGTGTAACACAGCAAGTGCAACGGAACGAAAAACCTCCTCTCCTTCCCATTCCTGAGGTTTTAGCTTTAATTTAAGTTTGCCTGATCAGTTTTAATACCGAATTACAGATTCAATTGAACCCTAACCGTCTACAAATACTCTGCTAAACTAAATTAAAATAATTTGGGATTAGCAGAGGTTGTAATGTAAATATTTAAATTTTATATAAGATGGTTGCAATAGGATTTTGCATATATTTTACTAAATGATCACTTGCACACCATCAATTAAAATTATATTTTTCCCTTTTTAGTAGAAGATCTGGGTTGAGCACAGCCTTCGCCTCCTAGTTGTTCTCTTTTGTGTGTTGGTCGGGTGAGCAATATACAAACTTAAATATCACCAAACTTTAGAAAACTATAGCTATGAAATTGTACTTAGTGTATTGAACTGTTAGTTATTCTTTATTTCAGGTAGGAAATAGATTATAGTTAATAATATACAGTTTGGAACATATCAGGTTCAGTGGTTTTATGGGAGATAAAAACTTGAAAGGTTTTATTTAGTTGTTGCCACACTGGCACCATTGAAGATAACTAATGAAAAATTTCAATCTACAGAAACAATAGTTTAGGCACAATTGCATGAAAGGAACTGAATGGTCAGATTCTGTACAACATTTGAACCGAGGCTGTTTTGGACTTGTCTGTGTCTATGCTCACTAGGGGTTTAAATCTAACATTTAGTAATTTATGGGCTCTGATTTAAGTTTCAACTTCCTTTAATGTCTTTATAAGAAAAAAAAATGAGCAGCCTTTGACATTTTCTTGCATCTTCTCTTTTGTTGTTTTTCTATATGTTTTGTTTTCATAATTATCTAATGAAAGGCAAAAATTTATGAGTATGTAATAAAGGTGCATATGCACTTCTGTATAGGTCTAAGTTTTTGTTTCATCAGAGTTAAAATTTTTTACAACCATTTTTTATTTTTATTTTTGGTTTTTTGGGCAAATGAAAGTTTACTGATTCTACATTTTTTTATAAGTTGTTATACTGTTACATAAATATGGCACCATTGAAGATAAGTAATGAAAAATTTCAGTCTACAGAAACAATAGTTTAGGCACAATTGCATGAGAGAACCTGAGTGGTCAGATTCTGTACAACATTTGAACCGAGGCTGTTTTGGACTTTCTGTGTCTATGCTTACTGGGGGTTTACATCTAAGATTTAGTAATTTCTACTCTCTGATTTAAGTTTCAACATCCTTTAATGTCTTTATAAGAAAAAAAAATGAGCAGCCTTTGACATTTTGTTGCATCGTCTCTTTTGTTGTTTTTCTATATGTTTTGTTTTCATAATTATCTAATGAAAGGCAAAAATTTATAAGTATTTAATAAAGGTGCATATGGACATCTGTATAGGTCTTAAGTTTTTGTTTCATCAAGGTTCAAATTTTTTACAACCATTTTTTATTTTTATTTTTGTTTTTTTTGGGCAAATGAAAGTTACTGATTCTACATTTTTTTATTACAAGAGAAATCAAACTGGTACAAAAATCAACTCTGAATAATCAACCGCTAAAGCTCAGACGGTCTCTTCCGATTCAATTTAGTCGGTTTTGAAAATCGCCCAGTAATCGAGTAAACTGGATCAATTTAGTCTGCAAGGAAAT
Organism: Carex parvula; assembly: GCA_025461045.1. Taxonomy (NCBI): domain Eukaryota; kingdom Viridiplantae; phylum Streptophyta; class Magnoliopsida; order Poales; family Cyperaceae; genus Carex; species Carex parvula. The sequence continues at coordinate 152,868 of JAJGRW010000411.1, read as the reverse complement.
CAAAATAAAATATTATTTAAATTAAGCTTTTCTAAATGCATAAATTATGCAAACTGAAAATGGTAAAATGCACTTATAATTCTTGTTTTTATTATATTTATTTTCTCTGTAATCATTTATCATTCATTATGTTTTTCTTTGTATAGGTGAGTAGTGATGGCTGGTAGCGAACTTGTGGATAAAGACAAACTTATATTGAGAGGCCTACAGTTTCATGGTTTTCATGGGGTAAAATTGGAAGAAAAGAAATTAGGCCAGAAGTTTGTTGTAGATGTTGATGCATGGGTAGACTTGAGTGCGGCCGGTCAATCTGATGACATTGCTGACACTGTCAGCTATACTGATATTTACAGGTCTGCGCTCTTTTTTCTCATTTGAATTACATATCTATTTGGGTTGATTTCATTATTCGGTCAAATTAGGTTAAGTTCCTTTATTGAGGTATAAATCTACCGCCGAGCTAATCGAGTAAAGTCGGGATACTTTGAATAAGTTGGTTTTCAAATCTGTGACATTTTGCTTGAATTTTTGCAGTTACATTGGGTAACTAAATCTTACCTGAGGTTCAGTTGCAGAAATCAGGGTTTATTTTCATACTTAGATTGCATGAAAGCGTTAGCTTCAAGCAGACAACATTTCAATTGGAACTATGGTTTGGTCTGGCATTATGATTACATTGTGGTTACAAGCAAGTAGTCGCAATTGGAACTAAGTAATCATAGTTTCAATTGGAACTAAATAATAATAGCTACAAAATGTAATCATAGTCATTTAACAAGATTGTACCAAACCCTTATTTTTTTGTAGTTTCTTGAAGGTCAGTAGGCGATTTGCTATACTACCAAACCCTTATTATCATACTTAGTTTGGTTTTGGTACAGTAGTTCAAGTTGTGAATCAAGAAGCATGGGTCGCTTTACCCATAGCAGATGAGACTCAAATTTTGGCACGTGTATAACAGTAGTGAAACACCAAGCCTCATATAATGGGACATGGTACCATCTATTTTATTTGGCTAATAAATCCTGCCCTATGCATATTTCATGAAATATTATCAACTATAAAGGGACCATCTATTTTACCTGAATTACTCTCTTCCTTTATATTCAAACCCAATTTAATCATTTTATTCTTTCATTAGATAAGAACTAATTGCGGCTAAATACTTACTGGACTGGTACCAGTACTGTGCCATTTGAGCTTTCTGTTGTGAGTTTCTTTCTCCAATCTGCTCTATCCTTGAGCAGGGTAGGCATAATAAAGGAAACAAAGAAAAGGGGCAAGCTCGGGTAGGCACTGGTATGTGCCTTCCTAAACGTACTGTTACCAGCACCTATGGTTTGAATTGTTGCAATTCTTAGCAGAGAGTTTTCTTAAGCAAAATTGAAATTCAAGATATCGATCTTTGCTTAATCTGTCATTGTTTTTTTTTTTTTTCAAATTAAAACATGCCTTTTGTAATTAATACATTAAAAATTGCTGAATGTTGGTATAGGATAGTTAAGGATGTTGTGAAAGGCCCATCTCAGAACCTTCTGGAATCAGTGGCTCATCTAATTGCAAACACCACACTTCTCAAATTCCCTCAGATTTCAGCTGTGCGTGTGAAGGTCGGTAAGCCTCATGTAGCGGTACATGGTACCATTGATTACCTTGGAGTTGAGATATTTAGGTACAAGAAAGTTGAGAAGTAGGTCTAAAGATGAGATGAAAAGCTTTGAAGTAAGCTGATTGTATCTTAGTTGTATTTCATGTGATGAAATATATACTTATTATTAAGATGATTGTTCTTAGTTGGATTTCATGTGAAGAAAGCTGATTGTATCTTAGTTGGATTTCATGCTCACTAGGGATTTAAATCTAACATTTAGTAATTGACAAATTATCTAAACTTCTTTGGATATATACTAAATATGAACAATTATTTTAATTGAGGTTGTGCTTATTATTAATATGTAAATCCAAGGCATTATTAGAGCAAAAACACCAATACCGAATTATTCAAAATAAAAATTCAAAACCACAATAATGTGGCGGTTTTTCAATAAATTGAGAATTAGGATTTACAAATACTAAAATTGAATCTTTGAACAGTGAAAATGGGTTAGAAAAGGATTGCTGAATGTGGTTGGAATAAGGTGATAAAAGAGAAAAAAAAAATGTGAAACAGAAGAGCAAACTTGTGATTAGCCTCTTGAAACTTGTATTTAGACCAATCTTTATTCTATTTGGAAGGAATATAATATCTTATGAAAGAAGGATAAAGTATCTTACTCTATAAAAACAATTGATTAGAAATGAAGATATTCCACCAAATTGAAATAAAACCTTTTCCACTTTTCCAACGAAATTAGAACAAACACAAAAAGCTCTCTCTATTTGTTATTACATGTATAATTTTGGACAAGGACTTATATTATTATGTAGAAGTTATATCTATTTTTATTTAATATTTCAGCAAATGAACTTCTAAGCCACTGAAACTGAAAATTTTAGTCATGAGAAAAAGTGCATTGATGAAGCAAGAAAGTGTTATTGAAGTAACCATATATATTCCATTAAGTGGTTGATTCCATATTAGTAAAGGTTTTTTAATTTTCCGTTCTACCGTAATTATTTTTTTTTACAATTACTAAAACAAATTATCAAATCTGCTCCCACTCCTAATTTATAATTATTTCTACCCTAACCGCCCGTGGGCTGGGCGGTCCACTTTTCCCACCTGACCGCCCAGCCACTGGGCGGTCCACTACCACGAGCTGACCGCCCAGCAGCTGGGCGGTCCGCTATAAAACCCTATAAAAGGGGTTTTTCTCTCTCCAGATGAGCACAGTATTCATTCCTCCACACCAGAAATTTTCCAGAACCGAATGAGAGAATTTTGAGACGATTTTGAGGCGATTTTGAGGTATGGACAGTAACAGTGGAGGTAAGAAAGCGAGCAACCGAGATCGTGGCGTAGCGAGAGAAGGGTCAATTAGTGATCGAGGTAAAAATGAGGAAAAAAATACAAGTGTCAAATATGTCGTGATTTTTTAATTGTGAGACATGTAAGCTGGAGGAATGGAAGAAACGACATGTTCAGTATGAAATTTCAGACGATGACTTTGTGGAAAACCCCTACGGCTTTGGTTTGAAAAAGAAGAAAGTTGATCCAGAGCCTCCAGTATCGGACGATAAGTTTGTTCCGTGTACTGGTAAGGCTACCACTTCGTCTGCTGTGACTGATCCAGATCAGGCAAACTCTGATGATGACTTTGTGCCTTGCACTTTCAAGGCTCGTTGTAAGAAGTAGATTTTTTAAGAATTTATGTTGTAGAATTTTTAGGAATTTATGTCGTAGACTTTATTTCATTAGTTTTGTGTTTGTTTATGTTTTATGTTGTTAGTTTTTGTATACGTAATTAAGTAATAAAAATAACAAACTACCAATTAGAATAGTTCATAACTAGGGTTCACAATATACATCTAAAATAGTTCACAATATACATCTAAAATATTTCATAACTAGAGTTAACAAAACTTGGTAATCAGCGACGACGGCCGAACAAACTCAAAATACGACGTCTGGGTCTGGGTTCAGCTGGTTGTGCGGCACTACCGGATGTCTCTCCATGGCTACTACCGGTTCCTGGGCTTTCATGACTGCGGTGGCTACTACCGGTAGCCTTAGCAACAACTCTAGCATTTTCTCTTTCGTTGGCTTCGTTAATGGCATCTGCATTGCATTCCAGTTGAAATAAAATCAAAATAAAATATAAGTAAACAAATAAAATATAAGTAAATAAATAAAATTAACCGTACCTGCTCGCTGCCTGTCAGTTGTTGAACGGCGGGCCTGATGTCACATTCGCCTACCTTCCATCTCGTCCATGGTCATTACTTGACGCTTGTGGGGTCTTCTTCCTTTTCTGATCCACCCGCTTGCGGGATAGACTTTATCACCAACATAGGGCGGCCACTGATACTGGTTGGGATAAGGATGGAAAGATGCACCCCAAGTACTCGCAAGGTAATCGGTCCAGTACATGTTAGCGACATAATCATCCTCAGAGAAGTTTCTCTCTTGGCACACCGCCATAACATGAGAACAAGGTATGTGGGCCAACTGGATTCCTTGGCAAGTGCATGTTACAGTATTGTCAGGTGCAAAAATAACAACATACTTGAACATCCTTTTCACAAACTCCATAGTCCCATCCGGTCTACGGCCGGTTGGAGCAAACTCATCTGGACAGTGCACTTCGAATTCCATTTGGTTATCCCCGTACGGGACAACTCTCATAGCTGCACCTTTCTCCCTATGTTTCCTTAGTTTTCCTTCCACCCTTGTTGAAAACGTTTGATTCCTGGACAGTAATTCAGAAATATAAGTCAACAAATAAATATATACATACCTTGGCAAAATCTCTGAATAAAAATATACATACCTTGACAGTAATTCGAGGGTTTTAGCACGCCGTGCAACAAACCATGCATTTAACTTGTAGAAGGTGTCCTCCACAATTGCTGCCACGGGCAACTGCCGGCTCTGCTTGAAAACAGCATTTAAGGACTCAGACCCATTTGTGGTCATAATTCTCCATCGGAACCTCCATCACGGGCTTGCAATATCTTCTCATATCGAGGTGGCTCAGCCAGATCGGCGGGATTATTTTTTCCCACCTTGAGTAAGTACAAATTTGCCTTTGGACAGTACTGCAAATAAAACGTTTGATTAAATAATTCATATATAAGTCAGAAAATATCTGCAAAATGTAAGTACAAAATTCCCACATTGAGTAAGTACAAATTTTTTCCCACCTTGAGAAAACGTTGATTAAATAATTCAAAAAATATAAGTCAACAAATAATTCATATATACATACCTTGGAAAAATCTTTGAACATCTCTTCCACCCTTCTCGGCTTCTTCTTCTTGCAACCAATTCTGAATGTATCTGCAACCCATTTTCCAGATCCGCAGTTCTTGTGTAGGTTTTCTGTAACATGTTGCATACACAGCCTGTGCACACAATCGCCGTTCGCTGTCGACCACCCGAAATCTGGGCGATCAAAAACATATTTGATTCCTTTGTGCTGGTCTGATATGACACAAAAGAACCGGTCGCCAACCACTCGTCTTCTTACGAAGCTCATGAAAAATCCCCAGTTTTCCCCGTCCTCCTGCTCAACAATTGCAAAGGCCAAAGGCAACAACTGGTTTTCAGCATCATATGCACATGCGATCAGCAGTCTCCAGTCGTAACGGCCAGACAGGAAGCATGCATCCACACTGATGACCGGTCTAATGTATGGCACAGCTTGAATACATGGACCGAACGCCCATGCTATGGCCTTGAATTGTAACGCGTTGTCGACATCCCGTACGCCTATATTCCAACATTCAAAGACAGTGCCGGGATTTGTACTTGCTATGGCCTGCAGCAATGGTGCAAGCAAGCTGTATGAACCATGCCAGCTACCGAACATTCGACAAATCGCAAGTTCACGCCCTCTCCACAACCTGTTGTATTTTGGGACGACATGCTTGTAAACCCGTCTGACAGCTCTACCGACCTCCTTGAGGCTCATCGATGGGTCCTCCTTAACGTCATTCTCAATTACATCGGCAATAAGTGAAGCCGTAAGATTTGCATGGTCTTTCCTTGATGACGCAGCCTTGCATGTGTGAGGTGGTTCACACTTCTTAATAATCCATGCCTCGCCCTTACCCACAGGGGTTGCATATAGACGGAAGTGACAATGCACTCCGTCTTTACAAACAATTACCAACCTTCTTCGGTCCCTTTTTTCCTCTCGGCACTCCCAGTTGCCGTGAACATGGACCTCATGTATTTTCTTCACAAGTTCATCTATGTTGGTGTAAATCTGCTGCGGAGCAAGCTCTTGACTGTACCTGACACGAGGCCCAAAAAATGAGACGTCTGCCTCTTCAAAAGCAGTGGTATCGTTGAATGTGGGGCACGGATGCCTATCTGTCCGACCTCTAATCGAAAATCTGTCTTCCTTAGGTAAATAATCTCCATCACCTTCTGACTCGTGATCAGAATTCCAATCCCCTTCCCATTCGTCACCTGTTTCCAAATTTCTTTGTGGTACGGCATCGAGCTCAGCATCAAGGTCAAGGTCTCTCCGGGTAGCAATGGGTGACACTAAAGGTATTGATGGTGGTACAGATGGAAATCTGGGTTGGATTGGGGTTTCAGGAGGAGGTGGTGGTGGTGGTGGTAGATCGGTGGTAAAATCAGGTACATAATTCTCATAAACGGGTGATACGGGCGGTTCATAACTCGAGTGACGGGGGTTGTCATACCTCGAGGGGCCGGGGTTGTCATAACTGTAGTGACCCGAGTTGTCATAACTAGAGTGGCGGGGGTTACCATACCTCGAGTGCTCATGACCCGAGTTGTCATAACCCGAGTGCTCATAACTCGAGCTGTCATAACTCGAGTGACGCGGGTTGTCATAACCCGAGTGATCATAACCTCTATTTTCCCTAGATGTTCCAACCCCGGGTTCACGCTGAACTCTCCTGGAATATAAGTCCATTACCATTACCCCCTGTGACTCAAAAGTGTTGTAAACACTCCTCCATAACAACTCATCTGTTATTGGATACCGGGTATAGTAAGGTCTACCACCTCTTACTGTGTTAATCCGGGTAGCTAAATCTATATCACACCGGTTGGGGTTCACACCGATCTTTTCATACACAATACCCTTCAGTTCAACAAATGAGGTATTTGCATTTACCTCGAAGCCATATGCTGCTTCCTTAGTGTACTGTGCTCCCTCCGCACCCCGGGTAAACTTCCCGCCCACATACAGTGCAACCAACATATTTCTGTTCTGAAATTACTGTTCTGGAATTACTGTTCTGGAAATACTGTTCTGGAAATACTGTGCTGGAATCACTGTGCGGGAATCACTGTGCTGGAATCACTGTGCGGGAATCACTGTGCTGGAATCACTGTGCTGGACTTACTGTGCTGGACATACTGTGCTGGAATTACTGTGCTGGAATTACTGTGCTGAAATTACTGTGCTGAAATTACTGTGCTGGACTTACTGTGCTGGAATTACTGTGCTGAAATTACTGTGCTCAATCGCCTCAAAATCGCCTCAAAATTCTCTCATTCGGTTCTGGAAAATTTCTGGTGTGGAGGAATGAATACTGTGCTCATCTGGAGAGAGAAAACCCCTTTATAGGGTTTTATAGCGGACCGCCCAGCTGCTGGGCGGTCAGCTCGTGGTAGTGGACCGCCCAGTGGCTGGGCGGTCTGGTGGGAAAAGTGGACCGCCCAGTCCACGGGCGGTTAGGGTAGAAATAATTATAATTTTGAAGTGGGAGCAGATTTGATAATTTGTTTTTTTTGGGGGTTTTAATAAAAAATATCGGGAAAAAAATGCATTGATGAAGCAAGAAAATGTTATTGAAGTAACCATATATATTCCATTAAGTGGTTGATTCCATATTAGTAAAGGTTTTTTAATTTTCCGTTCTACCGTAATTTTTTTTTTTTACAATTACTAAAACAACGATCCAGATTAACTCCTAGTCCGTGTCTATTCGGAGATACCGCAGGGAGGACCGGTATTATTTGTGCTTTGAGATTTGTGCAAAGTTAAAAAAACAGTCCGAATCCACTAATTCTAAAAGATTTCCGTTTACATTACAGGGGAGATCCGAATTCAACCCAACATGGAGCATCTACATCCCTGGTATTATTAGAGTTTCTAATATGATGTGACAATTTCTAATCCAGTTTCAGGGATGTGAGAGAGTTTTTTATTTAGAAACTATGCAGTAAAATTTCTTATTAAGAAACTGTTTATAAACTCCATGTTGGCTAAACGATTGGCTCAAATGATTTCTCCTTTTTAATTTGTTGCTGACGTGGCTTAATAGAAACTTTAAAATTAATTTTAAGAATGTGAGAGTTAGAAATTTTAGAGACCTTAATTTCTAAAAAGTAGTTAACAGTTATTTAGAAACTCATTTGAGTTGCTGGGATGTAGACCTCATTAGTGATTTCTCAAGACCGGAATTCAATTGTTAAATTGCTATTTAAAAATAAAAATCGCTACCCGAGAATAAAAAAATCACTACCCAAAAATGAAAAATCACTCTCTATGTGTTGTTGAGTGGCAAAAAAATTAGTATCCAAAAAGTTACAGACTTGAAATTCGGATAAAAAAATTCTAAGAGATATTAAAATCGAATGATTTCATCTCATCTTTTATCTCAAAAAAAAAAAAAAATTCAAACCGTCCGGTCAAGCATCATATAAATTTTAGATAACAAAATTGATTTCTATTTTTATATTAAACACCTCCATCAAGGACTGTATTAAAAGATAAATTTTAAATATTAACCCCCCAAATAAAATAATTTTTCTTATTTTAATTTTATGCATCTTTTTTATTTTTTTACGTGTAGAAGTCTAAATTTATTTAGATATGTACTTGCCACACGTATTCGCCACAAGTTTATTTAGTGTGCCTTTTTTTGGTTCTTATTTCTTTCCATTTTTAAATGTTATTTAAGAAATTTTTGAATTGATTAATAATTGATTGGTCATGCCTTCATTTCTTTCTATAGAAATGTTATTTGTCATTTAATGATTCCATTTAACTAAACATGATTCTATTATCTATTTTAGATATACAAATGCATATAAATTATATAAAGATAAAGATACCTCTTATAATAATACAACATAAGGTATCGTAACATGTCAACAATTTTGATGATTTTTTTTTCTTGTTTCCCTATTAAGCAACATAAAAAAATTGTTATGTAATAGTAAAAAGAAAAGCTCGTAGGTATGTCATTAATAAATAGACTTTATATTTTTATGAGAATTTGTTGATCTATTTTTTTATTGACATGATTTTTTATAATGATATATCATTTTATTTTGAGAATTTTTTTTCTCTTATAATATGTGTCCATGAACACGATACTAGTAATAAATTAATAATGTACTCAAAACTTTTAGCACATGGTATTGACCATCCGATTTTTTTTTCCTTAGAGCATCTACATCCCAGCAATTCAAATGAGTTTTTAAATAACTATTAATTATTTTTTAGAAATTTGAGCTTCTAAAGTTTCTAACTCTCACATCTTTGAAATTAATTTTAGAGTTTCTATTAAGTCACGTCAACAATAAATTAAAAAGGAGAAATAATTTGGTCAGTATGGAGTTTATAAACAGTTTCTTAATAAGAAATTTTACTGCATAATTTCTAAATAACAAACTCTACCACATTTCTAAAACTGAATTAGAAACTCTAATAGTACCAGAAATGTAGATGCTCTTATCTGCTCTCAATTAATGTTCAGACTTGAGATCAAATTCAAAATTATAGTTCTGATCGGACGGTCCGAACTCAAACTCAAAAGTTGAGGTACCTCGTAGCATCGGAACTCCGGTCTCCGGAGCGTGGTGACTGGTCACCATATTATGGGGGGCCCTTCCGCTTCGTCCCAAACTAAACCCTTTGTCGTTCCGTCCCAAAGTCCCAATCGCTTCCTTCCTTTATGTGCTGTGATTTGCCAAGTTGACCGTCTCCACGGTTCCACCTAAAACGGAAAACAAAAAAATCTCTCAGAGATGGTACAGTGGGTTCTGGTATTGCACGGGGTGTGCACGGCGACGGTGGTGGTCTCCTTCTTGTGCGGCCAGTGGCCTATTTTTCAGGGCACTTTCATCGAACGCCTTCACCATTTTCTTACCTTTGGCGCCTACGACTATTTCCTGTACTCCTCTTCCTCTTCTAAATCCGGTCAATAAACCTTTAATTAAGTATTTAACAACAAATTAGCCCAAGTAGAAGACAGAATATAGCTACTAGGCCTCCTTTTAACTAAGTCAAACTGAGTTCAGTTCACAGCAATTGGCCTGATCTAAACATGGAGATAGAAAGCAACTATAACAGTTTGGAAAAACCAGTACTGGTGTGGTGGTGCCATTCCATTACCAGGCACTGTGCTTCTTCATTTGGTAGCATAACCTGATATTGTAATCCTCAAATTAGCCAAGAAGAAGACAGAATATAGCAACTAGGCCTCCTTTTAACTAAGTCAAACTGAGTTCAGTTCGCAGCAATTGGCCTGATCTAAACACGGAGATAGAAAGCAACTATAATAACAGTTTGGAAAAACCAGTACTGGTGTGGTGGTGCCGTTCCATTTACCAGGCACTGTGGTTCTTCATTTGGTAGCATAACCTGATATTGTAATCCTCAAATTGTACCCTATGTTGCTGCTAAGTGGTGTATTTATATTATGAATCTTACATATATTTCAGACGATTTGTGGGGAAAATATTTGGGTCAAGAGCTACGAATTGTGTGCTTGGTGTAGAGCGATATTGCTGTGAGCGGCCAAATCCAACATTACAAGTTTGTAAATATATAATTGTCACTTCTTCTCACATATATTAATATTCTGTTGGTTGGGTTGGTTGAAGAACAAATTATGTTAATCGCTTATAACAGTTCTGATACTTCTGTTGATTGAATTTTGTCCCTTGTTACCCAAGGACCTGGGACTGCTGTCTAGCTACTTTGTACAGATTTATATTTAATACTCAATTAACCGGCAATTAAGTGACCCCACCCAAACCAAGAAGATCAAAGTGTGACCCAACTGCTATTGATCCTATGCCCGTGGTTATATATGGATTAAGAGTGCACTGTACTGTATTGATGGCATTATACTTGGCTGCTTGTTTAGTAATCTGTGTTTGTCTAACAATGCAGATATTTTATCTCGTGATAATTGGAGTGACATATATGATTGTAGCAAAGTCATCTTTCAAGTACATTCCTGGATACTATGTTAGTGAATACCATAGGTACTTCCAGAGAAAAGAAATCCAAGTTTTCAACTATGCTTTTTTTTTTTTTTCAGTTTAGTTTTTTGCATTCATAAATTAGAAATTGTGTCCTACTATGGATTCTTATTAAAATTGTGGGCCCACAATTAGAATATTATTTATGAATGTTCATGGCTTCCAGGATTAATAGCGGAAACTGGGCAGACATCGAACAAATTTGGAATTTTACTTGTAGTTGTACGTTTGAAGATGTTTAGGATCTGTTTAGCAAAACCCATGCTTCCTACACTTTTCTTACTTTGTGTAGACAAAGCCACTAAAGTACAAATTTCATTGATAGGTACTTGAGCGTGGTGGCGGTGGTAGTAGGTCTCGTACTATTTGTCTTGACTAGTTTCTCTGATCCAGGAACTGTCACAGCTGAAAATGTTTCTAGATATATATTAGCTTATCCTTATGATGATTTGATATTTGTTGAGAAGGAATGCTCCACTTGCAAAATTACAAGGTACTTTGCTCAGCTGCATTGTTTTAGTTTTAAATTATTTTCAGTACAAGTACCAGCAATGAATATCGACTTGATAGTTTTGGCTACTTTGGTTTGGTTTTAATTTTTTTTCCTGGTTTGTTCTTTATGCTTACTTGGGGTTTAGAATGGAATTCCTTACTTTCTTTCTTTCTTTCTTCTTTTTTTTTTTTTTGGCAATTTGTACTTGAGTGCAGTTTATACCGTGTCTTAAATAAGAGTACAAATCTTCTTTTCTTCAAGATTTTTTTAGTTAACACTACCAACTTCTAGATTACTGGATCAGCTAATGCTTAAGAGCCCTCACCACTCATGAACCTCTACTCAGTAGGATTTAGATGCTGGTTTCTTAATTTGTATGTCCATTGTCAGCAACACAACAAAGTGATGACCAATTTAGTCATATATACCTTAGTGTTCATTTGACATTTCACCGTTATTATTTTAATAACATGAAGAGCTTTGGTTTTTATATCTGAACCTGAGAAAGTTTTGGGAACTTCTTTCAAATACTGTAAAATACTTGCTGCATTTTGTAATAAAATCAATACTGATATGGCTGGTACATTAATAACCCTTGTCTATAAGCATGCTCCTTTTCTTCTTATATAATGTTCTTTTGTAAAATGTGAAAAATCAGACCTGCAAGAGCAAAGCATTGCAAAATTTGTGACAGGTGTGTCGCTCGATTTGATCACCATTGTGGATGGATGGTATGCATTATACTATTTACTAATTGTACTTAGTCTTCAATGTTTCAGACTTGCTTTTGTGATTGGTTGCAATACCATGAAAATTAAGGCTAAACTCGTGCTTGAAGCAGTAATTTGTGGCCAAAAAATAAGTCCCTACATATTTTTAATTGGATGTTACCGGTATGGTACAGTCTGAAGTCGGGTGAAATTATTGATTTGTACTCGGTAGTCAGCACTTGAACTGGGTAAACTGTTAACTATTATATTTAATATCTTGGTTGCAGAACAATTGCATTGGCGAGAAAAATACACGTTATTTTATCGCTTTCTTGTTTTGGTAAGCTTTATTCCTTATAAAATTCTATGTTCACATATATCGAATAAGAATTTCCCTCTTGGATGTTAGTACTTATTGGGTCATTCTGATTTGTTTTATCCTTTCTATTTTTTATATTTTTTGCTGTCCAAATGCTTAATTTTGATAAATTAAACATGGGAGACTTTTTTCTGCAAATTATGCAATTCATTCCAACTAAGCAACTCTTTCTGTAATTGAGTCTCAACTAATGATGAATTATTGCAAATGGGCAATACCTAAAATAAGTCTCAATTTGAACTCATTTTTGTTTCAATTTCCTTTTCTGTTGAATTTAGCACACAGACTATACCTAGGAAATGGTGATGAAAGGGAAAAATAGTATGGCTAAAAGGTATCACCTGGTCATACTAGGTAGATGGATGATGTGGGATGCTGGGTCATACTGGTATCAGACCTCAATGAACACTTAAGCATAGCCTTAGAAAATATTTCAACCGTAGCTTTACGATTAAAAACAATGTTCTTATTTTCTTCCTATTGTGATTTATCTATCATGTCTCCTGACAGGCATTTCTTAATATGTTTATATGGAGCTGTTGTACTTGGGTTGATTCTTGCTGGTCAATTGCGTGAACGCAAAATTATCTATATTTTAACAGGTAAGTATATTTAGTTCTGTGGTGCTGATTTTTTTTTTTTCGGGCGGGGAGAGGGTGGGGGGCAAGCTTGCAGATAATAACTGCCATAAGCTGCCCGTTGCCACTGACAGCCTACTGGTGCATTCTTGTCTTTGCACTTATTTTGAATAGACACTATTAGGTGTCTCACCAGCACGAAATCACTGCATCATTTGTTCACCGTATATTAAACTCTCCTTTTTTGTTTACTTGCTATGCCTTGTTTGACAATATTTTTCTTATTTTTGCAGTTTATTATGGTATTGAAAATTCATTCTCGGCCTTGTTTCCCCACGTTGTGCAGGTAAAGAACCTCAATTTTAAAGAAAATAAATATGATGAGTTAATTATTACCCTTTTTTTTTTATATATTTAAAAGTGCCTAAAACTTTACTAAACCAAAAAACCAACCAAAAACAGAAAGAACATAAATTACGGATTTGACGTATTTACAGTACATATCATTCCTGTTTTCTGCAGTATGTTCTGGCTTCATACAACACACAAATACTCCTGACTGTGTTTCTGGGCATAATATCACTTCTATTGGCTGGCTTTTTCGGTTATCATGCACACCTCTGCCTCACTAACATGACAACTAATGAGGTTATTTCCCAATTCAATGCAATTCTCTTCTTTAATAAGCTGGTCTGCCTTTGTTTTTGCTTACAATGATGGACTATCTTTTTGTGAATAATAGAAATTCAAGTCCCTACAAAATAACAAATATTCATGTGCCCCTGAATAGCCTTTTAACATTTCCCACTTCCCGTTATGTAAGCCCTCTTTATGTAAAAGGAATGTCCAAACTACTCTTTGAAAACTTGAGCATCTTCTTTCATATGTAATATGTTTTGCACCAGTTGTTTTTGTTTGGTACTGGAGAACTGGTAGATTAGGCAGCAAGTATGGTTTCTTTTATGCTAATCTTCATATTCTTATTTGAGGGATAGAAGTATCGCTTCTTTAGACTATAATTATGATTTATTTAACTGAAGTATGGTTTCTATATACTATAATCTTAAAACCAACTAAAACATGCAATAATTTACTGGTAACCATGGAACATGTTCTTCACTCTTCAATATACCTCAGCCTCAGGGGACATGTACCGCAATAAAATTAAGAGAAGTGCTCAGTTATAAAGAAATTTATAGTTATGCTCAGTTATAAAGGAAAAAGCAAAAGAAGCTAGTTAGTGATACAAAATTAAAGTTATGCTCAGTTTAAAAGGGTTAACATTTAAAATAAGAACAAGTTCTAGCAAAATAAGATATGTGGTAACTGATTTTCCCTGAACTAATGATTATATGTTTTTTGTGAGTTAAAATTTTCTTCTATATTTTAATAATTTATTCTCTCTCTCTCTCTCTCTCTATGTATATATTATGCATTTGTAGACTTTCAAATGGCAAGACTACATTACTTGGAAGAGAAAGGTCAATGAGGCCAAGACCAGTGGGACCGCACTGAAGGCGAGCTTAAATTCAATGAATGCCAAGCCACCCGTTCCACAGAGCAAATGGAGGACTTTTTTCAAAAAATCACCATTGCAGAAAGCGGAGCCCATAGTTGTAAATAATGTGTACGATAAGGGAGCTATCTGTAATTTGTACGAGATTTTGGTGCCATTGTCGCAGAGGCGGTCATTCTTCCACTCAAAAGCTGCGTGAAAGTAAAGCTCTTCCCTTTAAAATTTTGTTTTTTTTTAAATAATATTTTCAAATTAGTAATTTAATTTTGTAAGTTGTATCTTCATTTATGAGTCTGGCTACTCTAACATCAGTGTTATTTCAGCCTATATAACACCAACTCCAAAACCTATCAAATTGACTTCAAACGGTGAATCCAAACCGTTCAAACCGATCTACTTCATTAGTTATGCATTTACATGCAAAATTTATAATTTTTTGAATTTATTTAGTATCAAGCAAGCGGTCAAATGTGTGAGTTTTAAAATTAATTTAATACATTCGTTTTTCAACATTTTTTACCGCTTGATTTGATACTAAAATAACTCGAAAATATAAAAAAATTGCATGTAAACGCATCACTCATAAAGTAAATCGGTTTGAACGGTTTGGATTAGTCGTTTAAAGTCTATTCAATCAATTTTGAAGTTAGTGTCATATGACACCAATGTCATACTAGCCGGACTCGTTTAAAAAGCTTGTAATAGAAGGCGTCCCTCGGTTGGTATCAGCTGCTCTCTAATTGAGTAGATACAATTGAAGAGGCCTAGGAACTAGATCATGTCAAGATATAGATTGGACGGCCCAGATCTGGCTATGATTATCTCAATGTTTGCTTACAATTGGAAGAGCTCAACTCATTTGAGAAGGTTGGTGTTGGTTTAGGTAAACTGTAATTGACATCTTAACAAATGGCAGGAGAATGTTAAACGTGGGCTTCTGTTTCTAAAATTAAAGTCAAAAGTTTCTGAAATAAAATTTCTATAGTTGTTACAGGGCGTAGTGTGTAACAGCTGTTTTCGGACCCAAAAGAAATCGCATGAAACCCTAAAATTACGTTGAGATTTCTTATTTTTTTATTTTAACCATAACGGGAGAGGATTTTGTCCGATGCCCATCGGACCCAAACTTGTCCGATGGGCAGTATCCACCGTCCAATCTCAATTTCTGAGATATCGCTTGATTAACGGATTTTTTTATAGAACTCAGATTTATACCCGTTTTCTCTCCGAACCCGATATTTTTCATACACAATGGTAGTTTAACCTGGTGGTCAGGTTACCAGTAGGAACCAACTCTGTTCAGGCTTCAATTTTTGCATAATTTCCACATAAGCAGAAAAAAAAATCTGATAACGAATATATTAATGCTACTGTTGTAAAGTATAATTCAAGTCAAATACAATAAGATTTAAAGAAATGTTTCGCTATGCAGGCATTTGAACTTGATATTGGTACCGTTTCAATATAAATTCTCATTTTACTGATCTTAAATCAACAACTAAATTTCGTTTAGTCAATTAAAATATATGGAACTAAACCAACAAATTAGTTGAATTCGTACACATCAAAGTATCAAACCTTGCACATTGTATATGTAAAAAAATTTGTGTATACAAATCTTCAAGTCCTATCGTCAACATATCACACATACACTATGAAATTCAAAAGTGGAGGTCATCAAGTTAGAGATCAGGGACTGCGGCTGTCCTAGTTGTTCTAGCTTCATCGAAATTATATATATATATATATATATATATATATATATATATATATATATGTAGAGTATGGCTAATTTGCTTCCGGAAGCATTTCGGCAAGATGCTTACGGGGACATATCTTAGTATTTGATGTTCAAACAACAAATTCAAACCGTTAGATGTTCAATCTATATTAAAATGTACTTGGAGACCAAATTTTACATTTTTTGAATTTTTTTACTATTTATTAAGTTAGTTTGAAAACCGCTGTTTTTATTAAATTTCTGCACCATTGAAAACAGCGGTTTTCAAACCAGCTTAATAAATAGTAAAAAAATTTCAAAAAATATAAAATTTGGTCTCCAAGTACATGTTAATATAGATTGAACATCTAACGGTTTGGATTTGTTGTTTGAACATCAAATACTATGATATGCCCCCGTAAGCACCTCGTCCGAAATGCTTCCGGAAATATATATATATATATATATATATAGAGTAGGAGTAGAACTAGGGTGCTCCTAAGCTCACCAAGCCCTTCCGTGAGCGCGACTCTAAAACCTATCAAATTGACTTCAAACGACATTTCCAAACCGTTAGATGTTCAATCTATATTAAAATGTGATTGGAGACCAAATTTTACATTTTTTGAAATTTTTTTACTATTTATTAAGATGGTTTGAAAATCGCTGTTTTTATTAAAATTCTGCACCATTGAAAAACAGCGATTTTCAAACCATCTTAATAAATAGTAAAAAAATTCCAAAAAATGTAAAATTTGGTCTCCAAGCACATTTTAATATAGATTGAACATCTAACGGTTTGAAAATGTCGTTTGAAGTCAATTTGATAGGTTTTAGAGTCGCGCTCACGGAAGGGCTTGGTGAGCTTAGGAGCACCCTAGTTCTACTCTATATATATATATAGAGAGAGAGAGAGAGAGAGAGAGAGAGAGAGAGCAACCTTGGCAGCCCTGTCAAGATTTTCAAAAAGAGAGCGGAGGGATGGATGTGGGGAGGGAGCGTGAGGGAGAGAGGTGAACAGCGGGTCAATTGGGAAGATGAAAAATATTGGGTTCGGAGAGAAAACGGGTATAAATCTGAGTTTTATAGAAAATCCATTAATCAAGGGATATCGATTGGACGGTGGATACTGCCCATCGGACAAGTTTGAATCCGATGGGCAAAAGAGACGGTTTTAATCGGGTCTGGATCCCTAAACTAACTCAATCTTTGAGTTTTGGATTGAGACCGTCCAATTCGAATTCATCGCTTCAGATTGTCTCGAAATTCGAATGCATCGTCAGGATGTGTGCGCTCACTTTGCGGATGGATTTTCACAGATTTGAATCGGACGGTCTCTATCCAAAATCCAAATATTGAGTTACATCACTGGATTCGAATTGGTTTTAATCACTATACCAAAGATTATTAGTTTTTTGAACCGAAACGAAGACAAAATGCCGACATTTTTATTAATATCCAAAGTTAATTAGAAATTAATATTTATGTCTAGAATTTCCGTTTTTCGCCAAAAATGTCCAAACCGGCCATTTTTGCCGGTTTGCTCTTTTTTTTTTTAGAGACACTATGAAGAACAAAATAATGAAATCTAACACTGAAAATTTGAATTTTTTGTTTAAATTATTTGTTAAATTACTTCTTTTGATTTATAATTAGCATATTTATACTAAAATACACTAGATTACTTGAAATTATGTTGAATTACACTATATTACAATAAATTATGTTGAATTACACTAAATTACGTTAAATTACGCTAAATTACAATAACTTCGCTAATTATGCTGAAATACGGTAAATTACGCTAAACTACGCAAAATTACGCTAAAGTAGACCGATTTTGTGTCATTTTTCATGAATCATAAAAAATAGTAAAAAAATTACAAAAATAGTTAAAATTGGTATTCTACAAGTTCATTATGTAACTAATTTATTGAGCTACTTAGATTGAATAATAGAAATAAAAAAATCTTAATCGGAAACTTCAACTCAAGTTTTGAGGCTCTTCCCTTAGTTTTTTGGCAATTCTGAATTTTGAAATTCGGCATAGTAGGCACAAATGCATGCGTTTTTTCGCAAGCTTTCCGAAAAGTGGTCATTTGCTAAAATCAGACACTCGAGCGTCGTTTATGACCGTTTGAAGTTTCATTGTCGTTTTTCGCCTTTTCAGTGAAGAGATCGTCCCTATTCATATGTAATTTAAAGTAATTTACCGTATTTTAGCATAATGTAATGTAATTTAGTGTAATTTAACTTAATATAGTGTAATTCAATATAATTTCAAGTAATTTAGTGTATTTTAGTATAAATATGCTAATTATATATCAAAAGAAGTAATCTATCAAATAATTTACATAAAAAAAATTCAAATTTTTAGTGTTAGATTTCATTATCTTGGTTTTCACAGTGTCCCTAAAAAAAAAAGTAAACTGGCCATAAAATGGCCGGCTTATTGGGAGAGTAAACTGGCCATAAAATGACCAGTTTGAGCATTTTTGGTGATACTCCAGAATTCTGAGCATAAATATTAATTTCTATTAAACTTTGGATATTAATAAAAATGTAGGGACAAAATGTCTCGGATTGATTGTTCATTGTTGAAAACGCATAACCTTCGCTTTGTTGTTGCTTGCGTAAAAATATTAGACAAACTCACCTATAATTCTATATGCATGCTTGACCTTGAAGGCTTGAAGCATCAACTTATTTCCATTGATCCTGACATACAATCGTACAGCACTATATTAATAGCACTTTTCATATGAACAAAAGGCACAAGTCTGGTTCTTCTGTGGCGCATTGGCGTACTGCATTTTGTGAAGATTCCATGCTCCTTTGAACTTTGAACGCTGCTTTTATATTATTATTATTATTATATTATTTTATGGATATGTCGGTCGCGGTCTCGCGGACCCAACAAAATTCATAATTGTATTGAACGATCAATCATAAATTCATCAATTATAAATTCATAATAAACCTCATTGCAATTATTTTCAAGCTCGTGCTATCAGATTTAGAGGCATAGTTACATTGTTGTTGGTAGGTTATTATAGTTTAATTTCTTAATTATGTATATTAAAAATTTAATATTTTTTTAAGCATTTATATTGAAATTTAATATATTTTTTAAGTATTTATCAATACACACTAAGATTCCCTCTTGAACAAAAAGAGTATTGATTTTTTCATGCCACATTCCCTCTTGAACAAAAAGAGTGTGTGTCGTGCCGTGACTAAGTTAATTTTTCACGTATTGTGCTGTGTCATGACCAAAATGTTAATGGATAGTCACGTCACGTGAGTCACGCTGTGCCTAAACGTGACTTGCATGACTTGCGTGACCATTTGATCATAATTTAGGTATTAGTTTATTCAAGATTCACCATTCGATCGAGATCTAACAGTCCTAATTACACGTGACTCGCGTGACCACGTGCTGTGTCGTACTGTGCTAAATTTTCTAAAAATGATCACGGCACGGGACATGCGAGTCACGTCACGTAACCGACACGCTTGTCGTGCCGTTCCGTGTCATTGCGTAACGGAATC
The DNA here is from genome assembly GCA_025461045.1 of Carex parvula. NCBI lineage: Eukaryota > Viridiplantae > Streptophyta > Magnoliopsida > Poales > Cyperaceae > Carex > Carex parvula. The sequence continues at coordinate 133,056 of JAJGRW010000411.1, read as the reverse complement.
GGCTCCGCTGTGCTATTTTTCTCACTCTAATAATAGGATCAAATTCTACTTAAGTCAAAACATTTTGATTTCACAAGAAATTAATTATTAGACTATACATTTATTTAATTGGATCAATCGAGCACTACTAGTACAAGTTCAAACTTATCAAAATAATTTTCATGTATAATAATAACCTCAAAGCTTATTGAATTAGTTTATAATAATAAATTCAAAATCATTTAAATTGATATATTGAATCTTGAGTGATGTATTTGTATGTTAAATTTATAATTTTCAATTTTATTCTATATAAATTCAATCTGTAAAAAAATAATGAAACAAATAAACTCTTTGAATGAGGTTTTATACTTTCATATATATTCTGACCGTTTGATTTATATTAAACAAAAAAAATATCATCAAATGTAAACGTCACTATTAAGTAGATTGATATATGTTTGAAATAATGTTAATGGACTCACATATAGTGAGTTCAAGCTCATACTTAGCTTTACTCACATTAGTAGAGTGAGTCTATGGTACTATGCATAGCACAGATTAGTCCGTACTACGAAATTATATTTTCATTTTGAAAATTCTAATAGTGGATCCGGACCGTTCAACGTGATCTCCACATGAATATGTATTTGCAGACTAAATTTTATATTTTTTCAAATTTTTTACTATATTTTAAGATAGGTAGAAAATCACTTGATCTGACCATCTAAAAACAGTGATTTTCTACCTATCTAAAAAAATTCTAAAAAATAAAAAATTTAGTCCACAAGAATATTCTCATATGAAAATCATGTTGAAGGTTCGCATCGACCGTTAGAATTTTGAAAACGAAAATATTGATCCATAGTACGAACCAATCTGTGCTATGCATAGTACCATAGACTCACTCCACATTAGTATATCCATATAAAACCAACAAAATATGATATAGATGTCCTTTAATATTTCTTTATGACTTTGACAACTACTTTTAACATGTTTATTTTATTGAAAAGTGCTAAACATTGTGAGGGCATTTTGGTCATTGACTTGCTCACATATAAATAAGGCATCACATAGTGTGCAAATACTGAAATGTGTTAAGCTTGCATAAATTCAAAATTAAGCGTAACCAACATTTTTTTTAAGAATTGAAAAAATCATAAATTCCACATCATATTGTGGGCACTTGAATCTAAAATATATCACAAGTTAGTAATAATTGCCCATAAAAGGGAGTCTGGCTAGTATGACCTCGGTGTCATATGACACTAACTATAAAATTGATTGGATAGACTTCAAACGACTAATCCGAACCGTTCAAACCAATTTACTTTAATAGTGATGCGTTTACATGCAAAAAATTTATATTTTCTAGTTATTTTAGTATTAAATCAAGCGGTAAAAAATGTTAAAAAATGAATGCATTAAAATTAACTTAAAAACTCACACATTTGACCGCTTGACTTAATACTAAATAAATTCGAAAAACTTATAAATTTTGCATGTAAACGCACAACTATTGAAATAGATCAGTTTGAACGGTTTGGATTCACCGTGTGAAGTCAATTCGATAGATTTTGGAGTTGGTGTTATATAGGCTGAAATGACACTGATGTCATACTAGCCAAACTCCATAAAAGGCTCTTCTCATTTTATTTGCATTGATATACTATTGTGCTAATATGAATAGTCATATCAGCACTCTACTGTTTTTAGAAGAAAAATTATGACGAAATTACTTAACCTCTTGAAAAAAAAATTCATAATACCCAATGGGTTAAAATGAAAAATAAATAAATTCAGCGACCTCGATAGAAATAACTCCGAAAAATAATATCATCACATGAGTAGGGCTCATAAAAGCAGAGGCGAAACTAGAAAATTTAGATTAGAAGGGTCGAATAGTAAAATGTATAATATGATGTAAATGCGTAATATATTGTCAATAAAATTTGAATTCAAGTATTTACAATCACAAAATTAAGTTCTAACCACTGTATTACAAGCACACATTTAACATTTTATAGTAAGGTTGAACTATATAAAAACTAAAAAAAATTGATTAATTTTCTAATAAATAAAGCTCGAGCAAACTAATTTTAATTTTAATTCTAATTTGTTTTTAAATCAAAACGAGTTAAATTTGAATTAAAAAATTAATCATACTATCGAAGTTAAATTGGCTCGAGCTTTGTATTTATTTTTGTTTTATGTCAAAAAATAAAATGTAAAGTGTATAATACTCATTTTAGATAAAAGCTATTTAATTGCTGATTATGTTAATTTTATATTGAAATTAAAAAAAAAATACATATATCTAAAAATGAGGCTCTTTATGTTGTATCAATAGTTAGATATTATAAAAATACATATTTCGAATTCAGCTTGAACGAGTTAATTAAAAATGATTTGCTACTCAAACTAAAAGTGTAATTAATCGAGTTAAATTTAAATTAACTTTGAAAAGAACACCAACAAGTCATAGAATACGAGCTCAACTTGCAGCCTTAATTAACTTAGAGAGAGTTCGTATCCTCTGCATTAACTCAAAAGGAAATCTTTTGAGTTAATGAATTTCGACCATCCGATCTGTCTTAAGATTCGTGCGGACTAGATCCGCACGAATATTGAAAATCCTCCTAAGTTATAGTCAGAAGCCGGATTGGCTGCTTTTAAAATCAGACGGTTCAGATTTATTAACGCAAAAGATACCTTTTTGAGTTAATGCAGAGATACTCGTTCACTTAGAGCAAGCACCGACAATACAAGTCCAATTAAATAATTAATTAATATATATAAAAGAGGAAAATCTGCTGTCTCCATCCACCCCATTCAACCCGGGTACGGATCCCCTAAAGTAACTCAATCTTTGGTTTTGGATCGAGACCGTCCGATTCAAATTCGTCGCTCGAGATCGTCTCGGGATCGATTTTGTCGTCGGGATGTGTGCCATTCTTCGGAGATGGATTTTCGCGGATTCGAACCGGACGGTCTCAATCCAAAACCCAAAGATTGGGTTACTTTAGGGGATCCGGACCCTTTCAACCCAACCAATCATATTCTTTCCTCGTCTTTCCTTTCATCTGGTGTAAATAAAAGAGTGTTAAGAGGTGGACTTGTCACAATAAAGAGTAATTTAAATCTCTAAAAGGTTTAAAAATGTGTTAATAATTAAATACTGTTAAAGTATTAATTAATTAATAAAAGAGCGGTTGTGAGAGCGATGGCGCTCCTTCCCTCCCCAACCACTGTCTCTTTGATCCGCATTTCTTCTCTAAATCTGACCTTCACTGCTCTACACTACGCCAACAAGAGAGAGAAAGAGAAGAGATTTGTCTTAAGATGGGTTTTCGCCTCTCTCTCTTTTCATTCTCATTCTCTCTCATCGCCTGTCTCCTGTTGCAATGCGCCAGATCTGATGGTCAGTGAACTTTCCTTGTTATTAAGTTAATTTTAGTTTGCGAAATGGATCCAATCTGAGTCGGTAATTTGGTTAGCTGTTGCCAGGAATCAGTCCAATTTGCATTGGTATGACGCTGGATCTGATAGCGTCTAATTATTTAACTCCAAGTACTAAATTGCAATTGCATTTCACTTTTTATTTACATAAAGGTTTAGTTAAATAGCATCCGATTCTCTTTATGCTGGACTGATTCTTAGGCTGGACTGAGATTATTATTAGTAGTAGTGTCCTGTCATATGGACAAAGCATCTAGCGTTAAATTCAGATCTGTTTTACCAGCTTATTTGGATTATTATTTATTCATTAGGGTTTTATACAATCATGAAAGGACTCAGTGTGGTGAATTGGCATGGTATGTTTCACCAAAAAAATAAATTGTTGAAAGCATGATTTTGAAATTTTGCATGCCAGATCTTGCGGTAAGCTATATACATGAAACAAAGGGCATTTTGTTTGATTTTAGACTGAAATGATTTTAAATTATGATTTTTTTGCATGGTGGATGCATATCTGGTTCAGTAATCAGAACCTTCTATTTTATGGATCTGTTGGCAATTGCTCCTCTTTGGGCTGATTGTACTTAAATTAAAATATAGCTGGTTTTTTTTTATTTTTTGTTAACTGAATTCTTCGTTAAGCATTATCTTTTTAATCTACAGACACAGGCACTCAACTTTTGAAAGGCATCAATTCATACCGAGCATCTCTCAACCTGACAGCCCTAACCGAAAATTCACAAGCTGGTTGCTTGGCTGAGCAATTAGCAAAGCAATTCAAGGGTCAGCCTTGTACCAACTCAACTGGTGATGACACTGTACCAGGTACTGAACAACAATTCCCAAATTATCCTTCCTACCTTTCTCACTGTCACCTCAATGTCACTGTGACACAAGATGCACAGGTCATGCCGGCCTGTGTTCCAGGCCTGGTATCTGATGTTGTACTTGCCAATTATACTAAGTCACAGTACAATCAGTACTTGAATGATACCCAATTTGTTGGGGCCGGTATTGCCGATGAAGGTGATTGGGTGGTGGTGGTATTGAGCACCAACACGCCAACTGGGAGTTTTGCATCAGCCTCAGCCGATACCAGTGGTGCTATATCGGTTTCTTTCGGTCATTTTGTTACTTTTGTCTTCTTAGGTTTTTTAGCTGCAGTGTTGATGTGATAGGGTTTGAGATGTCTTGTTAGGTGATGATTTATATTCTTTGTTGTATTGTGTTAAATTGTACTCGAAAACGATGAGAACTCATATTTACACGAATTTGCGGTGTATTTTACCCTTGTATGCTTGTATTTTCAATAACAGTTTTGGGCTTAAAGGTTTGTTCTTGCCAATGTAGAAAATTTCAAGTTCAACCTTTCTTTTGGGCAGTGGATTTACTCAATATCTCCGTTTTTAAAGTCTAAACAGTGAATCCGAATTATTCAACATAATGTTCATGCAACAATGTACTTGCATACTAAATTTTACATTTTTTTTAGATATGTAAAAAATCACTGATCTAAAATTTTAGACCATTTAAAAGTAGTGATTTTTTATCTATCTAAAAGTATAAAATTTAGTCTGCAAACACATTTTCATATGAACAGTTCAGATCGACTGTTTGAACCTTAACAAAAATATTGATTCATAGTATGGACCAATGCGCGCTATGCACAATACCAAAGCCTCGTTCTTTACGACATATCAATTAATACATGATTCTAGCAGCACACAGCGGTATCATAGGAATAAAATAGTCGCAGCCGAGTCAAAAATATTTTCAGAACCTATTTAAAATATAGAGGAACCGGTTTAAAATTCGTGCAAATTTAGATTAAACTATTCGGATCTAACCTGATCTTTTAACGCACCCGATCTGAATTTCTTCATGGCAACCTTCAGGGCAACAAATTTGTATCCTCTATATTACTACAGAGGCATTGTTCTGTAGAGTGAGATGATCCGGATCGTTCTTTTAACTTTGCACGATCTCACAGCACAAATAATACTGGCCCTGCGCTATCCGAATAGACACCATTTTTGAGTTAATACGAAGCCGTAAAGTTGTGGGCCCCACAGCAGAGTATTACATAGCATACGCGTCCCATGGCAACAGCCCATATAGGCCCAAGTTAGGTATATTGCTCGACGCGCGTTGAACAATAATATTTATTATATTTGGGCCAGAGAAGCCCAATTTATAACAATATAATATAATAGCTAAATATGTTTAATTTGGACCGACGGTTCGTTTTATGGGTTTGCAATCATATGTATTTTATTGTTGACTAATCCTCTTTAGATTAGAAAACAACACAAATCAAATGTAAATGCTGTTTTGATTTGCTGAATTTGTTTTGCTATTAATTGGAATTTCCATCATTTTTTCTTTTTCTTTTCTACCTTTCTTTTCGTTTTTCATTACCTTTTTTTTATGTGGTTTGCCAGTATAAAGATACAGTATACGTATTTGGGTACTTACAACTTAGTTTTAAAATCTTGCAGTTTATATATGTTACATTATAGGCAGATGAAACCGCATTCTGATTTTATTTTTACTACTAAGAACAATATATACATTTCTTGTATAATAGAAATGTAGTTGGATTACATGTTAGTAAATAATTAGATATATAGAATCCTATAAACATGAAAAACTATAATTTTAAGGCCTGACCCCAACTTGTCAGAACGTCGTCGTACTGTAGACAGGGGCGGACCCAGAGTATTCCAGGGGGGCAGCTGCGCCCCCCCCCCCCCCCCCGGATTTTGAGTTTTAGTGGAGATTTATTCGTTCCGATTGACTTTGCCCCCTCTAGAATTTTTTTTGCCCCCCTCTGGACGTTTAATTTGTAATTTGAGTTAAATTTATGGTTAAAATTAAAATAAATCTGTTAAATTTTTATTGGTAATTAGAATTATAAGTTAGAGCACCAGAAATTACAAGTCAAAGCATTGGAAAGTATAAGTTAAAGCATTATTTTTGTCGAGTACCCAATTGGTTAATGGATTTAAAACCCGATTAGATCTTTAACCCAATTCGATATTTTTTTGCCCCCCCCCCCGACAAAAATCCTGGATCGACCCCTGACTGTAGACATAAAGGGTTTTGTATTAGTTTTTCTTTGAGGGATTGTGAACTTGTCATAGTTTGTTCTATTACAAATACCTTATAGAAAGTGCTTCCTGAGAAGTCACAAAAATTAACGCCTGATCTCGGTTTGAGATCTGTCGAGAGAATTAAGAGTTCTAGTTACTTGGGTCTTTTAACACAGAAAATCTTAATTTTGTGATTCTCACATGAGATATGTTGAGAGTTTTCATGAACCTGGAAACAAGAAATGTAATTCAACTTCATCAACCAGTACCGATAGCATCGCCCATTGTAATACCGTACTCTTAATATCATCATGGTGTTGAACAAAGTTCCTGAGTTCATCACATCTTGCGGTTTATAAATACAATCATCACAAATGCACTAATTAGATTTTAATTATAAAAAAATCTCATCTTCATTCTTACAAACATCTTGTTGGTTTCTCTTATTCTGGCATTTGTTCATGTCTTAATGCTTCATTCCTTTTTTTTCTCCTATACCCTGTAATGTTTTTATTTGGTTCCATGACTTATTGTAGGTATTGTCTCAGCTAATTAAAAAAAAAGTTAAATTTTTTGTACAATTAGTATTTTGCACAAAATTTTTATATGCATCAAAAGATCCATTGGTGTTTATTTAGATTTCCAGTTTGTATTCATCCTTATCTGCATATCTCTTCATTTAGTAACCGGAGCTTGGCTACTATGCTTATATAAGCAAAAGCCCACATATGCTTATAACTCATTTTTGCGTTTCCAATGTTCAAATGGTCGATCCGACCGTTCATCTTGTTCTCCATATTAATATGTGCTTGGAGACTAAATTTTACATTTTTTGGATTTTTTTTACTATTTATTATGCCACTTTGAAAATTGCTGATCTGGGTGAACAGTAAAAACAGTGTTTCCAAAATTCTGGACCACCAGATCAGAAACTTTCAAAGTGGCTTAATAAATAGTAAAAAAATTCAGAAAAATGTAAAATTTAGTCTCCAAGGACATATTAATATGGAGAACAAGATGAACGGTCGGATCGACCATTTGAACATTGGAAACGCAAAAATGCTCATTTAAGCATATGTGGGCTTTTGCTTATATAAGCATAGTAGCCAAGCTCTAGTAACCGATAATAATTATCTTGATTTATTATTTATTTAATGCGCGCATAGCACCAACTTTTTTTCGGTTACTTGTTGGATGCTAATGGTTTTCACTGTACCGACCAGCCTTGCATATCTATATGTCATCTCAAGTCGAAGTTAAACCGGATATGTCCCGTATTCTATTGATATTTGGTATATATAATAAAACTAAACACAAAACCATTTGTGGCAATTCTTCCTATTAAAGGAGAATATATTTTCTTTAACTACTTCTTAATGAAAAGAAGTTTATCAGAACCAGTTAATTATTGATGTGAGATTGTAAAGTTTGAATTATTAGAAAATTTCATCCTTTGACACTCCCGGTATAATCCTGCAAAGCTCAAATGGAGAACTTATGCGAGTGTAGGATGAAAAAGATTTGCTATTAAATACCTATCTATATATGATAGGTTTTTTCTGTACAAATGAGGCGGTCTACATACAAAACCAGGCATCCCCTAGGTCAGAAGTTTCTGTTATAGATCAATTCCACTAAAAAAGCACTTAGAGCATCTACAACGGTGATTTCTTTTAAATTGCTAATCTGATGTGTTAATTGCTAACTGGGGTGTACCACAGTTTTTAAATTAGCAAGTTTGCTTTAAAAGCAACTCTTTAGAGCATCTACATGTATCACATTTTTTAAAATTAGCAAGTTTGTTTTAAAAACAACTCTAATTAAATTTCTGAGATGGAGTGATTTAGAAATTCTGAATTTCTTTAATTGCTAAACTCAGTAACTTTGACTCAAATTAATTGCTAAACGTTTGCTGGAACGGAGATACTCTTATTTCACAAAACTACTTTACTACATTATACAACGCTTGCGTGACCTGTCAATCTCTGTTTCAAATCTCACCTTTTAAATTCTTTCTCACTTCACCTCGAAATCATTTTCACTGTTTCCTCCGATTTTCAATTTAAACAAAGCCGACAAAGGAAGGTGCGATCAGCAAGATGGAAAGAAAGTTGAAGGAGATCATGGATAATTGCGATCTCAACGTGTTTGAGTTGATACATCTCGCAATCCAAGTGGCGAGCCGTCTCTATCCCTCAGAGCTTGCTTTGCGTAGAGACAGGATCATTGAATGTCTATACAACAGCTCTGACGTGACGGCACAGGATGCTCCTAGGGTCTCTGGCAAGAAGGCCCGGGTTTCAACGAAGGGGGGTGTCGGATCCAGCCAGCGTCCGATCACTAGGCAGGGGTATGTTTTACGTACCACAATTTTAATTTTATAAATTTGTAATATAGTAATTAATGGATTATTGAGTTTTACGTACCACAATTTCTTGGTTGGAAGGAAATTTGTAATAAAAGGGAAGCATACAGTTCAAAAGCTCTTCTTGTTGACAACTGGAAATTTCAAAATGTAAATCCAAAAGCCCAAAGAAGATTTATTATTTCAAAATGTAAATCCTGAATATTTGTTATTTTGTATGATAACTAGATTCTAAAACTCAAATTAGCTTATTTAAAAAAATCTTATCAGCATGGTGTATGCATAGAAAAACTAGCATAAAGTTTGTATTACATAATGATAAAAGCCTTAATTATGGGAAATTAGACCATATGAATATATCAACACTGCTCGATTGTGATGTCGAATCCAAGTGATGGATATTATATACACAAGTGATACATTGCAAAGCTTAGGGTTTACACTTTTACAGCTTTATATATGCATGGCTTACAAGTGCAACAGAGTGAATTTTTCTTATAAGATTTAATTTTGTGACAAACAAAATTAGTTTCTGTGATCCAGCTAATTAAAGAGAGATAAAAATGATGATTATTTATTATGATTGTCGGTCCTGACAAGGTGGTTTGGCTCCTGTCCTACTCAGCATGAATCAAATTTTATCATTTTTATAGATCACATGATGTGATTTTATTTTATTGTATTTGTTTGTAACAGCAAGGGTCGACCGGTCCAAAGGGAAAGGGAAAAATGGAATTCACTGAGAAAAAGAAGAGGTCATTCGATGCAAAGGCAATGGGTAAACTCGAATCATCTGTGAAAAGGACATGTGCGAGAGATATAACTCTCAAGATAGGCGAAATAGAACCCCGGCTTGCACCAGTTGGTACAAGACAGGTCCAATATCTTTCTTCTAGTTTTTACTGGCTTGTTTGTTCCTTAATTGTTGATAAGTAGCAGCTGGAGTGTACATGGCTTGTACATTATCTGTTTTGATTTGATATAATTTGAACCAACTTGTAACAGGGACAGTCGTCAGCAGCCACCAAAGGCAAAGAAAAGATCCCGTACAATAAGTCTGTGTGTGCCTAGACACACAGAGGGTTCCAACATGAGGAACAATCAGGTATTATATCATATGTTTTGTGCATTGCTAAGTTTTTGTTTTAATTTCATTTGGTTTGATGTTAAGTTGAACTGACTTTATGAATCACAATAGGTACAATCGAACGACTTGAAGGGAAAAAACATTGCACCACCCACAGAGAAAGTGAAGAATCATGCATGGCGTAGTTGCTCAGAAGATCAACACTTCTAGCGGAGGATGCCAGGGGAGTTCTCAGCATGATAATCGTAAGTAACCGTTTGATATTGGCAACATGCCAAGCCAGATAGTACCTGAATCAGTCTTTCTCTTTTCCATTCATTGTACTAGGTAATTGTTGTATGAGCCAAGGTTGAAATTCTGGTTTCTAGAAACAATTTAAATTAATCATGAATTAAAATTGTAGCTCGATCTATAGCAGCTGGTATAGTCAAATAACGGATACGCTTCTTGTGAGATTTTGCTAGAGATGGATTTGCATTCTATATGGATTGAAAATATCCTAAGAACACAACTTTGTATTAAAATATACAGGAAATTTGGTGATTTCTTTCTAACATTGCATTTTTTGTGGCTTAGGGCCTTTCTATTAATTCTGATATGGTTAATGTTGTTAATCTGAAATGGTTAGGGTGTGTTTGGAATTTGGATCGTCGAAGGTATATATAGTGCAAGAGTGTTGTTAGGTTTAGTGTGTTTTAGTAGTGAGAGAATAGTGCTAATTTCAATTGGGTTAGACGAACGCTAACCTTATGTTGGATTTTGCTCCTAAACAAGAGAAATTAATAGAATATCTTGAAAATGGCCAGTAACATATATTACAACGAACTCCTTAGGAGAAAAAACATAGGTCACCTTATTGTTCAAACTACCCAATTTATACACAAAGCTCCACTCAAATTAACAGCCCCACGAGTGCATTGTAATGCTAAGAAAACAAGAACTACACTGGGGCTGTTCAAAACCCAGAAGCAAAAACATTTTAGTTTTTTTTTTATCCCCTCTAATTTTAAAACAATGCTCCACTCAAATTAACAGCCCACAAGTGCATTGTAATGCTAAGAAAACATGATCTACACTGGGGCTGTAAAAAACCCAGAAGCAAAAACATTTTAGTTTTTTTTTTTTTTGTCCCCTCTAATTTTGAATTCTTTATCCTGGACAGTGCCAGTAAAAAAAAGAGTAGATTGAGAATTCTTGAACAACTTCTAATTTGCATCAGTCCTTTTAGAAAGAACAATTCGAGGACTTTGATTTTCCTGAGAAACAGAATCATGTGCTGCCAGACCAGAATCCTTAGCAGCATTTTGCTGCAACTTTATCTGCAATATTTTATGACTTAACATTTCAATTTGTACCACAATTTTAAAATGATTGTATGCAACATCAACAAGCACAGATAAGCTAGGAATAGTAAAAATGCTGATGATTGCACCCCAACTAATCATTACCGTACTATGGGTACAAGTACATAAAAAGGTTCGACAAGGCCCAATGACCCAAACCTGATTGACCCCACTAGGCAAAAACATTTGATTTCGGTAGTTGGTTATGCAAACAGACAGACATTCTATACTGCCACACTTCAGTATCAATCCGTGACAATAAGCACAAAACAAAAGAGAAAGAAATTCAATTAGCTAAATATGGATGACTGACCTCAAAGTTGCAAACTATGGATGCAACTAGAGTTGCACTGCTTAAAACCGCAAAACTCTGGCCAACACAAGCACGGGCCCCATCCCCAAAAGAAAGAAGTGCTTCAACTTTAATAGATTCATTTAAGTATTGGCTTTTGGTACGGGTTGATTCCTTCTCTGAGTATAAGAGAAGAAAGGGTAAAGTTAATTTTAATATTTAGAAAAGCAAGAAAGATGAGGCCATTTGCATCAAAGGGAAAGTATAGTACCATCAAGATCGTTCTCATTGGAAAGAAAGCGGCTAGGAACGAATTCAAGGAAATCTTCCCCCCAGATAGAAGCATTCATTTGTACCAGGTGTAATGGGACAAAAACGATTGCTCCAGCAGGTATCACTATGCCGTTCTCAAGCCTCATGTCTGTTGAACAGGAAAAGTAAGTTACAAGCTAAAGCACCAAAATAGTATGATGGCACATTAACTGCTGATTCTGCCATTAAGCCATAATTTAACCAGTTCAATATAATTTTTTAAACCAAATAGCCCAATAACCCTCATTCAATTCAAAGAAAAGAGGCAAGAAGAAAGAAAACAATATAGGGCTTAATTAAAGAATGCCAGATCAAAGAAAAGCAGGTTTAATATCATGATCTGAAACAGTAGGAAGGGGTAAAGAATACCAGATTAAAGAAAACATGTCTATTTACATGACTAGAGATAGAATGAACATACCAGACTTGAGGGAACATCTCTGAAGAAAGGGCCCCGCTGGCATAAGCCGTGCTGATTCAAGGACAGTTGCCAATAAAAATTGCATCTTCCTGACTTCATCCGTGCTTACGGCATGAGATCCCTTGTGTATTGCACTAACCTCTGCGTAAATCTGTAAATTTTGGACCAAAAAAAAAATTTAGAAGGAATAAACATAGCTAATTTTAGTTATATACATGCCAATAGGCACTATATCAATTTCAAATTTTTGGTTTCTGTATAAGTGGTTCAAAGTTATACTATTCATGCCAAGAAGGAATAAAGAAGAAAATCCAACTCATTTGTATTGCAAAAATAAGAAGGAAAAGAAGAAAAGTGTACAAGTGGTTCAAAGATGGTTCCTGTCTCATCCTAATTTTACTCCAACACAGTCCATAACCTTGAATTGAATTGACATGCTTAGCATACTATAATTTTAGTAAGGGTAAAGGCAAATCATAACTGCTTAAAAGAAAAGGGAAGGCAAGCTGGCGCGCGCGCGCACGCGCGTGTGTGAGAGAATGAGAGAGCAAAATATGGACCTGCTCTTGCAAATTGGGATAGTGCACAAGCCGAGTCAAAATATTTGCAATCAAGCTAGCAGTAGTAACACATCCATGTAACATCAAACCCAACAAGTCCCCACATGACACCTTCAAAACAGATTTTGAGTCTCTCTCTGACAACTCCATAATTTCTAAGGTTAGGCCCTTCAACCTTTCGCACGCTGATCGATACCTCCAATAGTCCCTTCTCCAAAACGGAGCGATTACATAAGAAGCCCAGAAAAATCCATCCTTTGCAACTGTCATAAGAAGTTCTTCGTATTGGGTCATATTCTTCCAATTTAGAAATATGTCCCCAAAAAGGGTTGTACCAATTGCTTTCAAAGCCATGCACTGTGCGAAGGTCGTGCAATCAAGTGAGTTGGTTCTTTCAACAAGGTTCTTGATTACATTTGTGGATATGGATTTATTGTTTAAATACTCAGCCAAGGATTCTCTATTCTCATTTACCTATGCAATGTGAGTGAAAAAAAAGCAGTAGTTTAGCTACTAAACCATCTTTTCTGTCACAACTAAGACTGCAATCATCGCTGAACTAACTACTAGTTTGTCATTTTGGAACAGATCCTGGAGGCACAATTGAGCTTTTGATTAATCATTTGAGAACAAAACACAAAAGAACACTCAAGTTCAATTAGCACAAAACAGTATGAAATTTTTTCCCTGTACATTCTGCTAGACAAAGAAAAAGAACAAAATCTTCATATTTTTGTACTGTCTCAGTAGCAAGCCTTACCAGTTGAGTAACAAAGCAGACACTACAATAGTATGCTTCTGACGAGGAATGCTATTTAAGCCAGTACATGCTGGTCTCAGAAATTCAACAAGTGAAAAAAAAACAAAGGAACAATTAACAAGAATAGAACAAGGACCAGCTGACACTTTGACCGGTACATACCTGTACCAGACTAACAATAGGTTAAACTAGACGAAAGTAGGTCACCTTATCATTGAAGGCCGAAACAAAAAGATTTAGTGCACCAAAGGCTAGATTATACGCCCTTTCGCTTAAAGGCAATTTATCTTTGGCCTTGACCAGTATCTCCTTTATTAGTTGTGTATCTTTCACTGACACGAAAAGCTGGGAAGGGCCAAACCATAGTCGGACAAGTGGGCCATAATTGTCATGTAGTTTTGGCAGCAAACCTACAAGCAAAGGGTTCACAAATATTGTTAAGAGGTGCTAACCATTGCCAAGAACATTTTAAACCCCCAGCTTGGCTACGTATCATAGGCTGCCACATCACTGTGCAAAAATCCATAGATTGTTAACCCTACACAAATTCAAATTTGTATGGGGTCCATATTTAATAGCACAAATGTGTACAGAGTTCACCTCCTTAATTTGTATAGGGTTGACAAGAACAATATCGTATAGTATAGCTTAATACTTAATTTGAATCTTTACAGGGTTAATACTTTTCAGTGTATTGTACAGTGACATGGCACACAATCATAGATGGACAAGCAAGGGCTGAAAATGCACCCATTGGTAAAAAGCTTTTTCCTATTGTAATTAAGATTTGGCTGCTGCATTCATCAGACTTGAAAGACACAAAAAAGATATTCCAAAATAGCACGACAGAAGCTGCCAAAGATCCTTTTAGCAAGTTTTCACAACTGGATGAACTAATTTGAGAAAGTGCACAGGAATACAAAGGTTCTCTGAGAAAGAATCCTTTCAATTAGAATTTCTTGAAAAATAGCTGCAATGACTTAGACTCCAAAAATTTTTATCAAAAGAGTTTTCCTTTGGTCAAAATAAAAATCTGAAGTATAATTTGTTTTTGACTTAGAAAATACATATTCTAGTTAATATATTTTAATTTTTTTAGTTCAGTTACGAGGTCTGAATGAATAATTGGTATGAATCAGAGTTCAATCTTTTCTTTTCTTGGTCTATGCTGTTTATTTCATTTTCCAGATACTAGAATAAATGTCTTACAAGGTAGAATGAATTATCTTTTCAGAGATCGAATAACAGACCCATTCTATATATTATCCAATATTATATGTAACCCCCTAATTCCTCACCCCCTAAACAACCACCAAGTTTCTTCCGAAAACGGTAAAAATTGAATAAGCAAGTGTGTGTTGATGTAATAGCTAAGTGTGCCTTGGTGTATTCCTCAAGTGTGCATTGAGCAATAGTCAAATGTGCATTTTAAAGTGTTCGGAAAACGAGTCTGAAAGATCAAGACAATTGTTGACAGCTGTCAAAACCGCGTGACAGCCGTCAACAGGTGCCCTAACTGAAATAATAAGTGTGCATTGATACTATAGGCAAGTGGGCATCGGCGCAACAGGTGAGTGTGGTTTCCGAGGTTCTGTTTAGGAGGTTAGTCCATGAACGTAGTTATCAGGTGGTTATCAGAGCTGAAGTGAACAATAATTTATTTGAAAAATTCAAATGGGAAGTTTTTCTTTCCTGATTGAAAGTGTACTCCTTTGTTCACTAACAATCTTTAATTTTTCATAGACAATTTGTTTTCTATACTTGTTGCAGAAAACATTCTTTTTAAGGAAGTCATTCTACTGGTGGTTATAGTCATCTATTGAAGCAAAGTTAAAACAAGTAAGAATCAATTCAACATAGATGTTCATAAGCTAGAGAATTTACCGGTGAGATCAATATCTCGATCAGATCCACACAAAGGGGCGACAGTGGCGCATCCCCCAAACAACAGCCAGACTGGTGGGCCCGGTATCCTTCCACCCAGGGCCCATAACCTGACAATCTGAGCCAATCTGCTCAGCAAAATGAACGTGATTGAAAAGAACAAAATCCAAAGAATCGCATTGGTTCCGCGCGTAAAGTAATCGCGCAGAAAGTAGGAAGTCAGGAGATGGCCGGAGTAGCACGAAGAAAACGGATCAGGGTCAGTGATGCGGCGGATGAGGAAACCCAGGAGCGTGTACGGTACGAAGGTTTCACACGATTCTTCCATTATTTTGTGAAGAGAGACTGGACATGTGGCTTGTTTGGCTTCGAGAGAGGGGGTGGCGAGGAGAAGATATTCTGAGGGCAAATTTCTTGGTAGATCCCTGTACTACTCAAATTAAAAAATTGGTCACTCAAACTTTTAGCTATCCTAAAAAAACTATAATCATATTGATTTGACTTTCTTAACTATCTTTTCCTTTTCCCCGTGTTCTTAAATTTTATCAAATAAACAAACAAAATAATTTAACTTTTTTTTTCTTTTGCTTTCTTACTTCTCCACTGCCGACTTGCAGTCCACAATTATCTCCTTCCTTTTATATTACCTCTTGTATATGAGAGCAGCTTGGGTCCGATGGGTTTTCGGACCGTTCGATAGAGTGCGCACGAATTTTAAAGCAGATGCGAAAGTTGTCAGTGCGAATGTTAAAGCAGATCGGATGGTTATCAAACCCATCGAACTCACTTTGAGTCCGATGGACATCGGACTCAAATTGACCTCCGAACTTCACTTGTCATATTCATTTTCATTATTTTATTGTTAAATAGAACCGATGAGAAAAATATAGGAGAGAAAAAAGTAAGAAGAGGATAAAAGAAAAATAGAGAGACTTAACTCTCAAATAGATAAAAGTATGAGAGACTTAAATCAAAATAAAGATTTAAAGCTGATTGTGCATTACAATACTGCAAGGATCTCTTTTATAAACCAAAACTATATTTATATTTATATTTATATTTATATTTATATTTTACCTATCTAATCTCTTTTTATACGCTAAAACCCTATTTATATTTTACGCATCTAAATTTTACATAATATTATCTAATTATGTACAGTATTATTTAGTTGGGGAATTTTACTTTCTGACAACTAGATTACAATATCATAGAAGAGGAGGGTTCAAATGCACCATGATTTTGTGCTCCAATATGCTCCACATCTTTTATCTCCATTTTCAAAGTCCGAACAGTCGATCCAAACCGCTCAACATGATATTCAAAATAAAATATTCTTAGAAACCAAATTTTATATTTTTAAAATAAAATTTACTATTTTTTTACATAGGTACAATATCACTTTTTCGGATGGTCCAGATTCTCCTTAAAACAATGATTTTGTATCTATCTAAAAAATAGTAAAAAAGTTCTTAAAAATATAAAATTTGGTCTCCAAGCATATTTTATTATGAAAATCATGTTGAGCTCGGATCAACTGTTGGAACTTCAAAAAAGAAGATATAGAATGTGGAGCATATTAGAGCACAAAATCATGATGCATTTGAGCCCCTCTTCATCATAGAAAAGCAACTAAATATTTTTCAAATTGTTTGCTTGGAGAAAGATAATCATGATTGACATCACATACCGTTACTTTTTCCGCAATACATACCCTCCCTGCTCTTTTTTTTATTTATCGAAAATAAAAAAGAAAATATTGCAAAAGGGTGATGTTCCAATGGAAAATTGAGATATAGGAAAAACAGAATCGATTATCCCATCCCTCGAACGGTACAAAAAGTCCGCTAATCTAAAACCGTAATCCCGCTAAGTAGAAAAAAAAAAATCAAGACAGGACAATCCCTCCCGTCCAAAGCCAGCAAAAATAAAAAGGTAATATCTTTGAATTTCCCTACGTAACTTCAGAGATTTCAAGTCGCAACAAATTGAAGATGGACATAGCGTATAGCGACTTTTTAGAGATGTTTAGACGTGACATAAATCTTATACACAAAATATACATAGTTTAGTTCATGCTTTGATATGCACACGTAGCACGCACCATATCTCATGACTTTGAGCATACATCTAGCATTCACGTTATTCTTCAAATCAGAAGAGCTTGTATCATTCATTTTAAAAACAAAACAACTGCTGCGGACCTCCCGAAATTTTTATTAATAAAAATTAAAATATAAAAATATCGACATTGAAGAAACATTTCACTATATTTCGAGATATAACAAAAACATGATAGTCCATAACATCTAGATTAGCAACGAACGATTAGCAATGATAAATAAGCAAAACACAGGCCATTATGGTCCAGAACAGCCAGGGAGGTGAAGAAAAAAAAAAAAAAAAAAAAACCAGGCCATTATGCTCCATAACGGCCAGGGAGGCGCGGGGAAAAAAAAGAAAAAACCGGACCATTATGCTCCATAACAAATGTAAATCCATCAGAGAAACTATCTACAGTCTACACCAGATAAAAAATAAAACAATTGATATTTAAAACGAGTTATTTTTTTATAAATATCACAAAACTGTAGGGACATTACCAACCGAATGGTAATGTATATACTTTAGTATATACTTTATGAATGGTAATCAGCATGGTTAAGGAAATGAGCGTATTCTGTTCCATTAAGCACTTCCAAAACTTCCCTCCAATTATCCACTTGCCGAGGAAGTGGTCGTGTGTGAATTTTCACATGACGACTAACTAACTCCCTGACCGGAACTTTCAGAAACTCTTCTACTTTATTTACTGCCTAAAAATGTTAAAAAAACAAAAGGGAAAGAAATCATTATTTTTAATGCAAGCCATTTTGGGCATATATTGAGAACTACCAGTTGTGATATCAATTATGGAGGTATTAGAATTGTACTGGCACCAAGGCCTATCCTTCTGGGCAGTTAGATATTGCTTTCACTAAGATTTGATATTTCAATCTTAATCACAATCAAACTGGCGCTCTTAACATATTTAGGAAAATTATCGTCACTGTGTAGAAACAAAACAAAGGAAAGAAACTTTTTTCTACCTTTTGGTTGTTAATTATATCTTCATAATAGAGCACCATATGGCGGACACTTCTAAAATTATGCAAACATTCTGCAATAGTTCTCTCCGCAAATTGAAGGTTTGGAATTAGAGAAGATGGCTTTAACTTCGGCTTGAATTTTGCTAATATCTCAGCCTACATAAAATAAACAAAAAATTGTGACTCATGAATGGAAATTAATATGCAAGAACATAAATAGAGAAAACTAAGTATGAAATACTTGTGACAAACATGAAACAAGACTAATATAAGCAGCATCAGTTAACTTCAGGACAGGTATAGCACATATGCAAAAGGTCCTAATATATTCCCAATAACCATTAGATCATAATCCCAATTTGCCCAAATTAAGCCTTAGCATAAAGGTCTCAATATATTGAAATTAATCATTAGATCATCCCAATTTGCACAAATTAAGCCTTACCATAAATGGTATGATCAAACCCCAAGAAGATGAGGTAAGAAACAGAATAAAATGTCCAGAAAATATATCAAGCTTACTTCTTCCTTGGAATGAACATGCGCCTTGTGGGTCCCATTTAATTGTTTTGCTAGTCTGTCATAATCATTAGCTAAAACAGAGACCAGTCTTCGCAAGAGATTCCTCCTGAAGAGGAAGATCACTGAAACACCCTTTGATTTGAAGTAGCTTAGTATTTCTCTATGGTATTTGGTAACTCCCTGCATAGTTTCATGTAGTAAAAATTTCATTTTTTTCCTGAATGTTGACTCACCAGCATTTTTTTTTATTCTATTTCTTTGCCCTTATAAGACCATCAGTGTGATATTATCTGTCCCATTGTTGACCGACCAGTATTTTTTCTAAACAAAAATTTCCTTATAAGACCATTAGTGTGATATTTTCTGTCCCATATTCAGTGTCCAGTTCTGTGCAGTCCCTTTGTGGTTTTGCCTGAATCATTTATATGTTGACTGAATTTTGTTCCTTGCATCATCCGCTAAGGAACAACAACCAATCTATCTATGCCTGAGATTTAATACCTGATTTAGCATCCATTTCAAGCCATATGCAGCCGTGCACTCGTTCTTGGCAGCACTGGAGAACCAGTCTAGGTTATACACAGTATCCAGTGTGTTAAAGATTGTGGAGAGATTGCCTCTCCTGTGTGGTACAGAAAAAATCTCCCCATTTGAGCTTATGTTAGGGTGGCTATTGAGCAATGTCTCAAACCAGCCGCTTCCTGACCTCTGCATTGACAATATGACGAAGTACCGTACCGGTGTGCATGCACATTCACCCCTATGTGATAAAAAAAAATCAGGATTGTGACAGAAAATCTAGCTCCATTATTTTCTCCCCTTCTGTCAGTCAGGTTCATTACTGGTATTCGCTGGTGGTAAGGTACAGCTATCCAATATTGAACCTTCTTTGGTAGTCTTTTATCATTGAGGATTTATAAAGGTATAGTTTACTATGTTGAGGCATTACTGGACCAATGAACACTCGTTAAGCCTTAATTAACCCAAAAACAGGTTTAACTAATAATTGGGATAGCTGGCAGCATGCAGTTATAAACCATCAGTACTGATCCAATCAGCACCAAAACCAGGCAATCCTTATGTGTAATATTTTCATTCACCCCTATTTACTTGGAAAGTGGGAACAAAGGCTTTTTTGAAGGGGTAAACATAGTATAAGGATGAAAGACTCTAAACATGCAATATAATTATATACCTGCTGAATGTCTTGGGCTGAGGGAAGTGAACGTACCCCATCTCTTCAGATGGGATTGTGTTTGTGCTGCACACATTCTCTTTTGCTTGCCTTGTACCAACTGGAAGTATACTGCTCCTAATTGTTTTTTTGTCCAGTGAGATTTGGTTCATACAAGTGTAACATACCAATAGGCTGAATAAGGTGATGAAAGGTATGAGAAGAGGTCTCAGCGGGAGTAGCGGCCACTTCGAGTTCTTACCCAAATACGCAGTCTGTAAACATACACACTACTATATTAACAAGTACATAATTAAACAAAAAAATAACTTTCATGTATCGTCAAACACTGTAAAAGTAGATAACTATATATCTTAAATTCCCCTCTAAAGCATGTAAACATAAGATCTGCATTTTATCCCCAATTTTTCATTTTATCGTCAAACACTGTAAAAGTAGGAAATTTTCGTGTTTGTAGGAGTAAAACTTGATGTGTATTCTTTTATTTTGGTTTCATGTATGATATTTCGTAATTCTGAGAGGGTATAGATGATACTTCACCTTTTTCTGAGAGCATGAGTAAGATGTGCCATAATTATTTACCAACAACAAATACTAGTAAAAGGTTTGTATGAACATCACTGTAAAAATTAGTATAGTGTATTTCCAAACCGTATAGACTAGTACCATTATCAACTTGCCTTTACCTACCACTATGGTACTACCATTTTAGAAATTACATTAAGCCTTGTTGTCCAATTTCTTTTTCCTTTTATCCAATCTTGAAAATGGATAAATCTAGTTAATACTATGAAATATGATAAGTTGAGGTATAAATTGATCTATTGAAGGGGTAGCTGAAACTCAACTTCGCTATTTAGGGTTAGTTGAAACTTAAATTGG
This sequence comes from Carex parvula, assembly GCA_025461045.1. Classification (NCBI taxonomy): domain Eukaryota; kingdom Viridiplantae; phylum Streptophyta; class Magnoliopsida; order Poales; family Cyperaceae; genus Carex; species Carex parvula. Next base: position 111,811 of record JAJGRW010000411.1, on the reverse strand, counting down.
GTCTTAATTGCCATTGATATAGACCTCTACCATACAAATTGATGAATAACAAATATGCACCAGCTAAAAATTTCGCATACCACACAAAGTATGTTAATCAGAGGCATACATACTGTAGAAAAATCAAGGGGAAAACAGCACATCAGTTCTATAAACCTAATAAAAAATCACATATGCTTTGTTTCTTAGGTTTTCAACATACACATGGTTTTCCATGGTTTTGTAGGACACTATAAAATTATTTTTTGAAACAACCAATAATTTTATTAAATTATGCTTGTTATATGAAAATTTCCATAAGAACTTTCAAGCAAAATGGAACTTTTAAGGAGCAAGAACATACCATATTCTGCTACAAACAAGAGACGAGTAGGCAACGGTAAACTATTCCGATAATTTGAAGATAACAAATCAACATATCCAATCTTCATATATATCTTCAAGTATCACCCTGTTGAAATCCCTGACATCAACATCATATGGTTTTAGTCAGAAAAAACTTAGTAATTTTTCAGTAAACAAGATAAATATGCCAATGCCAGCATAACTTTTATTTTGATTAGACCTCTACCATAAAAAATGCTTATCTTATGTTTGAAAACAAATCAAGAATATATAAGGCCAGGGAAACTGGACATAAAAACATCCTGATTTGAGATCACCAATAAAAGGTGGCTTTTCAAGGGTGTATAATTTACAAAGTATACAAATCTATATGTTATACAGTCCATATAACAGCACAAGTTTTGCACCAGAACAGACAAATAATAATGCCAAAATGAATTAGACAATTTAACAACCTGAAAATGACATATAACAAATTACAAGAAAGTAGGTAATCAGATGACAGTTCACAGATCACGAAGCCAGTTCATGCAGAGTAAACAAAAATCATCAAATACCTCGTCCACCTGCGCCCCCAAACACCCACCCCCCCCCCCCCCCCCCCCCCAACTACCACTGTCTGAGCCATTTTTCTAAATATTACAAAAATTAGGGTTCAGAGAAAAAAAAGGCTCATAAAAGGTTTGTTCTTCTTTGTGAGTATACTACGAGAAATTTCTTGAAGTTCTAACTCCCAAAACAAGAAATATTGGGGCATCCTTTTAAATTCGACAGTAACAAAGAACTCAATCTGCTGAAGTACAAAAGATCTATTTTTCAGAATACTTCTCAAAAGAGGAAGACAATGCAATACCAATAACATGATGGTTTCTTTCTTTTGAATATTTCCGAAACTCCTAGTTAGAAAGTGAAAAATTCTCGCAAGGAAACTTTCTCTCAGTAGAGCAGAACTAGTGTCACTTCCAAGCAAATATCTCTATCAGCAATTGGCTTTAACCCAAAAGAGATCCAACTGAAATCGGAGAAAAATATAGATAGCTGATCGCAAGTGAGCATGAATCAGAATTTGGAATTTGTGCGAAAGGTGTTCTTTTACCTGGTATGATCCAAAGGAAAAGCCCGCATTCACGCCGTCACACCTAAATTCTCCTCTCCAGTAGACAAATGAGAACAAGTGAACAAGTAGTATGAGAACGAAGGTACTTGAGGGTTTTTCTCAGAGAGCGAGAGAGGGAGAGAGAGAGAGAGAGAAGAGGCGAGACTCGCGAGTGTTTCGGTGTTTCCTTGTTTCTTTGCTTTTTACTCGGTCCTTTTCGGGTTTCGACTTTCGAGGTTTGGGAATTGGAATTCACTGGACCTGGTCTAACATTAAACATTTGGATAACCTTGTATAAAGAATTGTTGAACCAAAATTGAGGTCATTTCGCATTCTAAGTTATCTTAGAATACTTATTATTCCCCGGAATCCGAATCCTCTGAGATATCTTTAACTTTCGGTAATGTCTATTCGAACACATGGACCAGTATTGTGGTGCTTTAATATTCGTGCATGAAGGATTTGAACGGTCCGAATTTTCTACATATCAACTCAAAGTTTGAGGAGAAACGAGTAGGTCCAATGACTATCGGATTACTTTTAGGTTCAACGAGCATTATGACCGTCCGATCTTATTCAAGATTGGTGCGCACGAAAATTGAAACAGATACACACGAAGTTTAAAGAGTTTCGCACGAATATTAAAGTAAATCGACGGTGATTAAACCATCAAACCAAAGTAGATCCGATGCCCAACGGACCTACTCTCAAGTGAAGTTTGAGATATCTTGGGGGATGCGAATACTGCTCATCACGTTTCGGTTGTTCTCTTTTGTAACTAAAAAATAATTTTGTTTTTGAGTTGATGTAAAAATTTACTTGTAAATAGTTTTTTTATCTGAATATATTTAGCTTGACACTTAATTTAGTTTTTTGTTAAATATGATGTTTATACTAATATGATTGAACACAAATAATGAGCATATAAAATTTCAATTTTTCATTAAAAATAGCGTAAGTATTCAAAGTCATTATGAATATATTGAGCATTATTATGCATTTTTCTATGGAAAATTTTATGTTGTTTTGTCTTAATATAAAAATTATACTTTTTCAAAATCGTTGTGAAAAGTTTAATATGAAATCAATAATTATTTCATGACAATTATGGAAAATTGGATAGAAGAAAATTATTTTTTTGTGTGATTGATACTTTTGAAATTGACAATATATAACATATTTTAATTACTCTCTCAGTTATGTTTGTGCTAAGAGCCGAGATTTTTATTAATATCCAAAGTTTAATAAGAATATAGAGATTTACCCAGAACCGCTATGTTTTTCGAAAAATGCCCATACTGGCCAGAGTCTGGCCGGTTTCCCTCTCTTGGTCGGTTTCTTAATTTTTTTTTTAGAGACACTATGAATAGCAAGATAATGAAATCTAACATTAAAAATTCAAATTTTTTGTTAGATTATTTCTTTTGATGTATAATTAGCATATTTATACTAAAATACGCTAAATTACTTGAAATTACGTTGAATTACACTAAATTACATTAAATTACGTTAAATTACACTAATTTTGCTAATTATAATGAAATACGGTAAATTACGCAAAATTAGGCGATTTCGTGCCATCTTTCATAAATCATAAAAAATAAAAAAAAAATTCCAAAAATAGTAAAAATTGGTATTCTACAAGTTTATTATATATCTAATTTACTGAGCTACTTAGATTGAATAATAGAAATAAAAATTTTAATCGGAAACTTCAACTCAAGTTTTGAGGCTCTTCCCTTTGTTTTTTGGCAATTCTGAATTTTGAAATCCAACATCGCGGGCACTGACGCATGCGTATTTTGACATACTTTTCGAAAAGTGGTCATTTACTGAAATCGGACACTCGAGAGCCGTTTTATGGCCGTTTGAAGTTTCGTCGTTGTTTTTCGCCTTCTCAGTAAAGATATCATCCATATTCATATGTAATTTACCGTATTTTAGCGTAATTTAACATAATTTAGGGTAATTTAATGTAATTAGTGTAATTCAGCGTAATTCACAATAATTTCAAGTAATTTTGCGTATTTTAGTATAAATATACTAATTATACATCAAAAGAAGTAATCTAACAAATAATTTAAATAAAAAATTCGAATTTTCAGTGTTAGATTTCAGTATCTTGCTCTTCATAGTGTCTCTAAAAAAAAATTAAGAAACCGGTCAGATTCTGGCCAGTATGGGCATTTTTCGAAAAAGACAGCAGTTCTGGGTAAATCTCTATATTCCTATTAAACTTTGGATATTAATAAAAAATCTCGGTGCTAAGAGTGAAGAATTTAGCGTAATTCAACATAATTTCAAGTAATTTTGCGTATTTTAGTATAAATATGCTAATTATACATCAAAAGAAGTAATCTAACAAATAATTTAAATAAAAAATTCGAATTTTCAGTGTTAGATTTCAGCATCTTGCTCTTCATAGTATCTCTAAAAAGAAAAAAAAATAAAGAAACCGGCCAGATTCTGGCCGGTTTCTGGGGGAAGGGGAAACTGGCCAGATTCTGGCCAGTATGGACATTTTTCGAAAAACACAGCGGTTCTCGGTAAATCTCTATATTCCTATTAAAATTTGGATATTAATAAAAATCTCGGTGCTAAGAGTGAAGAATATCACCTTTTCACCTATAAATTATATAGAAATATAGAATAGATATTATATTCCTTTTATGGAATATCTTATTCCATCCGATTGGAATGGAGATGAAACTACTAGCGAAATTGTAAAATTAGACTACAATCATAAATGTAAAATTTATATTTTTACCATAAATATAAATATATTTTACCATAAATGTAAAATTAGATACAATCATAAATGAGCGTATGATATCAACAAAATATATTTTACCATAAATGTAAAATTAGACTACAATCATATATAAAATATAATATTTAAGATATGAATTTTGCAAGCTTATGAACCAACAAATTTATAAGATGCAAACAAATAAAATAGTAAATCTATAACTACTGTTCAAAATATTGATGTAATTTACTAATAAATGCGAAGCAGCAGCACTGAAGGATTTGGTGTGGTTAACTAACAAGAACCACGTCCATGCAGCATTTTGAAGCAGTTCGGCAGAGAAACGAATGATGACAGTATTCGCCAAAGATTTAGCAAAATAGACCTGGGCTATCGGAAACAAGTCTTTCGAAGGTTTAATCCCCATTTTTACCTTCATGTTTCCCGTGTGCCGGGTCTACGATGACATCTTCGGATCAGGTAAAACGTGCGTTTGTCAGCCGGTGGGGTCAACGCTGCAGATTGTTCAAAATTCGAAGTTTGAATTTAATAGATGCGTTGAATATCTGTGATAACTATTAACTCCTCATTAGAGGAGGGTTCAAATGCCTCCATTTTTCATGCCTACACCATGCCTCCATATTTTAAAACTTTAATAACTCAAAATTTATAACTTAAAAGTCAAAATAAAACCGTTGGATATGATCTACATCATTTTATCTATGTGCTCATAAAAAATTATCACATTTCGATTTTGTTTTTATGTGAATCAATAGTTGAAAAAATCAACGTCTAGAAATTATCCACATTAGTATGTTTTTTACAAGCTCTTGATGACAACCAAAACAAAATTGAAATATCATAATTTTTACACGTGTATAAATAAAATGATGTAGACCATATCTAACGGTTTTATTTTTACTTTTAAGTTATAAATTTTGAGTTATTAAAGTTTTAAAATATGGAGGCACGGTGGAGGCATGAAAAATGGAGGCATTTGAACCCTCCTCTAACTATTAAGGGTGCGTTTGGATGACACAGGAATAGCGCTAACCCAGGAACAGCTGCTATTCTTGGCGAGCTATTCTTAACACAGCACGTTTGGGTGAAAAAAAACGCTATTCTCAACAAAGGAATAGCTCGGGTTAGCTGCTGTTCCGCTATTCCTATGAAATGTTGGGTTAGCAGCTATTCCTAACTCCAGGAACAGCTGCTATTCCGAGCTATTCCTTGATTCATCCAAACGCACCCTAATAGATCATAGATGTTTGGGATATCTACGGACATTTTTATTAATACTCTAAAAAAAAAAATAGCAAATCTGCCCTCAATCACAATTTTTTATTAAAACTATCCGGATTGTCTCACAGTGGGGCGGTCCACTATTCAAACCAAACCGTCCCTCAGTGGGATGGTCCGTTACCTACACCAAACTGTCCCATATGGGACAGTCTGCTGTAAAACATGTATAAAACTCACTTTTCTCTCTCATGCCCATTCACAATTCATTCTAACTTAGCTGAAAGAGGAAGAGGAAGAAGAGGAAGAGAGACGCGATTTTGTGGCGAATGGGACATCAGGCTCGCCGTTCAACTTCTGACAGGCAGCGAGCAGGTACATTTGATTTTATATTTTACGATTTCAATATCATATCATGTTTGGTGAACTGGAATATAATGCAGATGCCAATAAACGAAGCTAATGAAAGAGAAAATGCTAGAGTTGTTGATGAGGCAACCGGTAGTAGCCAGCACACTCATCAAGGCCTAGGAACCAGTAGTAGCCATGGAGAGACATCCGGTAGTGTCGCACAACCATCTGCAAGCAGACCCAGAACTTGCCGACTTAGTTTGTTTGGACATCGTCATTAATTACCAAGTTACTTGATATGCATGTTGTGAACTATTTTATTTAGATGTATGTTGTGAATTATTTTAATTGGTAGTTTGTGAACTATTTAATTTAAAGTTTGTGAAATTATTTTATATGTTTGAGTTTTGTTATTTTTATAACTTAATTATATATATACAAATTGACAACATAAAATATAAACAAATACAAAATTGATGAAATAAAGACTGCATAGAATAAAGTCAACAATATAAATTATTAATAAGTAGTACTACTTCTTTTCAACGAGCCTTGAAAGTACATAGAACAAAGTCATCATCGGATTTTGCCGAATCTGGATTAGCCACAGCAGACGAAGTGGTAGCCTTACCAGTATAAGTACACGAAACAAACTCATCGTCCGATGCTGGAGGCTATGGATCAACCTTATTTTTTTTTCGAAAAATTGCCGTAGGGGTTTTCCACAAAGTCATCGTCCGAAATTTCATAGCTAAGAAATTCCGGCTGTATGAATGATCGACATGTCTGTGTATCAGGGCATATTTGACACTTGTACTTTTTTCCCTCATTTTTACCTCGATCACTAATTGACCCTCCTCTTGCTAGGCCACGATAGGACGATCTACCTCGGTTGCTCTCTTTCTCTCTACCTCGATTGTTACTGTCCATCATTCTCGTCCAAAAAAATAAATTTAAAAAATAAATTAAACTAATAAATTAAAAAATTGTGAAAATCTACCTCTATTGTTATCTAAAATTGCCACAAAATTGCCTCTCTTCTTCCCTTCTTCTTCTTTCTCTTTCAGCTAAGTTAGAATGAATTGTGAGTGGACAGGAGAGAGAAAAGTGACTTTTATACAAGTTCTATAGCAGATCGCCCCCATATGGGGCGGTTTGATGTAGGCAACGGATCGCCCCACTAGGGGGCAGTTTGGTTTGAATAGTGAACAGCCCCACTGTGGGGCGTTCCGGGTAGTTTTAATAAAAAATTGAAATTGAGGGCAGATTTGCTATTTTCTCTTTTTTTTTTTTAGAGTATTAATAAAAATATCGGAATATCTATATTAATATATTGGGATGGGATAAGGTCATAAGGTGTTTTATAACTCAGTGCTTTATTTTTATATTTTCGTTTTCAAATATTAAATATTAAATAGTTAATCTGACCTGTTTAATATTATTTTTTTATTAAAATATGTCGGGAGACAAAATTTTACATTTTTTTAAACTTGTTATTATTATTTGTTTGTTATTTTTTTTTATAGAAAACTCTGAACCATGAAAAAACAACTTTCAAAAAAATTAACTAAATTGTAAAATTTATTCTCCAAATTCATTTTAATATGAAAATTATATTAAACAGTTCAAATCGACTGTTTGAATCTTGAAATAAAACACCTCAGCTCATCTCTAGACTATTAATTATTAAGCTTTTGTGCAAGACGACTCAGATCTCATTCTACTTGATCAGCTTTTGCACTGGATCTGAATTTCCAGGAAATTCACATAATCCCATTGAATGCCATATAAGATATAACCATATATAGAAGAGTGTTTTTAACAATAAAAAAAAAAATCGGGTTATTTTCCAAAGGATTTGGACAAATTTTATTCCGAAATCAGATTTAAATTGTCTGATCTGTATTGAGATTCGTACAAACTGATTTAAAACTTAATAAAATTTCAAGATTTACAAAATCGGTACAAGTCTATAAATCTCCATAATAATTCAAAATCTAGAGGGACACGGTTGATCTTCCTTTAGTGGGTTTGACTCTGTTGCTATTCTAAGAAGAATAGCAGCGGGTACTCTTCACTTTTGTGTCTATTTCTCTTCAAAAGAGGAGGAGAGAGAGGAGAAAGAGAAGAGAGAGATAGAGAGAATAGCAGGAATAACATAATTTTTTAGAGAGCAGCGGAGTCCATTCCTCCTTTAGTAGTATGCCTTGAAGATTGAATTATTTTTTAGAAATAGCACCTCTTTTCTTGTTTCTTGTTTTTATTGTTTGACTCTCACCATTAATGATAGTGACACAAAAACTAATATGGTTAAGAATATTTATTACATGAATAAAATATATGCACATATATGCATTGTTGTTGTGACTTTGATTGCATATATATTTGACAAATTTGGGGTAGCTTGAACGTGTAAGGAGCTCCTAATTATTAATTAAAGCGTTGCTAATCTAATGACAGCATTACCAGTTCTGTGAAACATTATTTGGGTCCAAAGCAAGATTGAGATGCTACGATTAATTAAATAGAATTTGATTACTAATTCCATGTATCCATGTATGGTATTAAAATGTTTTCTTTTTCTTTTTTAGTAATGGGTGAACGTCAAGCTATTCAATTATTTAATATCTCTACAAAAGATTGTTCTATTAGGTTTCCAACATTTGACTTCTCAGAGAGCATTATCTTTATTACTAGATCAAAGACTGATTCTTTAATCATACGAGTTTTTTTTATATAATTTCTCAAACTAGTAGAAATTATATTTTTTCCTTCACAAAATACTTTGATAAAATAAGAAAAATGGAGATCAATTAAACTTCAATTTTTCTTTTTCAAAATATTTGTATTTATACATGATTTTCTATATAGTTTAATTAGAATAAAAATGGATCTCCATTCACTATATAAATTTTTATGTAATTAATTCTCTATCACTTTTGATCACGTAACCGGAAAGTCTAATTCTACTCCGAATAAAACCATATGTGCTCTTTAAAAAGCGGAAAAGTATCATCCAAAGTACCGTAAAAGACTCCCCTCACTTTACTGTTTGAAATTAACTCCCAGCCGCTTTGAGATTCATACTAGCACAAGGCAGTATAATTGAGCTTTGAGATTCATGCCAAGTTGAAAATAACGGTCCAGATCCACTAATTCTAAAAGATTCCATATTACGGTACCGGAAAAGATTCCATATGTGCCCTTTGAAAAGCGGAAAAGTATCCTCCCAGGTACCGTAAAAGATTCCCCTAACTTTACGGTTTGAGATCAACTCCCAGCCGCTTTGAGATTCGAACTAGCGCAGGGTCAGTATTATTGAGCTTTGAAATTCGTGCCAAGTTGAAAATAACGGTTCAGATCCACTAATTCTAAAAGATTCCATATTACGGTACCGGGGAGGATCTGAATTCTTGAAAAGCAGAGAAAACTGCACTATGCAATCAACTAACCACCCTCATTTCTAGCTACCTACTGAAGAATGGGACTAAACGGCTTTTAGTATTTAATTGCTTCTAGAAAAGGTGCATTTCCAATTAAGAGGGATAATATCATAGAGATTGTTCAACCAGCTTTTCTTAAATTTTTTGTTTTTTGTTTTTCCTTTTGCTTTGGTTTAAACTTACAGAACAATTTATCATTTTTATTCAATGTGCCTCATGATTTACAAACTTGGTTTAAACTTACATAACAATTTATTATTTTTATTTTGACACAAATTTGAATATGGATCCAACAATTTAGAAAACCAGAACTAACATCAAACCAATTGATTTGATGTCCATAGAATACTCAACTCTCGTCTCGTTGATATACCTAAAAATAACACTAACCCGAATAAAGTTATTCGGGTTAGTATTTTATGGGTTCCTATTTCTTATTTGAACACGCCACACAAAACACTCTCTTTTGAGTTAGCGATTTGATGTCCATAGAATACTCAGTTCTCGTCTCGTTGATATACCTAAAAATAACACTAACCCGAATAATGTCAGGTTAGTATTTTTACGGATTCCTATTTCTTTCGAGTTAGCGATTTGATGTCCATAGAATGCTATTTTGCTATTCTAACATTTTGTTGAGTTAGCAATTTGAAGTTAGCTTAACTTAGCAATTATTCTTACTAACCCGTTTTTTCATACAAACACATCTAAATAACTCACACCTTAGAATAATTAAGCTATATTGTTGTTTCTCCTTAATTTTTTTAAAGATTCATCGTTTTAATTGATTGCGTTTGTCGACAAAAAAAAGGAGGAAATGATCATTAGAGTCAATTTTTTAAGCTATGAGGGTTATATGTAAATAATTAATTTTACAGTATCTATAACATTTTAGTCTAAAATATAGAAAATTACGTACAAGTACAGAAATATTAAAAATAAATGAAGATTAATTGACTTCACGTATTGAGTGTGCATCCGTCCCGGAATGAAACCGGGGTGGTGATGAGTGATGCAAATACAAAATGACAAAATGGGTTATAGTCAAATTTAGGCTCCTTAAAGGTTGTCTATTAAATTTCATTGTCACCAAAGAATTTTAATGATTTTGTTGGAGTGAGATAAATTATTGTAATTAGTGACTGTTCCTTCAATTAATTGATTTCAAGAAGTTTTATTCAATAAAACCTAAAGAGTGAGTCTATGGTAGTATGCCTATCACGCTTAGGTCCGTACTACGGATTAATATTTTTGTTTTCGATATTCTAACGGTCGATCGAACCGTTTAAAATGATTTCCATATAAATATGTACTTGCAGACTGAATTTTATATTTTTTAAAATTATTTTTTACTATTTTCTAAAATAGGTAGAAAATCACTGTTTTTGAATGGTCCAGAATTTTCAGATCAAGTTATTTTCTACCTATCTTAAAAAATAGTAAAATAATTTTATAAAATATAAAATTCGGTTTGCAAGTACATATTCATATGGGGATCATGTTGAACAGTACACATCAACTGTTAGGATTTTGAAATAGAAATATTGATCCGTATTACGGACCAACCCGTGATATGCAGAGTACATAGACTCACTCAAACCTAAAAGTACCAACAGAGAAAAGAAAATGCTTCAAGTTTGAAGCCCACTGTATTATGACCAGCAGATATCAATGCAGGTAATTTTTCTAATTTAAATTCAATATATCTAATTTATTTTTTCTTTGTAAACGTAGAAACTAATATGAGAATTAAATAAGGTATTAAATATAATGAATTTAATTTGTTCTTTGTCATATCAATATTTCAGATTTTAGATATACAAAATTAATAAAAGGAGGGATCAAGTTACAACAAATTTGAGTTACAAAAAAGTTACAACAACCATTTTTTTCATTTTCAAAGTTCAAATCGTCGATCCAAACCGTTCAACATGATTATCTAAATAAAATGTGCTTGCATATCAAATTTTACATTTTTAATTTTTTTTTTTACTATTTATTAAGATGAGTACAAAATTCAATGGTCTGAATATGACTATTTTTTGTAAAATACTTAATAAATAGTAAAAAATTCAAAAAATGTAAAATTTGATCACAGCCAAACTCGAATATTCTTATATGAATTTTCTATTTTTCAGCCATATTGACATTTGATTAAATCATATGTTGACTCTTATTTAACTCTGAGTTCGCTCTCATTTATATTATGTTGACACTGCGTTTAAATAGTATTTAATAACTTTGGATGAAGATATTGACAATGTTATTTTGATTTGACGCAGCGCACAAATAATAGAATCAAGATGAAAAAAATATATGACTCGTATGTTGTATGAAATTAAAACAGTGTTTGATATATTTACTCAATAGCTTCGTGTATTGATATTTGATATTAAATGAAAGTTCCATTACGAGCAAAAAGGAATGCGATGGAGCAAGGAGCCAAGGAGTTCAAAAAAAAAATTTGGAGGACACAAAATTATCGAGACTTGGGAATTATCAGAACTTATAGATCTCAATATAGAACTATATATTGAATTAATTTTGTTCCATCCAACTCCTCTGAGATTCTTGCACCTAAGAAGGGGCCTTGGCTCCTTAACCCAAGCCTGTTGCCTAGAGTAAGGCCGGCAACCTTTATCCCGGACCCGAGCCCAGCAGGGGTCAAAAGGCCATACGCAAACTCTGGAGACAACAGCCGGCATACAAATGGGCCTGGGCTTTCGGTGGTTCAACACTTTTCACTTCCATCTCCACCTGGCAGCCCAGAAACTGCAACCACCTCTTTATCTCAACCTCTGAAGCGGCCAAGACCGGCGGGGCCTAAACCGCCGGTTGTAGATAAATGAATATTATCTCGTGGAACTGTCGGGGTAGCGGAGGCACGACATGTTCCACGTTAAGCCGATACCTCCGTTGTACAGGAGCTCGGGTGGCCTTTATCTCGGAAACACGTTGTGGCACAAAAAAGGCCGAGCAAAGAATTAAATCACTGCCCCTGTACAATTCAGAAATTGTGCCATCAGATGGTCAGTCGGGTGGATTATGGCTGTTATGGGAAGATAGCTGTAATGTCACCATTCTCTCAAAAACAAAATCTTATTGCTGCAGAAATAAAGGAGGTTGGGCCCCATCCTCCCTGGCTCATCCTAGCGGTCTACGGGGACCCACACCGAGATGACAACCCGCGTATCTGGGAGCAACTGGATCCTTACATCCAGCAGACAGAGCTCCCGGTATGCACCATTGGTGACTTTAATGCTATAGTATCGGGTTCAGAAAAATGGGGAGGGTCTCAATTACTGAGTTCTTCGAACAAGGCTTTTTCTCATTGGGTGTGTACTAGCGGGCTGGTTGATTTGGGCCATCAAGGCCCGGCGTACACTTGGTCTAACAAGCAGCAGGGGGCCCAGAACATCTCTGAACGGTTGGACCGTGCCTTGGCAAGTATTTCCTGGCTTACTCTATATCCGGAGACCACAATCTTCCACTTACCCAAATTCAGTAGTGACCATCTGCCTATTTTACTGAGAACACAACCGAAGCCAATTCGTGCCCGGCCTAGGTTTCGCGTGGAAAATTGGTGGGCTTTACGGCCGGGTTTCTCGGATATTTGTGCTACAGCAGCAACTGAGGGCGGTGTTTGCTGGCAAGCAGTACGGAAAGCTTTTAAAAAAGGGGTCCGAAACTGGGGGGCGCAGCAAAAGACACCTGATGCTATGCTTAAGGAAGTGGAGGCGAGAATGGCAGATTTGCATTCCCAGCCCCCGAACTTAGTTGACCCGATCCTTGAACACCAGGTGCAGAAAGAACATGATACCTACCTCCAAATGCAGGAATTGTTCTGGCATCAGCGTTCGCGAGTTTCGTGGGCCCTCTTTGGAGACAGAAATTCCAAATTTTTTCATGCGGCAGCCGTTACCAGGAAACGTCGAAACACAGTGCGCAATCTGCAGCTGGCCAATGGGACCTGGACGAGTGATGAGAAAGCAATCAGACGCGCTTTTGTCTCTCATTTCCGAGACATATACAATGCTGTGCCTTGCCCTCCGTTGCATCAGGTAGTATCTCCTGAAGGCCTCCAATCCCTTCCCAAAATTCCTGATCTGTTTCTCCCACACTTGGAATTAATCCCCTCTGATATAGAAATTAAGCAAGCACTGTTATCCCTGGGGCCCTTTAAAGCTGCGGGCCCCGACGGTTTTAATGCAAAGTTGATTCAGGACAATTGGGAGGCTTTTGGGAAAGCCTTCACCAAGGAGGTGGCTGAATTCTTCAGGTCTGGACTCATGCCATCCCATGTGGCGCGCTCTAATTTGGTTCTCGTGCCAAAGGTGGCTGATGCTGTCTCTGTATCTCAGTTCCGACCCATCTCGGTATGTAACACAACCTATAAAACGATTTCCAAAATTCTTGCTAATAGAATTAAGCCTTTCATCTCAGGATTAATATCAAATGCTCAAGGGGCCTTCGTGCCGGGTCGAGAGATTGCCCATAACATAATCCTCTTGCGGGAAGTTCTACATTCCTTTAGACAAAAGAACTACAAACATAGTGCCTTCTGTCTCAAGGTTGATCTTTCCAAAGCTTTCGACCGCATGGACTGGTCTTATTTGCAGTCGGTCCTAAAGCAGTATGGTTTCCCGGCTAAACTGATAGCATGGATCATGGGTTGTGTGGAGGCAGCCGAATTCACCTTAGTCATCAATGGTAGGGGTGACGGCTTTTTTAAGCCAGGTTGCGGACTGAGACAGGGATGTGCCCTATCCCCGTATCTCTTTATACTGGGGATGGACTTGTTATCTAGGGGACTCTCATATCTAGTGCAGCATGGGATCATCTCCGGGGTTAAGTTGGCACCATCAGCACAGCCACTAACTAACTGCCTATATGCTGATGACTTGTTAATCCTAGGATCGGCCAATCAACAGGAAGCGGCAACCATACAAAGCACCCTGCAGGCTTTTCTTCTTGTGTCCGGCCAGCGGATTGGGGCAGACAAAAGTCAAATTTGGTTTAGCGCAATAACTTCTCCTGAGAACCGTAAAGAAGTGTCCGACATCTTTGGGGTTCAGGAGGGTCCGGGCAACCCGAAATACTTGGGGGCCCCGGTTCTGGAAGGGCGCGAGGCCTTTGATTTCCTTATTCAGAAGTTTGCCAGCAGGCTCCAGTCTTGGAAGGGCAGCCTTTTATCACAGGCAGGCAGGGTCATCCTGATAAAAGCAACGCTTCAATCTCTCCCCGTTTACTACATGGGAACTGCAAAAATTCCCAAACGAATCATTAATGCGCTAACAGACCTGATGCGGAGGTTTTTTTGGGGAAAGAAAGATCACGGTAGATACTTGGCTTATGTTTCTTGGGATCGAATCACTAGGCCACTTAATGAAGGTGGTCTTGGTCTCAGGAAATTGGAGGATTTGAACGACGCTTTACTGGCTAAGTATCTCTGGCAAGTGGCTTCTGGCAACGAGGCTCTTTGGGTTAGCATAGTCAAGGCAAAATACTTCCCGCATAGTCTCCTGTTTCTGTCAAAAAGAGTCTATAAATGCACCAATTTTTGGAGGTCCGTCATGCTTCTAAGAGATAGACTTACACCGTTTCTGCATTGGAATATCGGGAATGGAAGGTCGTGCAAAGCTTTTGGTGAACCGTGGTTTCCGGGGGCTTTAAACTTCACTCCAACTGATGCCCAGCAAAGGGGTCAAACGGTGTCAGACTTGTTGGATGACAGCGGTTGCTGGAATATGTCCTTGCTGTCACAACTGTTTGGATATTCGGTTTCTCTGCAAATTGTATCCTCCTGTAACACACCCTCTGCTGATGGCCCAGATGACTCACTCATTTTCACTCCAGCCTCCAACGGGAAATACTCGGTAAAGAGGGCGTATCAGGAATTCACAAGAGTCCCCCTGCCCAGTACTAGCCAGGATCGTGATATATGGTCTGTCGTCTGGGGGAAGGCCAAAGTACTACCTAGATTGCAACTGTTTTTATGGAAACTGGTACACGGGGCATTGCCGCTTGGGGCCATCTTAGCTCACAGGGGCATCCGGGTGGATTCTAGGTGTGCTATGTGTGGGCATGACACGGAGGATCTCAATCATTTCCTGTTTCTCTGCCCCTTCTCAAGATCATGTTGGCTGATTTCCCCTCTAGCACTATACTCTCATGTACTGGGAATTGGCGTTAAAGAGGCACTGCTCTACATGCGAAATCAAACATCAGATGATCAGTGGATAATTTTCACCAACACGATATGGGCTATTTGGAGATGTAGAAATGATTGCACTTACTCGGCGGTCAAGCCAACGCATGAACGATTCAAGCGATATCTGCAAGCAGCCACATCGGAATCCTCATTGGTAAGCCCCAGTATCTCATCTCCACAGGCAGTATCTGGCTTCACTGGTGTGGTTCTCGGTTACTGCTGTAAGCTGGATGGTTCTTGGGATAGCAACTGGAACGGGGGAGTTGGCTATATCCTAACAAAGGAGGAAATTCTGGTGGGATATCAGTTTTCGGGGGTGTCTGCTTGTTGTGCCTTACAGGCGGAGGCGATTGCTTTGCTTAGAGCTGTTGATTTTGTTCGTTCCAGAGGTGTCCTCAGTTGTGTGTTCCTTACTGACAATAGTACTGTAGCTCAAGTGGCTTCTCAAATGCAGCCCCCTCAAGATGGCGACTGGAGGGCCTATCGGGAATTGTTGCAAATCTGGAGGGTCTTTAAGGAAACTTTGGGCTTTTCCTGTCAGTATATCAGTAGATGCCAAAATGAATTGGCAGATGCTTTGGCAAAGAAAGGGAGGCTGTTAGGAGGTTCCTACACGGGTTTTACTTTTCCTCTTTAGTAGGATCGCTAAGTATTCTGTATTAGGTTAGGAGGGTCATTGCTATTTTCATACTTCCTGATGTACTTCCCTCCTCAGTTTTGAATGTAATGATGATGGCCTAAGGGCCTTTTCCCCGCAAAAAAAAAAAAAAAATATAGAACTATATTGATTGGAAGAACAAGTTCACTTGAGAGTAGGTCCACCTACTCTGGTTCGATGGGTTTAATCACCATCGATTTGCTTTAAGATTCGTGCAGAACACTTTAAACTTCGTACTTGTCTGTTTCAATTTTCGTGCGCACAAATCTTAAACTAGATCGGACGGTCATCATGCTCGTTGAACCTAAAAGTAGGTCCGATGCCCCTCCGTTCTCGAACAAGTTACCTCATAGACGCAGCAAAAGTTAAAAGGAGATTAAAACAAAAAATTTCTTACCTTAATATCAACAAATGCAGAGGTGGATATAGTATATATGAATGGGGTCAGGTCAATTGGCTCTCATTTTTTTTTTCCAATTTTTTGTACAATTTTCTATATAATTTATAATGAAATATCATGTAAATTGATCCTCATTTTTAATATGAAAATTTTATATGAATGACTTTCATTATGTATCTGACCCTTATAGTTTAGAAATTTAGCTCCACACATGGACACAGAACACTAAATATTATTTGGATAGTTTTTTATTTATTAACTTTGCTAGAACGATAAATATATTTTTATTAATTTTTCAATTATTAGTAAAACATATATGTGGATCCCCGATAAAATACACGTGCATGAGTCTTCGTTTTAAATGCAAACAGTTAATTCGAACAGCTCAACATGATCTCCATATTAAAATGTGTTTGGAGACTTAATTTTATATTTTTTTTGAATTTTTTTTACTATTTTTCCATATAGGTGCAAAATTATTGTATTTCAGAATATTCTAAACATCCAAAAATAATGATTTTGCATCTATTTAACAAATATTTTGACAGTAAAATATTCTACAAGATGTAAAATTTGGTCTCCAAACACATTTTAATATGAAGATCATGTTGAGCGGTTCAGATCGACAATTTAAACTTTAAAACAAAAATACGAATGTAAAACATATTTGGGGGTTGGGGTACGAAAACAATAATGCATTTTAACCCTATTCTTTTGTTAATTACATGACAGCTTTTTAACCGAATAACACACAAATACATGGTTTATAGGAAAAAGGAGCATCGGTCCTTAATTAAAGTAGCACCAGTGTTCTTTTGGTCCCTTGATTTTTGAAATCTCTATGTTGATAGAGCTAAATTTCAGTTTCTAATTCAACTGAATATTGTGTAATGCTTGTTCATAGGCAGAGTACCTATTTTAAGTTACAAATGCTTGCTCATTTTTTTTTTGTGAAGGTGTACAATTTATTGATATATTATTTCCATATTCGTGTTTGGAATAAGCAGAAGTTCTAAACTAGTGCTTGCTTAGGATTTAGAAAAATTGACACTACCAGGTTGGTTACAATGTTCTTCAACAATAGTTTTTTAAAAAAATCAAATAAGGATCGAGACAACATTATTGATAGTAAAACTTAAATTTTAAAGCTCAAACTAAAATCACGGAGAAAAAAGAACACATGGAAGTCTCAAACCAGTTGTTAATCAATCAATCAAAGTTCTCATTAATGCAGCTTATTATCATGAAGAGAACCTTAATATCTAAATTTAGATTGCAATCTTGAACTCAACACTGCTTTTGAATTTAATATTTCCTTCTAAAACATATGATACATCACTCTCAGATAATTTTTTTTAGTTTCCAGAGTTATTGGATTTCCCTGGTAGAATTACATCAGGCTCATCAAATTCATTATTTTCTGTAAAGGAAAGACAAAAAGATGTTAGATAAATTAAAGGAAGAAACACATGGCATCTGAGAGTACCTACTGCACCACCCAGCATGTACCAGCAGGACAGGAAGAAATATCAGCAAGTACAAATCGTGGAAATTTGAAACACACTAGAAAATCACTGGACTTCGGACATAAAAATTTGACCCCCGCATAATGGTTTGGAAAACACATTAAAGACCTGAATCCTTGTGCACCTTTCTTTCCCTTCGTGAAATTTGATTTCGGCCCCTCAACTGTTGCACTTAGATCAATCAAAACCCATTTTTTTTATTTTCAACCAAATCCCTAAATTATTTCACATGGTTTGATAAAATTCCTGAACTATATTCATGATTCAATTAGCCTTGCAAATTTTGGAACTTCAATTTGATCCTTCCATCAGTTAATAATAAAAGTAACTGTTTGTGACTTCTGCAAAGTACGTGAAGATTCTAGAGTTACCAAGACTTCATTAATGATTCTAAGGACAACTAATAAAAATAGAGTAACAATGGGAGGATCAATGCATTTAGATAGCTAGTAGGATCAAGAAAATAGCAGTTTCATTAAAAACCATTTGCAATAGTTGAGGGACTAATTGAAACTACAAGTGTTAAGGGAGGGAAATTCAGAATTTCCTCAAAATTTATTGTTTTTGCAGGACATTTCATGATCAACTAATATAACATGTATAAATTAAATTGAAAAAAACAACTGCTCAGTTGCTCGAGTATTGATAACCAGAACAGCTTTTTTAACATATCATAAGTACCAATTCAATGGTGTAATGAGAAGATGGTTCTTTATAACCAGGTAACGAATTCCAGTGTATTAACTAGCAATTGTTTTTAAACAGTACTATCAACTCTTTAGAAACTTGCAGGAAAGAGTCAATATGGTTCTCCATGTGTATGTGCATGGGTAATGGGTTGGGAGTGTGTGTGTGTGTGTGGGGGGGGGAGGATAATATTGAAACCTTGTCTGAGTGACAGTTCGACAACAACATCGTTTTCCACCTGCAAAAGAAATTGAGAGAGAGATGAGACTATGGACTACAGATGTGTTGGTGAAATTCAAATTGTCAACTGACAATGTAAAATTAATGCATTTCAGGTGCAATTTTAGGCAGCATTGCACAGGTACAGTACAGATCATATAAAAAAATTGCATAAACAGCATATTCACAATGGCTCAGAAGAACCATTTATCAATTTAATTGAGGTACAATTTTAACCTAAACCTACAGAAAATTATGTTGGTTGGAATTGCACTGACAGCAACAATCAATACCCTAACACATTTTAAAAAGAAGGCAGACAGCAGACAGCATACAAATTACTTTTTCCAGTCTACACAAACAAATTAAGAAATGTAAAAATTTGAGGAAACAACTGAAATAACACAACCAGACAAAGATACATGATAGTAATAAAGGCTTGAGGAGGGCGCCATCCCCCCAACCCTCCCAAAGAAAAATTCCTCAGCATCCACTCCCAAAAAAAAATATCGAATTTTTTGTGATGTGAGCCTGAAGTGTTATTGTTGCATTACTCAAAACATATTAAGAAAAGACAAAAATTAAGTAAAAAAAATTATAGAAGGCTTTAACCATCTGTAACAAAATATAAAACTATCCCAACTAGCAAATGACCTTTCTTATAGAAACTCAATGAGATTTCAGTTAGTCATTGCACTTCATTTACTGTAACTACCATAATTATTATTAGTTAACTGCACAGAAGGAAACTTAACGTTTTCTGAAAAAAAGTGGAAGTTCTTCTTTTGAAGGTGGAAAAGAAAAAATTGAAGTCGAATGAGCGTTTCTCTAAACCACCCAAAAAGGAAAGAAAACATGAATACCAAACAAATAACTATCACATAAAAGGTTAAAACAACCAAAGGAGATCATAGAAAATAAAACACTAATTTGCACATTTCATACGGTCGGTCAAAGAGAGCCGACCAATCGACTGCATTAAAAGCTGTAAGAAGGGTAGAGTGGACCCATAAACCCTTATATTAAGGACAGCTCCAAGCAACCTACATGCAACAAAAATACTCTATTTGTTTAAAAATATAAAATGGGAAAAAAAAACAAAGAAATTCAGCAGCCCAGCAAAACCCCTGACACATGGAATTTTTGCATAACCCAGATATAGGAAAGCTATTAAAACAAGCTAACTTAGTCTTTATTTCCTTGATTAACTAGTAACAACAAGATAAGTGTTGATTGCAAAATGTGATTAAAAGCTATCTGAATAAATCAATTTCAGACCCAATTGGATCTTAATCCTGAATTCAACCTGACCTGAGATTCAGTTTTTCTCTATTTATAAACTGACTCAGCGACTCAAACGATACTTTTACTTGAAATGATCAACAATTAAGTTATCTCATTGGGAAAATAGCCATAAAACACAAAAGAAGCTTCTCCTCAGAAAAAAAAGAACCTAATTTATCTCACTTCAATCCAAATCCATTTCCCGACACTAAAGCAAACCATAAAAATCTACACTGCTAAGCAACCGATGTATATTGAAGAAAGTTTTTGCAAACAGACAACCTATTCTTTGCTGCAAAATGATACTCAACATAACTCGTAAGTGCAACTTTCCACTGAAAAAAAGGTTCTGGGGTAGTTTGCACATAAGCCCTGGCCAATAATTTTGAGGTCAGTAAAGCAAGAACCTAAACCAAACCTACGCCCTAACTTTTACACTTTGACTGAATCAAGTCAATCGCAAACTCTTGTAATTTTGGAATACAACGTTCAAGGTTGTTTTGTTGGTTTCATTCAATTTGTTTGTAGCAGATGGCAAAACTCAAAAAAATTAGTTGCAAATTTATTAAATGTCAATATTTAGTGGAGCAACTGAAAAATGAAATATTGGTGTTATTTACAGAAGAGTAATTTATGGCATCGTACTAACATAAACCAACATAACAAGTAACACGAAAGTATAACTTACTCCCTGCTCGGCCAGAGTGTTGGAGTCGTCAAGCACAGCCTGTGTAGACCGCACAACCAACTTTTGGTTGGTAGGAAGCTCGTCAATCATAGCATGTAGCTTTTGCTTTATGCTAAGGACAGTCTCTGTCAGGTCACACTGTACAAAGTAGGTCACCTTCATGCGCTTCACTCTGATATACATTGCCTGAAAAAATTATTTAGTTGTCATATTAAAGTAAGCCTCACAGTAATGCACATGTGCTAACTTCTTCATTTTTTGTTAGCTTGAATACTTGCAAGCTCCCAAGAGAGAACAGAACTAGTCCACAGATAAAATTTTCTTTTTGTACCACTCCAAAACCTCAAAAATATATTGCACATAACCTTGTAAATGAGAAATATCATGCATTTCTCTTTGAGACGTAACAAACTACAAAGCATCAAACTATCTGCCCTACACAATACTACAAATTCTTCTTAAAAACAAAAACAAAAAACAAATTAACCGCCCTTCGTCATGCTGAGCATTTATCTTAAAAAACGAGAGATGTGGAAGGTCAGGGGGAAGACAGTGTACGAGACCTAGCAATTCTTTCATGTAATGTTAGTATTTTTGGTTTTGCGGATTGATATGAATAATGATACATCTCATATTTTGAGGTTCTGGAGGGCCACACATGCATGTCAATAAAACAATGAAAAAACTAGAAAGAATGCCGCATCTCTCCATCACATGCATGTCATTTATTAAAACATTGAGACAGTACAGATCAAATTAATTCATAATATATTACTAAACACCCGGTCTATGGTAAGTTAGTGGACGGTTGTTCTCACTTCTCAGTACTTCCTCAAATTTTAGTTTTGATATTTGATAACATAGCTTCCCATAATGACTGTCAAAGAAGATTCAATTTTCTATGGTATACAACCTAAGATAAAATTGATTTGGAAAATTGAAGGGGGCTTGTAACTACCATTCAAGGTTTGGAAAATTGATTTCAAATTAAAAATCCTACTAGTTTCTTAATTGGAGTGTCTAATGAATTTTTTACCAAATTACCATTTCCGAACAGTGAGGAGAACTCTTGTTTTCAACAGAAAGTGCAGAGAAGTTAGATCAAGTTCAGCCTCTGCAGAAAACAAATAATTATCAGATAATTCCAAAATGAAAGATATGAACTGCCACAGACTTGCAGGGACATGACCAGATCGCACACACCACCAAATAAAACAAGTTTCAGTAATTCAAATTCAGGAAGTAGGGTTCCTTCTTATAGTGGATTAAGGCATTATTCTATTGTTTGTGAAGTATCTTACTTAAAATTAGAACCTTATAGCAAGCAATAGTTCATTGTCAATGCTACCATAGTTTGGAAATCTATCTATCGACAGCCAATGATTCGATTATTTGGGCGAATACCCGTTTCGAGTGGAAGAACGCTTGAATGGATGGAAGAGACTCACCGTTTGAGTTACGCCGATTCTTCCTTTGAGTTTGTTTGTAACTGATTGATTCTTCAGATTTGATTTGATATTTTTTTGTTTGTTTGTTTTCTTTTTTGTAACGATTCTTCGAAGGTGGATGAATGTCGAGAGAGAGATTTGGGCGCAGTGTGGTGTATGTTTCGTTTATAAAAGAGAAAGAAAGCCGACATTTTTATTAATATCCAAAGTTTAATACAAATTATTAATTGAGGAGGGATCCACTTACAACAAATTTGAGTTACAACAAAGTTACAACATTCATTTTTTTCATTTTCAAAGTCCAAATCGTCGATCCAACTGTTCAACATGATCTCCACAATAAAATGTACTTGCAGATCAAATTTTACATTTTTTTGAATTTTTTTACTATTTATTAAGTATTTTACAAAAAATAGCCATACTTAGACCATTGAATTTTGTACCCATCTTAATAAATAATAAAAAAATTCAAAAAAATATAAAATTTGATCAGCAAGTACATTTTATTTAGATGATCATGTTGAACGGTTTGGATCGACGATTTGGACTTTGAAAATGAAAAAAATGAATGTTGTAACTTTGTTGTAACTCAAATTTGTTGTAAGTGGATCCCTCCTCTTATTAATTATACCCATAACTCAACTCAATATCGATATATACCCAAGCCGGCCATTTTCTGGTCGGCTATGTACCTTTTTTTTTTTTTTTTTTTTAGAGAGACACTATGAAGATCAAAATATTCAAATCTAACTCTGAAAATTTGAAATTTTTGTTTAAATTATTTGTTATATTACTTCTTTGAGGAGGGATCAAATTACAACAATTATTTTTTTTATTTTCAAAGTCCAAATCGTCGATCCAAACCGTTCAACATGATTTCCACAATAAACTGTGCTTGCAGATCAAATTTTACATTTTTTTGAATTTTTTTACTATTTATTAAGTATTTTACAAAAAATAGTCATATTCAGACCATTGAATTTTGTACCCATCTTAATAAATAGTAAAAAAATTCAAAAAAATGTAAAATTTGATCTGCAAGCACATTTTATTTAGATAATCATGTTGAACGGTTTGGATCGACGATTTGGACTTTGAAAATGAAAAAAATAGCTGTTGTAACTTGATCCCTCCTCTACTTCTTTTGATGTATAATTGGCATATTTATACTAAAATACGCTAGAATACTTGAAATTATGTTGAATTACACTATATTACAATAAATTATGTTCAATTATACTAAATTACGTTAAATTATAATAACTTCGCTAATTATGTTGAAATACAGTAAAAAAAACACTAAACTACACAAAATTACGCTATAGTAGACTGATTTGCTCATCTTTCATGAATTATAAAAAATAGTAAAAAAATTCCAAAAATAGTAAAATTTGGTAATCTGCAAGTTCATTATGTAACTAATTTACTGAGCTACTTGGATTGAATGATAGAAATGAAAATCTTAATCGGAAACTTCAACTCAAGTTTTGAGGCTCTTCTCTTTGTTTTTTGGCGATTCTGAATTTCGGAATCCAGCATAGCTGGCACAGACGCATGCGCATTTTTGCAAGCTTTCCGAAAAGTGGTCATTTGCTGAAATCGGACACTCGAGCGCCGTTTTATGACCGTTTGAAGTTTCAT
The DNA here is from genome assembly GCA_025461045.1 of Carex parvula. Taxonomy (NCBI): domain Eukaryota; kingdom Viridiplantae; phylum Streptophyta; class Magnoliopsida; order Poales; family Cyperaceae; genus Carex; species Carex parvula. Next base: position 87,826 of record JAJGRW010000411.1, on the reverse strand, counting down.
CGTTGTTTTTCTCCTTTTTAGTAAAGATATCGTCCCTATTCATATCGTATTTTAGCGTAATTTACCGTATTTTAACGTAATTTAATGTAATTTAACGTAATTTAACATAATTTAGTGTTATTCAACATTATTTCAATTAATCTATCGCATTTTAGTATAAATATGCTAATTATACATCAAAGAAGTAATATAACAAATAATTTAAACAAAAATTTCAAATTTTCAGAGTTAGATTTCAATATTTTGATCTTCATAGTGTCTCTCTAAAAAAAAAAAAAAAAAAAAAAAAAAAAGGTACATAGCCGGCCATAAAATGGCCGGCTTAGGGAAGGGAACATAGCCGGCCATAAAATGGCCGGCTTGGGTATATATCGATATTGAGTTGAGTTCTGGGTATAATTAATAATTTGTATTAAACTTTGGATATTAATAAAAATGTCGGGATAGAATGCCTATGTGGTCTCCAGCATTTGGGGCCATAGAATAATTCTGCGGCAGTGTTAGATTTCGAATTTTCCAAAAACGATAATTTTTTGGTTTATTTTATTTTTTAACAATGGTAGTTTTAAAAATTTCGGTCGAAAGGGGGAGTGCTAAAGTAGTCGCTGCTAAGAAATATCAATCAATCCGCATGATGAGCGTGTAAAAAAGTCATGCGTGACTGGAAATGGTCGCATCATGTGTACCACTTAGGTGTTGTAACTCTTTAATAATATCTTTTGTGGTTTGATCACGCATACGACACATAGTTACGACGGTTAAATCTTGATTAATTTTAAGTAAACTAACTTAAATTAAGAAAAAAATAGTTAAATGTGATCAAACATGATTTGTTATGTTTGAATATGATGTGTAATTACAGCGTGACTAACGTACCATTACTATTAATGTGCTTCATCCCTTCAAATTTGATCATGGCACACCCCGACGCGTAAAAATTTGATTTGATCACAGTACGCTACATGATCCATGTCACAACATAATTAGTCACAGTATGACAAGACACAACATGACGTGTATTTATACCCCTAAACAGGAGGAATTCAGATCCCTAAAGTAACTCAAAGTTTTAGTTTGCGGACCGTCCGATCAGAATGTCATGTTGTGATCCAAACTCAAATATTGATACCTCCACCCGGTTTGGCCTGGTCGAATTCTGATCAGATCCAAACTCAAATATTGAGTTACTTTGGGATCCGAACTGAGTGGTCTGAACAACTCAGGCCACCGCCTCGGCAGCTGTCTCACTCTCTCCTAAAACCCCAATTCGCCATGGCCTACGCCACCACGCGCCGCCTCCTTCAACGCCGCGCTATCTTCCCTCCTCTTCTCTCCCGTCGCAACCTGTCCGTATCCGCCACCGCAGATTCTCAATTGGATTCAAACCACAACCCATCTTCCTCCCCCGCCCCCGACCACAGCATGGAGAGCTCCAATGGAGATGATGCGATCTTTGTGAAGACCAGGGACAAGACATCCGTCACCATGCCTACCTCCTTCATGACCGGCTCTATTGTTGGGAAGCGGTTCTATGAGCAGGTAACTGTATTTTGAACGTAGGTGTGGTGATATGTTGACAAATGCGAACAATTCTCATGCCAAGTTCTGTAGGTTTATGATTTACGGCGCTTGTTTCTGCAATTGGTAGTAAGATACCACTGTTTAGATTTTGAGTGTGATTGCATTTGCCACTTTCCTTTTTGTTAATTTGGTGTTTAGGGTAATAGTTGATAGAAACTGCAAAAGCTGATGTCTGGTGCGACCTTGTAAGTCTTCCTATATTTGAGAATTCTACTTTGATTGTAAATGCTCTATTATGTTTGCAAGTTCATAATGTTCTTTGCTTGCTGTACTTTTTACCATTTAGTTCAGTTGTAATATTTAAGAAATTTAGTAAGATATGGTATACTGTAAATAGTGTGTACGAACTTTTCTTTATTAATGCAATTGTTAATGGGCACTTTGCCCGTTGAAAAAAGTACAGTACTCCAGGCCCAACATTGCATGATTTAAGTATTTCGACATGAAGATAAGTGTGTATCAGGATGCGTGCTTTGTAAAGTATTCATTAAAATTATAATTCTAGCCTTCCTTCGTTCTCATTCATGGGGAGGTAGATCAAATGGAGTTAACAAAGTTCCTAATTATATATAATATATATTTGAAGGTGACAACAAGGATGGCAGATGATGGAAATGGATGGACGGTGATGCTTGATTATCGTACCTTGAAAACTCCTTCAAAACGACCCATGAAGCTGCCTGCACTTGGTCTAGCCAAGGCTATCGCCGTGGAATGGGAATATCAGGTGCTAGCCTAACCACTCATTAGTTCATCCCTTTTCCCAGTTACCTTTTTGTTGCGCTCATATGTAGTTTCATAACAAAGGCGCTGGTTTCCCTAATTCTGCTACTGAGCCCAATTTAAGCTGATTTAGCTGTCAGCTCCGCAATTTATACTAATAGGGCCTTTTGGTTTGTGGTAAGATTTAATCACTCCTCAAGTTTAGCCAGAATTATGTTATTAAACAAATAAGAAAAATGAAAGGGAAATTTTGATCAAGCAGGTGACGTAGTATGTGTTCTAAGTAACATATATTGATACTTACAGCCTTTTATAAGAAAAAAAAAACATATATTGATACTAGACCTGACTGAATAGAAATAATAACTGTGATTTTGATCCTTCAAACCTGCCAGGCAGCTTTTTACTTTTGTAGTTTGTTTATTTATTCTGTTGTCTTCTGTTAATTGCATTGTTTGATTGTATCAGAGCTTACTGCAACTTAAATGGTGCCATACTGAAATTATACTCAGACACAAGAACATGCAAACCCAATATCAGGTCATAGTACCAGAATTTCTAGTCCTTTTCAATCCTGTGGTTTGATTTTGATTTGTCATCTTCTGTATGATAGCAAAAAGATGGCATCCGGCCTTTCACAATGCCTTTGATGAAGCTCGCGTGCACTGCTCTTGAGCGGGTCCCAGTGACACGTGCCAAAATCATCGACAATTTAATGAGGAACTTTCATCAAGATCTAGTGTTCTGCCGGTTCCCAGGTGACAGTGATTTGACAAAAGGTGTTCTTGGTAAGATTTCTATTTCCTTTTATGGAATTTTTTTGGTTGAGTTTGGTTCTTTTTATCTCTTTTAGATTAATTGCTTTATTGATGTTATTGAGAGCTTGATTGAATTATAAAAAAATTCCAATATAGTGCAGAAACTATTGATCTCCTGTTTCACTGCCAGAAATTATTGCTTAGCAGAAAAAAGCATAATAATTTGTTCCCTTTGAAAAGAAAAGCTAGAAAAGGAAGCAGAGTCTGTATTCAATTTGCATGAAATTGTGTTTGGGTTCAAACCCATTGCCTATTTGACCTTTTATGGAAATTATTACAAACCGAAAAATGTCCTTGCTACATTGTTGGAAATAAAACATGATGTGATCGACTCAAACTAGAGCAGATATACTGAAACTAATAGATTGTTGAATGCTACTAGCATGTTTTGTTGCACAATTATTTATCAACTTTTTTCTAATATTCTGTATAATTTTTGTTTCAGAGAAGCAAGAAGAGAAGATAGACCCTATACTCCAATGGGTTGAGTCAGAGTTTGGGTTCAAGCCCGTTACCTACTCGAGCTTCTTTGTAGGCAAACAAGAAGAAGGCCTCACAAAGGAAGTAGAAATATTGCTTAAAAAAACAAATGACTGTCAATTGGCTTCTATAGATGCCATGGCTGCAGCTGCGCACTCGCTGATAATTCCTCTGGCAATATTCCGTGGCCGATTAGGAATTGAAGAGGCCATTGAGCTTATCCGCCTCGAGGAAGACCACCAGGTTTGGATATATTTTGTTTTGTTTCATCTTTTGTTTGTTTGGCTCTCTTTTCTGTGCAAACTTCAACTGACCCTAATTTTATATAGCACACGACGTGTTAAATATGGGAAGCTTTCTAGTTTATTTTGCAAATGGTACCAATTGTTACAGGCCAGCAAGTCAATCAAATCCTCACCACTTTGGTAAACAATAAGGGGCTTGAATTCAGTTGAATTTGGGCTTCCAAGGAACATTCAGTTGAAGGTTAATACTGAGTGTTACTTCCTCAATTTAGGTTAGTTAAAGATGAATTGTATCTTAGTTATGCTTAATCACTAAACATTTCATTGTTTAATTGGGTTGAATTTGGCTTAGTTTCATCATGTAGAGAAGTCATTCTTGATTCTTATATCTGTACCTGTCAGTTAAATTGCCAACTTAACATTGAAGACTCATTGCATGCCTTAAATACGCATGTCTAGTGGTGGCAATTGGGTGGGTCGGGTTTGGATTGTCCAGCTTTCGGTTTCGAGGTTGGGTTTCGGTTTGTCCGGCTTCATATTGACATGGGTCTTAAGTAATTCTAGTCCAGGTCAGATAAGGTTTAAGGTCATTTGGCTTCAGATCGGCAGAGGTTTCAGGTCTTCTCTGCTAGGGTCGGGTTAGGTTTGCTTGGTACAAACTTTTGTATATTGTATTTATAATCTAAAGGTGTGGAATTCGGGTTATCTCATATTTGGATCATTTTCTAGTTTACAGCTCTTTTGGTTTGGGTGTTCGGGTTTCTTGTCGTCTGGAATTGTTTTTGGGTCACTCAGGTTTCGGTTGTCCGGCTTCAGATTAATGTGGGTGTCTGGTCATCTCAGTTACGGATGGTCCGGGTCTGTTTGACTTTTCAAAATTACCAAGTTGGGTCAGGTTCGGAGCTGGTTGGGCGGGTTCTTTGGATAGGGTCTGTGTCACCATGTCTAGCATGTTATTTATTTATTTTTAATTAATTTTTCATGACTTGTTTGCACACAGGTTCGAAGAAATAATGTTTTCTATTTTTCTTTCCTTCTAACAATTTAGTTGAATATATAGGTCGATAGGTGGGGTCTAGTTGAAGGTGGTCATGATGTGGATATAGCAGATTTGAAGGTGCAAATATCCGCTGCTGTAGTTTTTCTTGGTCTCTCCCAGAGGATATAAGGTTTCTACTTTCTACTTGATTTCTTCTTTTTCACATTTTTAGATGGCTTTTACCTACGAGTTGTTATACTATGTTGATTTCTTGTGAACTGCGATGTGATGTATAATAGATCACACTTGTTTCTAAGAAAAATCGACCCGAGATTACAAAATAAGTTTCTAGATGTTATTTCTAGTCAGAATTTTAAAGCTGGTGAGTGATATGAAGGAAGGATCCCCTGTTTTTCTGAACCCCCTATTTTTCTCTATTTTCTTTCACCAAGTGTACTTGCTCTTGTAGAGTATGATTTGCAATATGTACTCGCAATTTTGACATGAATGTATTGCTTTTGAAGAAGAATAAAATAAATGGTTAGATTTGCCGTTTAGAATTTGAATCTTGTACTATTAGCATGAAATTGAAAACTGAGCATATAGTGGAATGGATCAGATGTTCACTTTTATTTAATATTCAATTCGGTTTCTATCAACATGAAGTTTAAATTCAAGAATTACGAATCTAATTTGTTGAATTAGCTCAGCGTTCCAAGTACTCACGTGTGAAATTGTAAGTTTCAAGGTTTATGATGATGCCTGTAAAGGGCTAATAATTTTATATCCAAAATAATGAAAATTGACGGTATGTAAGTGTACAAATTACCGTTATAGTATATTTTGGATGTCAAATCCACATCAATAACTTTGAGCATCAACTTTCAAAAAACTTTAAGCATTAAATTATTAACCTTTCAATTATCTATATTGATAAAAAAATGAGACTTTTCTGAAATTAAAATGCATAAACCCTAAATTAAATTAATTCCTACTTGAAGCACAAATTCAAGGTAAAGAAGACGATTAGAGACAAATTCCTAGGGTTAACAGTTTTATCACAATACTTAACAATAGTTTTAACTAATTTACTCTTGTTTATTTTTTGTTGATGTTTTTGAGGATTTCTAATTCTAAATAACAACATCCACTTTCATGGCATAATTTCTTATTTAGAAAATGATCTCATTAAGGGTTGCTCTCCTAAACGATTAAGCTCTTTGATTAGTCAAAACTTTAGCATAGGTATTAGACATCTTCATTTGATACCTTGCCTAGCTACAAGCCTAAGTTCAAGTTTTTCAAAAAACAAATTAAGGGTTTTATCTCTCCTCTTATTTTATTTTAGTTGTACATAAAAAAAAAAAACTCCTAATAATTGGAGATTTTGGGCATGTACATACACATGCTGTAAAAAACGTCCATTTAGACCGATTAATTGGCCGATTAGTCGTTGGCGGTGACCAAACCGTCATGGATTTTTCCGATTAATCGGCCGATTATTTCTGATTATGGCAGATTATTCTCGATTAATCGCTTGGTGGTACCTTGTCCGTCCGACGACCGCATACCGTTATTTATAACACTGGTACATACATCGATTCATGCCGTTCTATGGGAATTGAGAACTGTCTGATGGGCATTGAAGTCGGGAGTTGTTTGATTTGCTTTATGATTTGTGTGGACTACTTCAAAATTCATGCAGATAAAGATTTTGCGAATCATGAAGCGTATCAAACGGCTCTGATGACATCGGGCCGATTTTGATCTGATACCCTTCGGACATCCCCCTTCTTCATTCTACGAGGTTTAAAAACTGAAATATCCAAAAATATGGTTTTAAGGGTTACTAACCAGTAACCACTTCTCTAAATAGTTAGAAAAAAAGAAACTTATTGATGAGCATTTGAATGCTTTTTCGGTTAAGAGATAAAAAGAAAAGATAATGTGACTCTAATTAATCCCATATGAGGTGAGGATAAAGGTTATCTCTTATCCTTCATTTTTATCCTTCTATCAAGATTGAAAGATCCAAAAGTATAGATGAGCATGTAAATCAGGATACACCAACTCTTAAACCATAGAAAGTTTTTGAGGCATGCAAATACATTGATTCATGTAGGGGTGTTCAAACGGTTCGGTTTGTTCAGTTTTCAACTGAACTAAAAAATTTCAGTTTAAATGGTTCGGTTTTTCGGTTTAAATAGATCGGTTCGGTTGAAATTTTGAATTATTTCGGTTTAAATGGATCGGTTCGGTTTAGACTTTTCAAAACCGAGTAAACCGAACCGATTGAATTATATTGGTTCAAGTATGATTTATATTTTGTTTGGTTCAATCAATGCTTCCTTTCTTTTATTTTAGTTTAAATATTTTAGAACATCTACATATTTTGTATGGAATTAAACAACTTGTGTATGAACATGTGTAATTTTCGTTAATAATGACACTAATAGGTTTACTTCGGTTCGGTTCTTAATCGGTTTATAAGTTTAATCGGTTCAGTTCGGTTCTATTTTTGAAAACCGAAGAAAAATTTGATTTGGTTATTTTAGTTCGGTTTCAACCGAACCGACCGTTTGAACACCCCTAGATTCATGTCTTTCTTTAAGTTTTTGCTAGACAGCTAATTTTCAAAGAAATATAGAATTATTCAAGAATGTTGACCGTGTTAATAGATAATAGGAGAACATTGGAATAGCTCTTATTCTATTTATATATCCTTGATCCTTGTTTTTATTCTTTTTTGTCAAACATTTAACTTATCTGGTTAATACATGAAATTTAGCATCTGCCATAATTTGACAAACGAATTTGCTCTACAGAAATATTTAGAATTTAGATAGGTAGGAACACCATAAACCAAGAAACCTTATTCAAAAATATAACTGTGCGTAATACACTCATATTTTTAACTCTTCAGACTTAACCAATGAATGTATTGATTCTTGACCAATTTGATAAAAACACCGTTTCTTATCATATCTACACTACTACTACAAAAAAAAAAACACTTTGTTTTTGGGTGAAATTGCAATCCGCAATCGGATTCTGCACTGATTGCTATCGTCCCGATAGAAAAGGTATACACATATGCCATCGGCTTAAAATATATGGCGTTAATCGATATGCCATTGGCAACGCACAATCAAATAGACGGTGTTAGTACCCAATGCCATCTCTTTCTTTTTGCAACCGACGACAAATGTAATTAACACTGTCTGTTGGATTTTAATAGCCGATTGTAAAAGTGTATTACACCATCTGTTTTGTTTGAGTTGGTGTTGGCAGGTCCTAATTTGCCATCGGTCATTAATTTTGAGCCAATTGTGATGTATATATAATTATTAGAGAATGGCTAATATACAAACGTTTGTTCCTGGACTCAGGAACAAACGGTTCGGTTCTCCGATTTTCAAAGTCCAAACAATCGATCCAAACCTTTAGATATTCAATCTATATTTAAATGTGCTTGGAGACCAAATTTTACATTTTTTAAATTTTTTTTACTATTTATTAAGCTGATTTAAAAACCGCTGATTTCACCAACGACTCATGTAACAATAGATGGTAAAAGTCACCTCCTCAATGCCATCGTCCGTTGAGCCAAACTGATGTCGAAGAGTCACTCAATACTAACTGTACTTAAAATATACTCAATGAAAAGGAGGGGGGCCATCAACGCCATCGGTTCGTTAGACCGATCAGTCGGTAAAAAGTTCAAATTAATTACAACACTGCCCCTGATTACATATATCATCCGTGCGGAAGGGCACCAGATGGTAAAGAAGTGATAGTAAATATGTTTTTTTGTAGTAGTGCTAGTATTGTCAAATATAATAAATGCACATAATCAATTTCCATATTCTCCTTCCCATTTATATTAAACCTGAAATCGATTCAGCGTGTTTTAGGGTAATAAACACTGTAACAAAAATGCAATCCTTGTACAATTATCTCAAGTTCCCATCATCCTTCTGCCAAATTACCTACTTACAATTAGAGGTGAAATTAAAAAAATTAAAATTAAGGACGATGAATAAGTTATGATAGTGTAATTTTATTTTATAAGGGGACTAAAAGATAAAATACTTATAAAGATTATAAAATATAAAGAATAAAGGTGCTAATTTTTATATCATAGAGATGACTTAGCCATTTAATCTTTTGTGAAATAATTTTGTCCAAAAGTTTATGTACCTACTCAAAAAGTTATATTTAATATGGTAAAACCTTGTATTCTGATACAAGCTCAATGAAGAAATTTTGATCCAAATACTGAAATTCAATTTTGGCGTTTTAATACATGTTATCAGTTTTTTATTTTTGTGTACAAACATTTTTTTTTTCAATATATACAATTAGCTTTTAATTAATTTGGATAATAAAATTGAAATTGAAATTCAGTTTAATTTGAACTTTTGGTATTTGAAAAATTCGAAATGAAAATGAATCAATACGACTTTAATTCACTACAGCATTCATACCCTTCTGTGACCGGCCAAATCGGTCGCTGACCACCCCGCTGACGTCACCGGTCGCTGAAGGGTCAAGCGCCGGTCGCTGATGACCCCTTTAGCGACCGATTTGGTATGTCGCTGATGTTGCGTGCTGACGTGGCGCAAGACCATCAGAGACCGATTGGCCGGTCGCTGATGGTCCAAAATCAGTCACAGAAGGTTGTTTTTTTTTTGTTATTTTTCTTTTTCCCAATTGGTACGAAACGTACCAAGCAATGAAAACATAATTCACAAGCAAATATACAATTCACCGTCGTCGTTCTCGATCGACAAATATATAATTCACAAACAATTCACATGCGAACAATATAAAATACTGATACGACATCTAATATCAAATATCCAAACAAATATCCAATATCAAATATCCAATATCCATTATCCAACATAAACAAGAAATATGTAAAATACTACATAAACATCCAATATCAAAGTACGATATAAAAATAAAATATCTAAAGTACGACATACAGATCAAAATATCCTAAAGCTAGTCATCTCCTAAATCATCACCGCTGTCATCCTGCACATCGGGACGGTGTGAGCTAGAATCTCCATGTGAAATATAACTAAAGTTTGTAGGGTTTACTGTTTAGGGTTTACAATTTTTAATAGTTTACTGTTCCGTCAATTGGTTTACCATACTTGGTGTTCTTATTGGATTGAAACATACTCCAAAATTGAATTTCGTACCTGATGAGGCGAAGAACGTCCCAAGCTACGCCTCACCTCCTCCATGAATTGGTTGAGCTGTGGTTGAAGCACGCCCAACATCTGACTTGAAATCGCATTTATGTCTTCTTGCCTGAGAGGAGGCGGCGCCGAAGAATATGATTGCGCTTGCGATTGCGATTGCGAAGAAGACGTCTGCGACCCACCTGGGCGATACATCGATCTTGTCTTACCTGAAATATTAAATCGAAGATCATTAATTATTACGTTATATAATTTAAATATAAATTTAAAATTTTAAGTATGTGTATTTTACCTAGAGCACCGAGACCATAGTTATCGCCGTAAGCATTATTGTCTATGTTGGCGTACCAGACGTCTGCGTCAAAAGCGGGCCAAAGGGCTCGATCAGGCCTATATTTTGGGCTTATATCTCGATCGTAGTCTTCCTACAAAATTTATAAAATAAAACAAAAATAAAGTAAGTACAACAAAGAATGAATATTAATATAAGATTGTTATGTTGAATAACCTATGCCTTTTTCGCCCTCACGGATATGAATTGTCTCGTTTTCTTGCTGGTATGCGTCGACGTGAACAGCTTGTCAGACCACCTAGGCTCGCGCTGGTTTTCTTTCTCCTATTATGAATAAACATTTCAACACAAATAAAATTATCAAAGTTATTTCGAGTAAATTGAAATTGGAATTAATTATTTTGATAAAATAAAACATCTTACGAATCTTTGTTTGTGAACCAGCATGTTCACTGAGCCCGTGGTTGCTAAAGAACCCTCTCCAGATGAGGTCCTATTTTGTTGATTTTGCTCGCTCCGCCTAGCAAACTCTTCGGTGCACCAATAGTCACACAATTTCTGCCAGATATCTTCTTTTATCCAATCACACGTGCTTGGTACCCCTCGGTCCTTCCACTCCAGGATGCTATCTCCATACCTAGCTTTTGCTTCATCTCTGCACTTGTAAAGCAGGTTTTGGAGAGCTCTGTTATGTTGGCGAAGGTCTTTCATGCCGAATCCTCGTCTTCACCTGAGTGAAACTGAAAGTGCGTCTGCATGCGTAATTAAGAAGTCGTTGGTTAGCTTAAAAAGAGAAACAGTATGTTGCCAATTTTAAAAAGGATATTTTACTCACCAAAAACTCAGCCTTGACCGTATTTTGTACATCCTTTGGATAGTCATCAAATTTCGTGCACACGAGAATAGTGCGCAATTTAGTTTCCGGAGGATAGTGAAAACGTGCACATTGAGAGATTATTTTGTTGATACTTTTTGTCACATCCACCACATATCTAGCAAAAGCTCTGCAAATAAAATTAGTTTTGAAACAACTACAAATGGATAAGCGACCCGACGAATCACCGGTCTGTCCTCCGACCTTTGCGGCTGCTGAATATATGCATTTCGACCGCGCGGAGGGTGCCTGGATCTACTAGAGGATGCCTCCTTCTCCTTACCCTTTATGCTCGGCATACCTGCTTAGTTCCACTGGATTATGACATATACATTTATAAGCTATTGTATAAACATGACCTCAGTTCATTCAAGTAAAACAAAAAATCCAGATCTACACTTTAGACCTACGTTGCACGGATACGCCTAAACAGGCCAAGTATCGGTATCGGACACGTATCAGATACCGATACGCGCCCAATACGGCACTGATACGTATTCGATACGCCAGCTGGCGTATCGCCTACGTGGCGTATCCTTACTCGGCCGATACGGTCTCCGATACTCCGTTGACACGCCTGGATACGCCTGGAAACCCCTGGATACGCCTGGATACGTCTGGACCCGTGAGCCGCGCGTGGACCAGCACATTTTTTCTGCGTGAAGCGGGATTCGAACTGGGGTCATTGCTGTGAGGGTCAAAATCTTTGACCACTACACCAAGTTTCACTTGTGATATATTGTAGTAACTATAGTATTTATTATAGTCTTATGTTATGCTTTATTTTTTTATACAAATTTGATTTAAGTTATGATTACAATATATAAAATAATAAAAAATAATATATATTATAAACGTATCGTATCCTTGATTTTTGAAAATTGTCGTATCGCCGCATCCGTATCATATCCGATACGATACCCGTACCCGTATCCATGCAACATAGCTTTAGACCCTGCAGATATCATCAATTGATAACGGACCCTCTAAAACAAGTCATGGAATAAACATAAAATCAAAACAAGTTGTTGCATCATCCATGCAACAGAACTTGTATACAGTCATACAAGTGGCATCTACATAAGTTATGAATTTAAATTCTACAAACATCCAACAGAGAAATGTGCGAATACAAGCACTAACAGAAAAAGTGAAGGTTTTAACAACTCAACTTAAGCACCAACAGTAACAGGAAAGGGCTTAGACCAAGCGTCACATATCAAACAATTCGAATTCATCGATTCCACGACTAAATTTCTAACAGCTTCAAGCAATTAATGCCTCAATATCGAACAATTCAATAATTCACGATTCAATTCGAGCAGCACAATAAAATGCTATATTCTAATTACAATTCAATAATTCATGATTCAATTCAAGCAATTAACTTAGATATACCAGCACCATACCATATTGGTACACATCGTCGATTTGAACCAAGCGCCAAGAGGCAGCAACAGTAAATTGGGGCACACCAGTACCAGGCGCACACAAAGCACAGCCCCAAATTCATCGTCACACCGAGAAAATCAACAACTCGCGTGAGACGATCGCTAAGTCAAAAATTCACAAAAATGCCCCGTCAAGCACGCGATCAAAAATTTAAAAGAAGGCTTGAACGTTTACCCGAAAAAGGAGCAAATCACAACAGAGAGAGGCGGGTCACAGCGGGTCAGAGAGAGGCGGCGCAGCTTCCAGCGGGGGTTCAGGCGGGGTCTTCCAGCGGGGGTCCGGGCGGCACGGCTTCGAGCGAGGTCACAGCGGGTCAGAGAGAGGCGGTGCGGCTTCCAGTGGGGGATCAGGCGGGGTCTTCTAGCGGGGGTTCGGGCGGCACGGCTTCGGGCAGCGGGGGGTCGAGCGGGATTTTTTTTTGTTTTTGGCTAACGTAAATTGCGGTGGGAGGGAGGAGACAGAGAAAAGTGAATGGCACGTGCGGGTTTTTACGGCGATCCTTCAGCGACCGGGCAATATCGGTAGTTGAAAGATATGGGCGCTGGTCGCTAAAGGGGTTGTCGCCGTAACCAATTTGTTTTATTTTTTTAATGGAGAGAGAGGGGGTCTTCAGCGACCGGCGAATAGACCGGTCGCTGAAGACCTGTTTTGTTGTAGTGATTTTTTTTCCCAAATATGATCATGTCCGATGCCCATTGGACCCAAATTTAGGTCCGATGGGTTTAGGGACCGTCTAATTCACTTTAAAATTTGTGCGCATGAATTTTAAAGTAGATGCGAAAGTTGCGGATGCGAATCTTAAAATAGATCGGACGGTCATTGAACTCATCGAACTCACTTTGAGTCCGATGAACATCGGACCCAAATTGGTTCCATTAACGACCTACTAGAATATATTTCTTTAAAAGAAAGAGCGAAGTAATGATAAGTTGTTTTGCAAAAATATTCAATTGAGAGTGTTTTTTTTTTTATGTCAATAGGTCAAAAATAACAAAACCCTAATTACTTGATTTTTGCGCTAGCAGTATGACAAAATTCTCCGACATTTTTATTAATATCCAAAGTTTAATACAAATTATTATTTATACCTAGAACCGGATCCAATATAAAAAAATGCCCAAATCAGTCAGAAAATGGCCGGTTTACTCCCCATCTAAGCCGGCCATTTTCTGGCCGGCTTAGTCTTTTTTTTTTTTTTTAAGTGACATTATGAAGAGAAAAAATAATAAAATCTAACACTGAAAATTTGAATTTTGTGTTTAAATTATTTGTTAGATTACTTCTTTTGATTTATAATTAGCATATTTATACTAAAATACACTAGATTACTTGAAATTATGTTGAATTACACTATATTACAATAAATTATGTTGAATTACACTAAATTACGTTAAATTACAATAACTTCGCTAATTTTGCCGAAATACGGTAAATTACACTAAAATAGACCGATTATGTGCCATCTTTCATGAATCATAAAAAATAGTAATAAAATTCCAAAAATAGTTAAAACTGGTATTCTACAAGTTCATTATGTAACTAATTTACTGAGCTACTTGGATTGAATAATAGAAATGAAAATCTTAATCGGAAATTTCAACTCAAGTTTTGAGGCTCTTCCCTTTGTTTTCTGGCGATTCTGAATTTTCGAATTTGACATCACAGCACGGACGCATGCGTATTTTCGCGAGCTTTCCGAAAAGTGGTCATTTGCTGAAATCGGACACTCGAGCGCCGTTTAATGACCGTTTGAAGTTTCGTCGTCGTTTTTCGCCTTTTCAGTGAAAATATCGTCCATATTCATATGTAATTTAGCGTAATTTACCGTATTTTAACGTAATATAATGTAATGTAGTGTAATTTAACTTAAATATAGTGTAATTCAACATAATTTCAAGTAATTTAGCGTATTTTAGTATAAATATACTAATTATATATCAAAAGAAGTAATCTAACAAATAATATAAACAAAAAAATTCAAATTTTCAGTGTTAGATTTCATTATTTTTTCTCTTCATAATGTCTCTTAAAAAAAAAATGATTAAGCCGGCCAGAAAATGACCGACTTAGGGAGGGGAGTAAACCGGCCATTTTTTGGCCGGTTTGGGTATTTTTCAATATTGAATCCGATTCTGAGTATAAATAATAATTTGTATTAAACTTTGGATATTAATAAAAATGTGGGCAAAATTCTCGTAGTAACGAAAACAACTTGAAATTATTTAATTGCCGTATAATATTTGGATTCAGTAGTAATGACTTGTCAAAAATACACAAATAAAATGAATTTTGCATGTACTAAACACCTGTAACTATTACGATAACTCCGAGGTCCCACGTCCGGATCTGCTACAATTTCGTCTTGAACAGCATAGTGACAAGATTCGCGTATAATTTGTTTTTTTGATGTTACCGAACTGAACTCCAAATAAAACACATAATTTGCGTATAATACGTTTTATCCGTGAAAAAAATGCGAAACTTTTTTTAATTTTTTTCAAATTTTTTTTTCAAATTTTTTTTTCTTTTTTTAATGGTTTTTTTGGGATTTTTTTTTTTTTTTGCTTTCTTATTGTACCGAATCATTCCCGAATTATATTCAAATTATATCAGAATCACGAATTTTTGATCTCGCCGAACCGAATCCGAACTATTGATTTGTTTGAATAGTAGGAATTTCTTTTCAAATATGATCCGTTTGATTTTTTTTTTTTTTTTCAAAAAGACTTAGGCCGGTTTCATTGATTGAAACTTGTATCCGTTTGATTTAACACAGACGGAGAAGTTCCACACCAGTCAAGTATTGACAAATCAATCCTAGCTGTAAGATCTAAATCGGACGGTGCGTTCCTGCTTTGCGTGCTATTCTTGTGATGCTTATAAGCAGACTAAATGTCAGAGGTCCCACAGACGTTTCTTTCCTGGAGGAAATAGGTTTTGTCCATTAATCTAAATCATTGATACAAATTTTGATGTCTATCGGACGGTTTAGATCTGACTATGAATAAAACTTCATCCAAAGCCCGTTTGACAGAAACCCCACCCTTTTTTTCCTGCTCCATATCTACAGACTACGTTACTAACTTCTGTTCTCCTTCATTCTTTCTCTAAAACAATAAGCTGCTGTCGCCAGGTATTACAATTGAAGCTCTCTGTTTTTACTAATTAATAGCCGTTCCCAATTTTTTTGTATTGATAAGGGATTGTGGAACTCTTAGGTTTAGCAAATGTTGGGGGATCATAAAGGTCAAACAATTACGCCTTATCTAGAGATCAAACAATTACATCTCATCTAGGGGTCAAACACTTACACCCCGGGGAAGAAGAAACAATCCCCACCTTAAACCTAAGGACCGTCCTATGCCAAAGATACCCGAAAACATAATCTTAAGTGCGGAATTATACCTGATTCCATGCCGTTTGCCATAGAATATCCAAAGTCTTTAGCAAGCCGTCTCCGTGAGCGCGAGACAAGTCTTTAATGGCAATAAGTCCTTCTCGCCTTTGTGGTTGGGTTGTGGATTAGATCTTCCAAGGCAACAAGATACGCCATTGAGAAATCCTCTCCAATTTTCTTATGGATCTCTCCTCTCAATTCTTTTAATGGAGGAAGAAAAGAGAAGGCACTCTAAATTTTCTCTTAGAAAAATAACCACCTTTCAGAATTATGAGTTGAGTTAGTTATCTTGTGCCTTGGGGACCAATCCTTATATATAGAAATATATATGGTTATCTGCCATATTGAAAAAGGTATTTTGTGGGACTGCATCAAAATTCGTGCTGTCGCATCAATAACCGTTCGGCCGCGTCAATATCCGTGTGGCCCACACAAACCTCTTAAATGGCAGTTTTCTTAATTGCAAATTTCATAATCAGTCCATCAATGATTTGATATTTGCCTAAATTCAATATTCTACACATTTATGGACCACATCCTATTAAATACATAGATTGTCTAATGTCTTAATTCCATATTAGATCACTTTAATTGTGACAATCATATTGACAGTATACAATTCATAATTATATTACATATATGCTCAACGTTGGATATATGATCCAACAATCTCCCACTTGAGCAATATGTCATACTCTTTTAATTATGTATTGTTAACCTTATGTGCGCACATACTTTTCTGTCATCTTTATGTATTCCCAAATCAATTCCGTCCATCAATTACATTAGCAAATGACTAAAGCGGCTTTCGTCACATTTATATTAGTCATGACTAGACCATCAATAATCTCAGTACTAACATAACCAAATGACATGAATCATGATGTGGATGTGTAGCATAGAAATTACACGCAATTGTGATCTTACTGTGCCAATTTCTAACTTGGTCTCCTTCTTAAAAACTTGAAACTAAATTTCATAAACTTGTTGTAAAATGCAAAATTCAAATAACCAATTCGCAAATCACATACTCAATTGTAAGGTCAAAACCAAAAATTAGAGATAGAATGCATATAACAATCCTTTTGCAATACCATGCATATAACATAAATTACTTGTTTTCTGTCACAAGTTTCATATCCAATAGAACATTGAAATAAACAACCAACAGACTCCCACTAAAACTGAATTTCTCTAACAGAAATTACACCCATATGAGCAACATGCTCTTCAAACTTATTGGGTGGTAATCCTTTAGTAAGTGGATCCACTAACATGGAGTCTGTCCCTATATGTTCTATGGATAACTGACCCTTTTGCACTCTCTCCTTTACAACCAAGAACTTGATGTCAATGTACTTGGACTTTGACGAAGTTCAGTTGTTATTTGCGTAAAGTACAGCTGAATTATTGTCACAATACAATTTTAGTGATCTCTCAATTGTTTCCACTATGTGTAGCCTAGGGACAAAATGGCAAAGCTATAAACCATGATTTGATCCTTCATAACATGAATAAACTCTACAGCAATTGTGGAAGATACTATAAGAGTTTGTATAGCACTCTTCCATGAAACAACCCCTCCATCTAATATGAAAATGTAGACGGATATTAATTTCATGCTATATTGACATCTTACAAAATCAGAGTCGGTATACCCAATGACCTCTAGCTTGTCCGATCTCTGATACGTGAGCATGTGATCTTTTGTTCGCTTCAGGTACCTCAAGATCCGTTTGGCTGCTTTCCAATGATCTAGACCTGAATTTGATAAGTATCGGCCCAACATGCCAGTGATGAACGCAATATCCGGACGCGTACACACTTGCGGATGCATGATGCTCCCAACAACTGAGGCATATGGATACTTTTGCATTACTTCCTTTTCTAAAGGATTCTTTGGGCATTGGCTGAGACTGAATTTGTCTCCTTTTGCCACAGGGGTATTTCCTGGTTTACTGTCTTGCATGCCATACCTTTTCAGGACCTTTTTGATATAATTCCTTTGGGATAAACCTAACATACCTTGGGTTCTATTCCTCAGTATTTCAATCTCTAGGACAAATGATGCATCACCAAGATATTTCATCTCAAAATTCTTCATCAGAAATTTCTTAGTCTCATGCAACATATTTATATCATTGCTGGCAAGCAATATGTCATCTACATATAAAACCAGAAACACAAACTTACTCCCACAGAACTTAAGGTATATACACTCATCCACAAGATTTGACTCAAAACCAAATGAGATAATCACATTGTGGAATTTGTAGTACCACTGACGAGACGCTTGCTTTAGCCCATAGATGGATTTCTTAAATTTGCACACCATAGACTTTGCATCTCCTGACACATAGTTTTCTGGCTGCACCATATAGATTGTTTCCTCAATGTCACCATTGAGAAACGCAGTCTTAACATCCATCTGATGAAGCTCTAAATCAAAATGTGCAATTAATGCCAATATAATCCTTAAAGAGTCTTTCAATGAAACTGGAGAGCAAGTCTCTTTATAATCGATGCCTTCCTTTTGCGTAAAACCCTTAGCGACAAGACGAGCCTTATATTTCTCCACATTACCTTTCGAATCCCTCTTGGTCTTAAATATCCATTTTGAACCAATGGGTCTCGCTCCTTTAGGTAATGGGACAATTTCCCAAACGTCATTGTCAGCCATAGATTTTATTTCCTCATTCATGGCATCGATCCACTTGTTAGAATTAGAGTCTTGCATGGCTTGTTGAAAATTTATGGGGTCATTTTCTAACATGCCAACATCAAACTCATGTTCTTGAAGGTAAACTACATAATCCGAAGATATTGCAGACCTTTTCTCTCTAGTGGATCTTCTTATTGGCACTTCTAAATTTTCTTGAGGGTTTCCAGCATTGTTGTCAACAACAATCTGGCCAACAACAGTATTCTCCAGAATTTCTGGAATTTCACTTTGTACTGTTTGATCTTGTTGAGTTTGGTCTTCAATAATGGTTTGATTTTCGACAATTGTATTTTGAGTTAAAATGGGTTCAATGTCCACAAAACTCTCAACACCTGTGGGAATATTTGCATACTCCTCTTCGAATTCATCCATTATTGTATCTCCCCCCGCAAACTCAACATCCTCAAAAAATTTTGCATTTCCCGTCTCAAAAACTGAATGTTCTGTAGGATTATAAAACTTATAACCCCTTGATCGCTCGGGATACCCAATAAAATAACAACTAACAGTTCTTTCATCCAGTTTCTTTTCATGCGGCCTATAAGGCTTTGCTTCAGCTGGACAACCCCACACACGCAAATGTTTTAAATTGGGCTTTCGCCCATTCCAAATTTCGTATGGGGTTTTGTTAGTTGCTTTAGTGGGCACTCTATTTAGGATATGTGCTGCTGTCTTTAAGGCTTCACCCCATAGATTAGTTGGTAAAGAAGTGCGACTCATCATACTTCTTACCATGTCCTTAAGCGTTCGATTGCGCCTCTCAGAAACACCATTCATTGCCGGCGAACCGGGCAATGTATACTGAGGCACAATGCCACATTCATCTATGAAATGTGCAAAAGGCCCTTTACATTGTTCACCTGATCCATCATATCTGCCGTAATATTCACCACCACGGTCAGATCGAATGGCCTTAATGCGTTTGTTAAGTTGTAACTCAACTTCCGCTTTGAAATTTTTGAACATGTCAAGGGCTTGAGCCTTTTCCTTAATCAAATAGATGTAGCCATATCTTGAATAGTCATCTATGAAACTAATAAAATACCGTTGACCATTTCTTGTGGCCGTTGGAAACGGACCACAGATATCGGTATGAATTAATTCCAAGACTTCCGAACACCTTTTGGCTTCATATTTTCTTAAATTGGTTTGTTTCCCTTTTATGCAATTTATACAATCATTAAGATCTGAAAAATTTAAGGGTTCAAGAATTTCATTAGACACAAGTCGTTCAATTCTGCGTTGAGAAATGTGACCTAATCGCTTGTGCCATAATGAAGCTGACTTTTCATTTGTTAATTTTCTTTTCTTACTATTTGTATCCACATGCAAAGCTTCAATATAAGTACTATTGACATCCAAAGAATATAGATTATCATAAACAGAAAGAAAACCAGAACCAACTTGTTTTGAATCATGAAACAAACTGAAATTTCCATTTTCAAAAGCACAAGTAAATCCATACTTATCTAATGCAGAAATTGAAATTAAGTTACGTCTAAAAGACGGTACAATAAAAGTCTCATACAAATTCAAATAAAATCCTGATTTTAACAATAATCTATAAGTCCCAATAGCTTCCACCTCAACTTTATTGCCATCGCCCACAAAGATGAATCTTTCATCATCACTTGGCTTCCGGCAATTTAGGCAGCCCTGCAAAGATATACTTATATGAGTAGTTGCACCTGAATCTATCCACCAAGTATATCTAGATACAGAAGATAAATTAACTTCCGTACAAACCATAACAAGAGATGTACCTTTCTTAACACGCCAAGCATGATAATTCTGGCAATGCATCTTCTTGTGTCCAATTGCACCACAGAAGTAACAGGCACTTTCCGATGCGGCAACTGATTTGCCCTTATCCTGTTTCTTATTGGTGTTCTTTGCAGCATCCTTATTATCCTTATTCTGATTTGATTTCTTACGCTTAGCCGATGCCTTAAATTTGGAAGTTGTAGCAAAATGGGCACTTTCTGTCTTCTGTTGTTTCAATCTTTCCTCTTCTTCAACACAATGGGAGATGAGTTCATTGAGTGGCCATTTGTCTTTTTGACAATTATAGCTCACCCTAAACTGTCCAAAGTGTGCAGGAAGGGATATCAATGCTAAATGCACTAAGAGATCATCAGAAATCTCCAACTTAAGTGCCCTTAGTTGTGAAACAACATTAGACATCTCCATGATGTACTCCCTAATACTTCACTTATCTTTATATTTCATTGAGACAAGTTTGGTCAAGAGTGTACCAATTCAGACTTTTTATTCTTGACAAACCTTGTCTCAACTTCGGCTAAAAATTCCTTAGCATTAGTAATCTTATCAGAAATCGAGCCTCTAAATGCCTCTGGAATGGACCTTTTCATAATCATTAGACTCACTCTATTAGATCTGTCCCACTTTTCCTCAACTCTCTTTTCTTCAGGAGTTGAGGTAGCAGTAATTTTGGGACAGTCAGTTCTGAGTGCCAAGTCTAAATCCATGACACCGAGAGTTATCATAACACTCTCCTGCCAATACTTGAAATTGGTACCATTTAACATCGGAATGTCTTTTAGGCCAGTAGTAATGCTAGCTGAAAAAATTCGAACAAAAGACACACAAAACAAACACGATTTAGCAAAAAATCTGAATTTATAAATTATATTCAAATAAAGGCTAAACAATTCCATTATTACCAAAGTATCGGTTTCCATTAATTGATTACCGGAGGGCAACAATTAATTTCTTATGATACTTTGTCGCAATAATAAAGTATTGATGATTCATTAACATATCGACAACATGCCTTCCGGAGGGCCGACATTATGACATATGTATAAAGCATAATAATCATCTTCACACTTTAATATCACTCAATTGTACATAAAACTTTAACAACCATAATCTTCCGGAGGGCCGATATATGATTGCTTCAATTAAATGTACACTTAATTTCCTTTTATATAATGAATCTAAATTAACTTTGTCAAAAGAGGCACCGGAGGGTACAATAATGACTCAATTAATTTAATTCAAGATATATATAACTTTAATGCCTTTAAAAGAATCATAATCTATATTTATGCCATAAAATAAAAGTGCAATTAAATAAATATATATATAATTGCATCATAATAACTGTATTTTTAATCTCAGAAATTATTCTCTAACTTTTCAGAGAGTTGTGCGGCCTCCACGGAATTTTATGCGGTCTGCCAAATTAAAAAAAAAAAAGTATTTTGTGCATCTGCATCAAAAAACGTGCGATCGCATCAAAATCCGTGTGGCCGTATCTTTGTCTGAGTAACTGTAAAACTGCATTTATTATGCTGAAATTGATCCATGATCTAGAGAGATTTCTTAATTACGCCTTATCTAGAGATCAAACAATTACATCTCATCTAGGGGTCAAACACTTACACCCCGGGGAAGAAGAAACAATCCCCACCTTAAACCTAAGGACCGTCCTATGCCAAAGATACCCGAAAACATAATCTTAAGTGCGGAATTATACCTGATTCCATGCCGTTTGCCATGGAATATCCAAAGTCTTTAGCAAGCCGTCTCCGTGAGCGCGAGACAAGTCTTTAATGGCAATAAGTCCTTCTCGCCTTTGTGGTTGGGTTGTGGATTAGATCTTCCAAGGCAACAAGATACGCCATTGAGAAATCCTCTCCAATTTTCTTATGGATCTCTCCTCTCAATTCTTTTAATGGAGGAAGAAAAGAGAAGGCACTCTAAATTCTCTCTTAGAAAAATAACCACTTTTCAGAATTATGAGTTGAGTTGGTTATCTTGTGCCTTGGGGACCAATCCTTATATATAGAAATATATATGGTTATCTGCCATATTGAAAAAGGTATTTTGAGTGCTGCATCAAAATTCGTGCTGTCGCATCAATAACCGTGCGGCCGCGTCATTATCCGTGTGGCCCACACAAACCTCTTAAATGACAGTTTTCTTAATTGCAAATTTCATAATCAGTCCATCAATGATTTGATATTTGCCTAAATTCAATATTCTACACATTTATGGACCACATCCTATTAAATACATAGATTGTCTAATGTCTTAATTCCATATTAGATCACTTTAATTGTGACAATCATATTGACAGTATACAATTCATAATTATATTACATATATGCTCAACGTTGGATATATGATCCAACAGCAAAAATTAAAAAAAAAAAATTAGTGCTTTTGCTTCCGTGAGGTTTTCTCTCTCTTTTTTTTTCTTACATGTTGTTACAACTTTCAAGATGTAGAATATTGTATGATAAAAAAATTTAAAGAACCTGGGTCTCCGATTTACAACCTTTTTATTTTGAATTGTTTGTGTTGTTGCCACTGAAGGCAATTCCTTCATACCACCAAATTAATATGATATTTTTGAGAGATGATCGTGTCCGCAATTCATTTAACAGCAACGGATTACCCGGCACAATAAAAACAAACGGAAAGAACAAGTAATTGATCAGATTTTTAACAAGGCAAAGATGAATTTTGTTGAGAACTGGAGTAGTGATGATGATGATGATGATGATGATAATGCATGCATTAGTGACTGGATGAAAAAGAAATCCAAGATAAAACAACGAAAGCGAAAAGGGAAGCGTGTTGTGAATGACATCAAAGTCGCTAAGAGAACTTCTTGGAGAGCAAGAGATGCGCATACTGAAACTGGTAGTAGCAGTATGTGGCATATGTCCAATGCTATTGGTATTGTTAATGATGGTAGTGCAACAAATTTAGTTGCAAAGGAGGTGGTGGAGGTGGAGGTAGAGGTAGAGAGAGATACACTAACATACAAAAGTGATTTGTTAGAAGATGTATCCAAAATTAGAGACGCTCTCATGAAGTTGAAAGGACAGGTTTGAAACTATGAATTCAAAATATTCAAATTTTTCTATTTACGTTCTTTGTGATAGGATTTGTCACATTTTAAGCTCCTGTTTGACATGTTTCGAAACCAGATCTATAGATGTATCGAATTGGTGATATGCATCAACATATATAGCTTGTAATTAAATTGAACTTCTTTTGATTCTATCAAATGTGTTGGAAGTTATTATTCATATCTCAACTAATCAAGTGTTAAATTGTAGCCTGTGATAGCATATGATCTGCTGATGCGGCTCGAGAAAATGGACATCTCTGCGCATGTGCTCAAGGTACTGGTTATTTGAATTGTTCATTTATTTTGATTTATTACTGAAACTATTTCTATTGTGAGCTTGCTGAATTAGAGTTGTACTCAGCATAAACCATCTGTTCTACAATTTGTTCAGAAAGCCCAACATACTACTAACATTGTTTTTTTATCTATTTATTCATAAAAGAAATGAGAAAGGAGATTTACTTGGTACCCAAAAAAAAAGGAAATGACCTTAATTTGGTGTGGTTTTTACAATTAAAATTTTCGATGTATTTCCATGTTCCGCAAAGTTATATGATTTTTAGTATCTTAGTTTGTAAGGTTAGACTAGAAGATTTTATTTAAAAAAAAAATCAACGAAGACGTAGAATTTTTCTATTTAGTTCTGAAATACATGCATGATGTTCTAATTAATTGTAAAACATTAATATTTGGTGGCTGAAGTTGGAAAAATCACTGTTGGCATTTGTCTAATAATTTATTTTCATTTGTAAAACAAATTATTAGGTAACCGAGATTGCAGTTATCGTAAGCAGCTTTGCGAAGGATGACTACTGTAGTGACTCTTTACAGACCCGCCTGTTAGCGTCATCTCTTCTTGAGTACGTACTCATATTTTTTAAGAATTTAACTTCTTCTTTTTCTCAATTTTAAAATTTCAGCAGGATTTCCAAGTCTATAATTGAACTGTAGTACTCGCTTGTCTCTGATATATATCTGAAATTATAACTAATTAGCAATTTTTTCCTACAAGAATAGAAGATAATTCATTCCAGATTCCATATCTAGTACATAAGCAGTTTTGTGCAAGGAAGAAGTTTGCACTGGGCTTATTAATTTCTGACCAAGCAATATTGGATTTTAGCTTACATATAACTGGATAGGAACAGAATATAACTGTGATGGTTCATATTATCACTGATGCTGTCACGTTAACTGGCATTGATGTCCATTTACAACCACCGATTATGATGTATTCGGTATACTAGTAGTTTGTTGTGTCCGGTTCATAATGAAACTAGGAACTTGCATACATGTTGTCAAGGAAAGTTATCATTTTACTGGCATGTAGATACTTATGATTGAAATTAAATAGTTTTAGAAGCTTTTTAAGCTACCAAAGCTTAAGATAACTATGCATTTATAAAAAAAAATCTTTTTTCTTTTAGGAGTTGGAGGATTATACTTGACAAGTGGCTTGATAATTCCAATGGTGTTAGAGGTAAGAATCCCTTTCAACTTTTTCAAGCTCTTAAGCTGTTTACTTAATTACATTTCAACTTTGTAATATGCTATTTATGTTAAGCCTTAATAAATTCAATGTTCCTAGATGCAATTTAATTTAGACAATAAAGGAGACGAGAAAAAAACTTCAATTAAAGGCATAAAGATGATACAAATTTTATTTAATTTTTACTCGTAAGTAGGGGCGTCTTCTGCAATATGACACCGCACTTGATCAGACATATGTCATAACATTTTTTTTCTTGTACCGAGTCACGTAGGACATGTTCGATCGGTGCATTGAATTTCCACGAGTTTTTTCTTTTCTTTTTGAAAGTCTTGACAGTGGTTGTCAAAATACATTAACATCTAACTGAAAATACATCTCATTCATGGCAACCCCAATTCTTAACAGCTATGCTATCAACCCCAGTATGCACACTAGCTAACATCTGCCATCCGTATTATGCGGTTGCCCCTTGTGACCTAGCAATATATTGCCCACAACCATCCTTCCTGCACCACTCTCTCTGCTAGCAATCTTCGTTCCATTTTACTTCCCTCAAACAGCATTGAGTTTCATTGTTAATTTCCACACCATCCAGCACGTGCTTAAAAAAAAAGGATCGGCGCCCCACAATTTATTAGACATCCTACCTGATGTCCTTACCTTAACCCAAGGGTAGTAAACTTGCTGCACCGAGTCATCAGGATACATAATACGAGACCATAAGATTAGGGCCACTCTGCTCCAAACACACAATTAATTCTGAAGGGCACCCCGAACACATGACGCACTGCATGTTGTATTGAAAGCCCCGTCGGTCCATTACATGGTGAGTTAGTAGCCGTCCCTTTAACAGCAAATATTTGAAGATTTCCATGAGTTTTCATGGGTAAAGTTGGCTCATGGATTTTTTTCTTTTTCATGTTGGGTGTTCGATCGGCACCAAGTTTGAAATTCTCATTCCCAATATCAAAAGGTAATTTTTTTTTCCTTTCCTCCCATGGGAAAAAAAATATTCAATCAAACCTCTATTTTTTTTCTTCCAACATAATTAAGCAATATGGCTAATATTCTAACCCCCTTAATTTCATATATAATTCAATTGTTTCTTAGCAATATAGTCAATCAAATCCATGTCTAACAAAACAAAACATAATTGGATAGTACAAGAAGTCTTAATTGATCTAATCCAAGTGTTTGCAAGGTTTGACACCTAACAACAAAACTTTTCAAATATATCAAGCTATAATTTCTAAGTTGAGTTTCTATTCTAACATCTAATAAATTCATTCCACATAAGTTTAGCAATTTCGTCCTTCTTTTTAAATATAAAAATTTGATATATACAATTATATTAATATGAATCAGTAATAATTAGTATCAATGCAGTACTTAACAGAGTTTGATATAACATTTTCTACAAAAAAATTAATTGTAAAAAGGAAACACCCAACTTTCTAAAAGTTTTCTCATGTACACTTGTTGAACACCTATGTTCTGAAAGTTTCCATTCCCATAAAAAATTTCATTGCCAAATAGGCCCGTAAAAAGCAAAAGTCACAATATTAGATGCTGAAATTAGAAAGTCTGAGAAAAGAAAAATCGCAATCATCAACTGAGAATTCATATTTTGATGGCATATATTATTTACTTGTGAATCTATCGAATTTGTCTTCCATGTGATGGTTTGTAAACAAAAAGAAAAAAAATTTGCAAGCAATGTCTTCGATCTTCCTCGTAAGTAGGGTTCCTTGTGCAATGTAGCACCGTGATCAGACCTAAATTCATAACCACTTTTTTTTTGTATCGAGAAACATAAAAAGCAAAAGTCACGGGATTCGATGCTAAAATGAGAAAGTTTGAGAAAAGAAAATTCACAATCATCGACTGCGAATTCATATTTTGATGGTATATATATTAATTACTTGTGAATCCATCGAATTTGCATTCCATGTGATGGTTTGTAGACCCAAAAAAAAAAAAACAAATTCGCAGGCAATATCTTCGATCTTGCTCCTTGTAGGGTTCCTTGTGCAATGTAGCACCGTACCTGATCAGACCTAAATTCATAACCTCCTTTTTTTGTACCAAGTAATGTAAAAAGCAAAAGTCATGGGATTATATGCTGAAATGAGAAAGTTTGAGACAAGGAAGTTCGCAATAATCGACTGTGAATTCAAAATTTTATTGGCTTATATAATTACTTGTGAATCCATCGAAGTTGTATTCCATGTGGTGGTTTCCAGACTAAAAGAAAAACAAATTCGCTGGCAATATCTTTGATCTTCCTTGTAAGTAGGGACCTTTTGTATGATGCGGTACCGTATATACTTGATCAGATCTAAGTTCATAACCTCATTTTTCATACCAAGTAACGTAAAAAGCAAAGTCACGGGATTAGATGCTGAAATAGGAAAGTTCGAGAAAAGAAAGTTCGCAATTATCGACTGCAAATTCATATTTTTCCGAAATTTTTATTTATACCATTTTAAAAAAATCAATTAACCAAATAACCACGGTTTTCTGACAATTTTATTTCTAGCACGGCCGCAGAATGCCGGAGCGGACCCATATGGGGGGTACCGCAGAATGCTGGAGCGGACCCTCATATGGGTCCGCAGAATGCCGGAGCGGACCCCTAGCCTATATAAGGGGCCGCTGGGTTCCGATTTCATATCATTTCATTTCAAGTTTCAATCCCTTCGACTTCGGATAAGTTTTCTTCTTCTTCTTCTCTAGTTTTAAATTTTAGTGTAGAGTAGTAATTAGGTTTAGGTTTAGGGTTTAGGATTAGAATTTAGGTTTAGAGTTTAGATTTAGCATTTAGAATTAGATATTAATTTAGGATTTAGAATTAGAATTGTACCCAAATTTAATCCGGACTGTACCCAAATTTAATTAGAATTGTACCCAAATTTAATTAGAATTGTACCCAAATTTAATTAGATTGTACCCAAATTTAATTAGAATTGTACCCAAATTTAATTAGATTGTACCCAAATTTAATTAAAATTGTACCCAAATTTAATTAGAATTGTACCCAAATTTAATTAGAATTGTACCCAAATTTAATCCGGACTGTACCCAAATTTAATTAGAATTGTACCCAAATTTAATTCGGACTTTTACCAAACTCTCATATTTGACCAAAAATTATCCAATACAACATGGCATCCAGTAGAGATAGACCATCCTCCAGTAGGGGTACACAGCATGGCCCTACAGCCACGCCATACGAGATGTCTCAGTACATCGAGACAGCATTGGCGGATGTTCCGGGTATCCGGAGTCGCACCGACAGGGTCAGCGACTTCTTGTGGTACCCGAATGCGGAGCATCGGATTTTAGAGGCTGCCACTGGGGTAAGTAAATTTGTCATATTTATAAATTTGTCATCTCGAATTTTTGATGAATGAACTTGATCTGATTATTTACTTAAATGCAGGGTTTGGATGCGGTTATGGTTCGTCACAACCGCACTCATCTACGGTACCAGCCGGATGGGATTGTACCAGATATCCCAGATGGCCGAGGAGAATGCTGACGAGGGTTTATCTTCTGGCCTCGTTGAGCGATGATAAGCCAAAATTATATCTATTGAAACCTAGGGTTTGTTATGTGAATTAAGCCAAGTTTTGTTAAGATTAGGTTTGATTAGGTTAGAAATATCCGAAAGTTCAAGTTACTGCCCTAGTTATGTTTATTTTACAGGTAATCAAGTGTTTGGAGCTTAACGGAGCAAAACGGGTGATTTGTAGCAAGTCAGAACGAAGATTGGAGAATCTGTCAATGTCATTGCGGCCCGAAATGAAGTTCATTGCGGCCCGAAATGAAGTTCATTGCGGTCCGCAGCGAAACAAGTCAGAGACTCAATTCCTGCACATCCATTGCGGCCCGCAACCATACCCATTGCGGTCCGCAATGACTTCTACAAATTTCTGCGCGACAAAAGCATAACTACCTCCACTCATTGCGGCCCGCAATATGTCGGTTCAGCGCCCGAATTTGCTATTTTTAGTGTTTTATTTTGAGATTTTGTGAGGGGTATAAATAGGAAACTTGTAAAACAGGCAAGGGACGTTTTTTTAGACAGAATTTCTGGTTTTAACAAGGAGAAGAAAGGAGAAGAAAGAAAGAGAGAAGAAGGAAGAAAAACAACATCATCGATCAACCGGTTTTATTATTTTCTTTCCTTTGGAACTCTTGAACTCTTTTAATTTCATTTGTGCTTTAGCCATGACTGGCTAAAGGCTTTTCTAGGGTTAATTAGGGTTGTACTTGAAACTTTTGTTATGATTTAGTTGGTTTATTCTATATGTTCTTGTTCTTTGTTATGATCTATTCTTTATTTTAATTGATTGTGAAGACTTAATCGAAATTGCATGGCATCTTAGGATTTGGTATTTGCAATTGAGAAATTGAATATTAAGTCCTGACCATAAAGAATAGGGTATTTGATAGGTTAAGTACCGAGAGGTGACGCTTGTCTTATACGGGCTTTGCCTAATAGTTTAGACAAATTGTGCCAAGTACCGAGAGGTGAAAGACGGTTTTCTAGATTAATTGGGACAGTAAGAACTTAATGACTTTAGATTAGTATAGCTAAGTACCGAGAGGTGACGTTTATTCTAATTTGAAGAGGGTATTAATATAGAAATATCACTTTGTACCTACAACCTCCAACTGTGCCTTCATAATTAAAAGAACAAATTTAATAAACCAATTAGTCATAACACTAGTGGATAGGAACCCTAAGAAACCCTAATTTCTCATATTTGTTAAAAATCAGATTTTGCTTTAAGACTTCAGTTTAATTCAGTTTAATCAAAACCAAATCAACCCTTTTGAACAAACAAAAACCTTTTTATTTTCTTTTACTAAATTAAATTGTTAGGTTAGAAAAGATATTCCAACTTGTCCCTGTGGAGACGATCCCTAAGTACTACTTGACAAGGTTGTACACTTGCAACCGAATTGAGTATAAACTAGGATTTATTACTTGTATTGCAGAATTTACATCAAGTTTTTGGCGCCGTTGCCGGGGACAACGGTGAATATTATTTCAGACCTAAGTAATTTAGTTAGTAATTGTTTTTAATTTTCTTTTGCTTTCTTTCTCTCTCATTTTTCAGGTTGAAATCTGGCAGAAGAACCACCAACCCCGGAAGCCACAGATTTGGTTGAGTGGTTCTCTAGGAAAGGATCAACTCATCTTTTCTACGAGAGAAGGAACAAACACCCAACAAGGGGACCTTTCTTGAGTGTAAATCCTCGCCGGTTAGACATGTCGGCCGGGAATGAAAATGTTCGTTTGGAGAACCTTCAAAGAGAACGGGATC
The DNA here is from genome assembly GCA_025461045.1 of Carex parvula. Classification (NCBI taxonomy): domain Eukaryota; kingdom Viridiplantae; phylum Streptophyta; class Magnoliopsida; order Poales; family Cyperaceae; genus Carex; species Carex parvula. Next base: position 57,331 of record JAJGRW010000411.1, on the reverse strand, counting down.
AGATGGCCAATGAACTTCAACTCTTGCGAGCAGCCGCCCTTGATAGACAAAACATTGAAGCAGCTGATGCCAATCGCCCTTTGAGAGACTTTACAGCACCTAGGGCTGAGGAAATCCACCTTGGTTATACGGCACCTACTATCAATGCTGAAGAATACCAAATTCCGCCAGCATGGGTTAGCATGGTGCAGCGTAATCTGTTCCATGGTCTACCTCACGAAGACGCAACACAGCATTTAGCCAATTTTGAAGAAATCTGCAGCACAATTAAGGTACAAACTGTTTCTCCTGAAAATCTTAAAGTTATGGCCTTCACTTTTTCTCTTGCAGATAAGGCTAAAAGTTGGATAAGGGGCCAACGACCCGAGAACATGAATACTTGGCCTAAGGTGGCAAATGCTTTTCTCAACAAATTCTTTCCGCCCTCCAAGACGAACTCCTTGCGCCATCAAATCCACAATTTTCGACAAAAAGGAGATGAAACCATGAGTGAGGCGTGGGAGAGATTTCAAGAACTGCAGAGGTGTTGCCCCCATCATGGTATCGAAGGATGGAATTTGTTGCAAATCTTCTACAACAGCCTCTTGCCACAGGACAAAGGTATGTTAGATGCAGCAGCTGGAGGTAGTCTCATGAACAAAGGAGCTATTGATGGATACAAGTTGGTTGATGACATGGCTCTCAACCAAAGCCAATGGCACAACCCTAGGGAGACACCGATCATCATGCAGCGGGGAATGAAGGAGGTGAATTCGAATCCAAATTTCACTGCAGAAATTGCCGCTTTGAATCGCAAAATTGATCAAATGAGCGTAAATTCGGTAAGCAATTCCTCTCCTCTTCCTTGTTCAATTTGTGGTGGTACCGATCATCTAGCAATTAATTGTGGTGTAAGTAATGAGGTTAGTTTTGAAGAAGTGAATGCAATTAACCAAGACAATTTCAAACCAAATAACAATCCTTATTCCAACACTTACAACCCCGGTTGGAGGAATCACCCAAACTTTTCGTGGAGACAAAATGACCAACCAACCCAAGGAAACCAAAACAACCAAGGTAACTCAAATTTTAATAGACCAAATCAAGGTTATGGTAACCAAGGGTATGGTTCTCATGCACAACCAAAGTCCAATCTCGAATTGATGATGGAGACTTTCATGACAAGTCAAAACCAAAAGTTCGATGAATGACCAAAAAGGTAGACATGTTGGCAACTCAAAACAAATTACTTGAAAACCAAGTTGCACAACAAGCTACACAATTCTCTCGCCAACCGGGCACCCTTCCACCAAAACCCGAGAACAATCCCAAGGATGTCAAGGCGGTTGGGCACATGCTTCGCAGCGGTACGCAATATGAGGATCCACCTATGCCGAAGGGTGACTATGTTCAGCCGCAAGGTGAAGAGACACGAGGAAATGAAGAGCTCATCTCCACACATGAGGATTCCGCCTCAAAGGAAACTACACCAATTGCACCAAGCGACCATGCGGAACAAGCAAAGCCATCTCAAGGTGAGATGCCAAAGGTAAGTGCACAGGTACCTCCTTACATTCCTCCTCACAAATACGCACCTTTTCCTGGTAGAATTAAGAATGAGAAAACCGACAAACAATTTGCCAAATTTCTTGAACTGTTGAAACAATTGCATGTGAACCTACCATTGACTGAGGTAATGACCCAAATGCCGGTTTACACCAAATTTTTCAAAGACATTCTTTCAAATAGGCGTAAACTTGGAGAAGTACAAATGGTATCCTTAGACACCAACGGTAGTGCCATGGTAATGAATGAGTTGCCCAAAAAGTTGGATGATCCGGGTAAATTTTCCATACCATGTTCAATAGGAAATGTCCAATTTAAACGTGCACTATGTGATCTAGGAGCAAGTGTAAGCCTTATGCCAAAGTCGGTGTGGGATAGACTAGGTGTTGGAGAACTTAAGCCAACTAGAATATCTCTTCAATTGGCAGACCAATCGGTTAAGTTACCTTTAGGAGTGGTAGAGGACTTGCCAATTCAAATTGGAAAGTTCTTTGTACCAATAGATTTTGTTGTGGTTGACATGGATGAGGACCCTCATACACCACTCTTGTTAGGTAGACCATTTCTCAATACAGCAAAAGCTGTAATTTATGTCCATGATGGAATTATAACAATGAATATTGGTGAAGAAAAATTGACATTCGATATCAAAAGATCTATGAGATATCCATCTAACGATCAAAGCATTTTTAGTGTTGAGATTATTGACAGGTTGATAGGTGAAGAGCTCATGAACAGCTTTGAGAAGGGTTCCTTTGAGTATTGGATGGATCAGGAGTGCGAAAAAGTCAACATAACGAGTTCTGTCAATGTCTTTGCGGCCCGAAACGACAGTCATTGCGGTCCGCAGCACTTTCAGACAGAGGAGGACGAAAATCGCAGAACCATTGCGGCCCGCAATGAAACTTATTGCGGCCCGCAACATCTTCAGACAGAGAGCCTGACTCAAACACAGTTCATTGCGGCCTGCAATGAATCTATTGCGGCCCGCAATGATCCCTTCCAGAATGACAAAGAGCCTATTCCAAGCCCGATTTTTCAAGTTTCAACCGCTGAGATCCTTCCTAACTTTGCCGAAACCTCAAAGGATGCACCCGAAGTTGAACTAAAGCCATTGCCTTCGACCTTACGATACGAATACCTTGGTCCAAACCAAACATGTCCCGTTATTGTCAATGCATCTCTAAACCAAGACCAAACCTCACAACTTCTGCAAATATTGAGGATGCACCGAAAGGCCATTGGATACACATTAGATGATCTCAAAGGAATCAACCCTTCTATTTGCATGCACCGGATCTTGATGGAAGAAGGACACAAACCATCCATTGAAGGCCAACGGAGATTGAACCCGAACTTAAGCGAAGTAGTGCTCAAAGAGATACACAAGCTACTTGACGCCGGCATCATCTACTCTATCTCCGATAGCAAATGGGTGAGCCCAATCCATGTGGTGCCAAAGAAGGGAGGAACAACAGTGATAGAAGGGAAGAATGGCGAGCCAATTGCAACACGACTCGTGACGGGATGGCGCATATGCATCGACTATCGAAAGCTCAATTCCGGCAAGCGCAAGGATCATTTTTCTCTCCCGTTCATAGATCAATTGCTTGAACGGCTAGCTAAGCACTCTTTCTTTTGTTACTTAGATGGTTATAGTGGTTTCTTTCAAATACCAATACATCCTGATGACCAAGAAAAGACCACTTTTACTTGTCCATATGGTACCTTTGCATATCGTAGGATGCCCTTCGGGTTATGTAATGCACCGGCCACTTTTCAAAGGGCAATGATGGGTATATTTTCAGACCTGATTGAGAAATCCATGGAAGTCTTTATGGATGACTTTTCAGTTTATGGTACAACCTTTAATGATTGTTTGACCAACCTGTCCAAAGTCTTGCAAAGATGTGAAGAGGTTAGCCTTGTTTTGAATTGGGAAAAGTGTCATTTTATGGTTCAAGAGGGTGTTGTTTTAGGCCATGTTGTTTCTGAAAAAGGATTAGAGGTTGATCGTGCCAAAGTAGAGGTGATTGAAAAGTTACCTCCACCAATTAATGTGAAGGGTGTTAGAAGCATTTTAGGGCATGCCGGTTTTTATCGAAGGTTCATTAAAGATTTTTCTAAAATTGCCAAACCTTTGACCAATTTATTGCTTAAAGATGCCCCTTTTGATTTTAATGAGGATTGTCTAGATGCTTTTAATAGGTTGAAAGAAGCTTTGATTTCAGCGCCTATCTTGCAACCCCCGAATTGGAATGAGCCATTTGAGATAATGTGCGATGCAAGTGATTATGCCGTTGGAGCGGTATTGGGGCAGCGAGTCGACAAGAAGCCATATGCAATCTACTATGCAAGCAAAGTGCTAGATGAGGCCCAAGTCAACTACACCACAACTGAAAAGGAGTTACTTGCGGTGGTCTTCGCCATCAACAAGTTTCGCCCTTATTTGGTGGGTTCTAAGGTCATTGTCTACACGGATCATGCGGCAGTCCGTTTCCTCCTTACCAAGAAAGATGCAAAACCGCGCCTCATCCGATGGATCCTTTTGCTCCAAGAGTTTGACCTTGAGATAAGGGACAAAAAGGGCACCGAAAACCTAGTAGCCGATCACCTTTCACGCATTGTGACTGAACCTTCAAGCAAAGACTTGCCAATAGATGACTCTTTTGCCGATGAGCAGCTCTACCAAGTGAGTAAGGTCGAATACCCGTGGTTCGCTGATATTGCTAATTTTCTTGCATGCGGGGCTCTACCACCCAACCTCACATACCAATCCCGAAAGAAATTCTATGCGGATGCCAAGCATTATTTTTGGGATGATCCATATCTTTTCAAGCTTGGTGTTGATGGAATTCACAGACGTTGTATTCCACAAGATGAGGTACAATCGATTCTTTACCATTGTCATTCATCACCTTACGGAGGTCATGCTTCAACCAACAAAACGGCTGCCAAAGTCCTACAAGCCAGTTTCTTTTGGCTAACCCTTTTTAAGGATACAAGGATGTTTGTTATCTCTTGCGACAAGTGTCAAAGGATGGGAAGCATAACAAAGAGACATGAGATGCCTCAACAAAGCATTCTAGAAGTTGAATTATTCAATGTATGGGGCATTGATTTTATGGGACCTTTTCCGAGCTCATGCAACAACAAGTACATCCTTGTAGCGGTGGATTATGTCTCCAAGTGGGTAGAAGCGATACCGAGCCCCGAAGCCGACTCAAAAACCGTCAAGCGCCTTTTCCAAAAGGTGATTTTTCCAAGATTCGGTGTTCCAAAAGTGGTAATTAGCGATGGAGGTGCTCACTTCATAAACCGATCCTTTGCAAGTCTAATGGAGAAGTATGGTGTACATCACAAAGTCGCAACTCCATACCATCCGCAAACAAGTGGTCAAGTTGAAGTCTCAAACCGTGAGATCAAGCACATTCTCCAAACCGCCGTAGGCTTGACCCGAAAAGACTGGAGTTTGAGACTAGATGACGCACTATGGGCATACCGCACAGCCTACAAAACGCCAATTGGCATGACTCCTTTTAAGCTTGTCTATGGCAAGCCATGTCATTTGCCGGTCGAATTGGAGCATAAGGCGTTTTGGGCAATCAAGTCTATTAACTTTGACATGATTCAAGCTGGCAAAAAGCGCATCCTAGACTTGCACGAACTTGAGGAGATCCGTCTGAACGCGTATGAGAATGCCAAAATTTATAAGGAGAAAACGAAGAAATGGCATGACAAGCACATAATTCGAAGGGAGTTTAAGATTGGTGATTATGTTTTATTGTTCAATTCACGTTTTAAGCTCTTTGCAGGTAAACTCAAGTCCAAGTGGAGTGGCCCGTTTCAGGTGAAACGTGTGTTTGAACATGGGGCGATAGAAATTTGGAGCGAGCGAACTGGAGCGTTTAAAGTAAATGGGCAGCGACTAAAGGTGTACAATTACGGAGAACCGGTTGAAGGGAAGACAAGCATCTCCCTTACCGATGCACAAACGAACTAGAAGAGGAGAATGGTCAAGCTCGAGACGCTAAACGAGCGCTTCTTGGGAGGCAACCCAAGCAATTTACCTTTCTGCATATTTAAATTTCATACTTTAAAATTAATTCGCATTTAGATAGGTTAATTTAGGTGTTTCAGAAAATTTCGATTTTTCAGAAAATTTCAGATACTTTAAAATTAAGTTACCTTTCTGCATATTTACTATTTTTTATGATTCATGAAAGATGGCACAGAATTTGTCTACTTTAGCGTAATTTACTGTATTTCAACATAATTAGAGAAGTTATTGTAATTTAGCATAATTTAGTGTAATTCAACATAATTTATCGTAATATAGTGTAATTCAACATAATTTCAAGTAATTTAGTGTGTTTTAGTATAAATATGCTAATTATAAATCAAAAGAAGTAAAGAAGTAATCTAACAAAAAATTTAAATTTTCAGTGTTAGATTTCTTTATTTTTGCTCTTCTTAGTATCTCTAAAAAAAAAAAAAAACTGGACCGAATTGGCAATTCGATCCAGGATAAAAAAAGCCTCCACACGAAAGGCAACACATTTTTATTGTGAAATTGAGCTGGACCAAATTGCCAATTCGGTCCGAAGAAAAAAAATGCCGTCGGACCGAATTGGCAATTCGGTTTTGATGGTTTTTGTAAATCTTGTAGCAATCATGTTGTTTATTTAAAATTAATTATTTTAATTATTGTTTTTAAAAAAAATCCTCACAAGGAGGCCAGCACAAAAAGATTGAACACTTCCTTCAGGATCCAATGCAACTAAGTGCCCCACAATTAATGGATGGCCCACCACCTGGTTTCACACAGCCCACCCCAATCAGAATTCAGATCCTCCGGATACCGCAATAGGGAATCTTTTACAATTACTTCATCTGAACTGTTCTTTTTAACTTGGCACGAATCTCAAAGCCCAATAATACTGCCCTCTCTGTCAGCCCGAATCTCAAAGCGGCTGAGAATTAATCTCAAACCGTAAAGTGAAGGGAATCTTTTACGGTAATAGAGAGGATACTTGTCCCCCCAATCAAGGTTTACACAATACTTTGCAGACAGAATGTACATAGATCCCGAAAGAAAAGCAAGAAGAGATACAAAAGTATTAATGCAAGAGGTTTCTGTTAATGTCTTCAAATTAAATTGTGGAAACACTTAGTTTTCGTCAATTTAATTTGAAATAAAAAATACAAACTAAGTGTTTCCACAACAGAGGGATTTACAAGGCCAGATATGATATTTTTATAATTACCTCAATTAACCTAATGCGCTTCTTAAAGAGACATGTTCAGACTTTTAAAATTTAACAAATTTTTAAGAGCATACATGAGTTTTTCTCAAGGCTCAAGGGAAGTTTGACATAAATTAACCTAATATATATATGCTTCATGGGAACATTAATAGTGAGGCACATATTCATTTATTCACCTGCAAAGTGAGAATTACCCTAACTAATACATGAACAAATCAAAGGAATAAGTGCATTTCGTTTTTATTTTAATTTTTTTCCTTTTTTTCTTTAAAACTTAGAGAGAATTTAGGGCACAATGAATAACATTTAGTAGAGTAGATAATAAGATTGACATGTAAGGTGTATACAAGTGTCCCCTCGTGCATGTAAGTTAATTGTTAGTTGATTTTACAAGCACATGTAATTTAATTTCAAACTACTGAAATACAAAGGTTTATAAAAGTACTTGGAAAACCAAATTGTTATTTTTAAACGCACTTCACTTCACGTTGAATAATTCTCCAATTGTTCGAAAACTGAGATGTTACAAAACAGACCACCAAAAGAGCAGGGTCCGGATCCCCTAAATTAACTCAACTTTTGGGTTTTCGATCGGGACCGTCCGATTCGATTCTGTTGCTCGAGATTGTCTCAGGATTTGAATCCGTCATCGGAATGTGTGCGCTCCACTTGAAATGAATGATCTCGAATCTGAATCGGACGGTCCCGATTTAAAACTAAAAAATTGAGTTACTTCACTGCATCCGAATTCAAAAGGAGAGCACCTTGGGTCCGATGCCCATCGGATCCAAAGTGGGTTCGATGGGCTCCATGACAGCCCGATCTGCTTTAAGATTTGTGCGCACGAATATTAATCGGACTCGAAAGTTCTGGCGTGAATCTTAAAGCAGATCGGACGGTCATGGAGCCCATCGAACCCACTTTGGGTCCGATGGACATCGGATCGGACCCAAGCTTCTCTCATTCAAAAGAGCATGGGACGGACAACGAAAAAGAGTCAAATTAAATACAATCAAAAGCATATCAATCTAATGGGAACCGTTCCCAAACACTTGAAAATACTCTGCCAAAGTAATAGAGCCCTTGCAGTGGCAGTGCACCAACTCCACATATGAACACAAATACCATCAACGCCAGGCCCAAAAAGAAGACAACAGACAAATAAATCACATACAAAGAGCAGCCAGGGAAAATTTGAATCCTTGCATCATGTGCTGGCGTCACGACAAAGACCACAGCTGTTTGATCTGCATCCGACATCTGAGGGGCAACTAGAAACCAATGTTCAAAATTGAGGATTTATCATGGTTTGGAAACTCGGCCGAGTCAACTCTGTATCGGTTGGATCCGATCCGAGTTTTATTCGAGTCTCACGCCCATGCGAGTTTTTCATCAAAACTCGGTTAAACAGTGTTTGACTCGGCCGAGTTATCTGATTTTTAGGCTGAGTCAAGCCGAGTCAACGGATTGCATTTTTGTTTTTTGAGTGGACCACATTTGAAAATCATACTCCAACGGTAATAAAAAAGAGCAGGAATCCTTATTCCACCGTGATATGTAGTACATTTATTTCTTTAGACTAGATTTTTGAAAATTTGAAAATTTTGACTAAAGTGATGTCAAAATACTGTGCATACATGATTCTTTTTTTGGTTTTTGATTTGACTAAAAGTAAAAAACATACCATGTGATTTACTAATTTGTATAGCGCGTAGTAAGCAGAGGTGATAATTGAGTATATAATTCTCGCCTATAAATTGATAAGAGAATTAACATTCTAACTTCAAACAAAAAAAAAAACTGACATTCTAAATCGAAGCAAGGAAGAGAAATTTGCTTTTGAAAATTGTATGATCTGGTGATCTGTTCTAGCCTTATTAGTCTGTTCATGTCAAAAAATAAGAAAATTATTTATGTTTTATTTTTAATTTGATGTTACATTAATATTGAATATTATGGTTTAGATAGTACAATATTATACTTACATTTTTATTTCCTTTAGTTAATATTTACTTAGACATAATCGTGCCTCTGTTAGTTAAATAGATATATATTATGGTTTATATTATTAATCAGTCAAAGTTGTGCGGTGTCTCTGTCGAATTTATATTGATTATAATAATATAGATATTTTAATATTGTAGATTAATTATTTTTGGACTAATTATTTTTTACATTATTTTTTTACAATTTTTTTTCTATTTTTATTATACAAAACAAGTATTTTAATAAAAAAATCCGAGTTTCCGAGTTGATCACTTGGCCGATTCCGACCGATTCCTCCGATTCCGAATCAAAAGTTCACTACCCGATTCCGATTCCGATTCATATCAAGAGACCAACTAGAAACCAGCTGAGGGGCAACCTGGCAGAAGTGGCCCAGGGGCAACTAGAAACCACCTTCGTTATCAAGTTCGTGAATGATTCGTTCTTTTACTTTTTTCTTTTTTTGTCTTACTGATGTTACTGGTACTGTAACATGTTTCAATCTGTCCCTGCAAGTGAAAAGTAGCCAATTCAGAAAAAAAAAAATTAGTGTTATTTTTAGCTTTATTTGAATAATAATTATATCTGACTCACATAACAAACTAATTAATTGTGAAACACCAATCAATTGAGCAGTTCAGATCATAATTTCTGCCGACATACATATCCAAAATCTTGCAAAATATGCATGCCGCAAAATATTGTGTATAATTGACTAATCACACACAATTATAGAACATAGTGTTTGAATCAGAATTATAAAGTAGCATGAGATATTTTGTTATTTTTATATTGTTCATTAGTATTCGTATTTGAATCCGTATTGGTGGATATCCGCTCCGTATCCGTATCCGTTTAAGAAAAACTTAATTTCAAAATTTAGTATCTATTTACTATTCATATTTCTATTCATATTCGCTCATTTAAAGACAGATACAAATTTAGTATTAGTATTATCCGGTCCGAATTTTCTCTTTTTACACCAGTAGCTACTAGCTAGAGTGCGTACCTTGGACCCCAAAACCCAAAACCCAAAACGGGGCTGGGTTTTTGCTGTGATGGGCCTATGGGCCGAGCTGTTCAAGAAACCTAGTAATATCATTTTCTTCAACACTTCCTACTGGAAAGTAGACAGCTAGATGTCCCAGGTGGGCCCAAGAAAGAGTGTAGAAGATAACTAATTAGTGATATCTATTCAAGCACGATATTTTATAGTGAAATCAACCATTCGGTCAATTATTGTCCTTGTACTTTTCTTCTTTTAGAAAATTTCTAATTGCCTGTAGAATAGATTCAGTTGCCCAGTCTACATGAAAAGTCTTCTGAGGACTTTTTATGAGGATTTGAATGATTTTGAATATATCACTGTTCTTTTCAAATGGTCCATGTAATTTTTATTTTCCTCTTATTATCTCTAAATCTCCATCTATAAAATGAGTGGTACAAAAGCAATTTGGACCAATACGGCAGATAAATATAAAATATCCTCTTATTATCTCTAAATCTCCATCTACAAATGCCGAATTTTTTATTAATATCCTTCATTAAATAAAAAATTACAAAAATGTCCACTGTTTTTTTTCAACAGTGGAGATTTTTGTAATTTTTTATTTAATGGAGGATATTAATAAAAAAATCGGTATAAAATGTGTGGTACAAAGGCATTTCGGACCATTACGACCAGATAAATTAAAATTTTCCTCTTATCATCTCTAAATCTCCATCTATAAAATGTGTGGTACAAGAACATTATGGACCATTACGGCAGATAAATAAAAAATTTCCTCTTATTTTCTCTAAATCTCCATCTACAAAATGTGTGGTACAAAGGCATTTCAGACCAGTTCGGCAGATAAATAAAAAAATATAAACAAAACTAAGGGGAACTGCAACGCACATTTAGTTTGTTATAGAATAATCTGTATTATTTTTCTAAAAATAAAATAATATATATATATATATATATATATATATATATATATATATATATGGACAGTGCTACGGTGCTACGCGTAGCATAGAGCCCCTCCGTGCTACGGCTCAATTTTTGAGTTTTCAAAATCCTAACGGTCGATCCGAACCGTTCAACATGATCTCCATATGAATATGTACTTGCAAACCAAATTTTACATTTTTTAAGAATTTTTTTACTATTTATTAAGCCACTTTGAAAATCGCTGATCCAATAGTCCAGAAAAGTTTACTGTTGTGTACAAATTAGTATTTTTTCAAAGTGGCTTAATAAATAGTAAACAAATTCTAAAAAATGTAAAATTTGGTTTGCAAGTACATATTCATATGGAGATCATGTTGAACGGTTCGGATCAACCGTTAGGATTTTGAAAACTTAAAAATTGAGCCGTAGCACGGAGGGGCTCTATGCTACGCGTAGCATATTAGAAAAATCCTATATATATATATATATTTATGGAGATGATACATAATACAATAAAGTTTTGCGCGCACTTTACTAAATTTTCGTAATACGAACTTAGTTGTAATCATTACTAATTTTTTCTTATTTTTGCTTGCTTTGAAAAATATTTTATCGAAGCACAAATTGAGATGTCAATGGTACTTTTTTATCCGTTTACCCGACCCGTAGTTTATTCGAAAAGACGGGCAAGGATAAGATTTTTTTCGTTAACTTATCGGGTATGGGTAAAGATAAAGATATTTTCATTATCATTATCATGATGGGTACGTGTATGAAAATCTTCCACCAACCCGTATCGTAGCTTGTCAACTCAATATTGAGAGGAGGGTTCTAATACCTCCAATTTTTTGTGCCTCCATCATGCCTTCATTTTTTGAATTTTAATAACTAAAAAATTAAAAAGTTAAACATCAAAATAAAACCGTTAGATTTGTTCTATGTTATTTTCTCTATATGTATGTAAAAAAATTATCACTTTTTCATTTTATTTTCATGTGAACTAATAAGTTGAAAAATCAACATCTAAAAATATCCAGAGTATTTGACAATTTAATTTTTAAATTTGAGTTCTTATAGTTTTTTAAAATAAAGACATAATTGTGTCAGGAAACAATTAAGGCATCTGAACCATCCCAAATATTAATTCCTAAAATATGCAAGGATCCTTCGGTCAAAGCACAGTCGGAGCATTTTTAATAATATTAGACGCCTAACTGCGTGTGGTTCAATATCCTAGTCATGGTCAAATTCAATCCATGGAAAATTATATAAGAGGTTGCAAGAATAGCATGTCTGTATCCTTTTGTCTTCTCCAAAGTTTAGAAATAGCTATAACTTAATATCTCAGTTGGTTCCATCTGTAATGGCTGTTTCAGTACTGGCTTGTCTTTTTTTCATTTGCATCCTTCCCTGCTTCTCCAACTCATGTAATACTACAGTTCCATGTCGACCTTCTATTCAAATTAAGCGTCCTTTCTACCTTCAATCAGATACTATGAAGGATCCTAGTTGCCTTGGTTCTTTAAGGATTGAATGTAGCAATGATACCCCACTTCTCTTATGGCAATTTTTGCTGTTACAATTGGAAAACATCTCATATAACACCAGCACTGTTAAGGCTTATGAAATTTATCTTAATAGTTCTTTGAAAAATTCTGGCTGTGGTAATCTTTATTTTAATTTTTCTAGTGATCCTGTCAAGGTTACCAATGAGATGTATAATTTAATAAATAGTAGTCTTTATTCTGTGAGATGTGACCAATATCCTAATCAGATAGAATCACCACCCAAGATATTTGGAAAGAATTACAATCTTAGCTACTCGCGGTCTCTTGATGAAGATATATCTCAGAAGAATTGTTCGAGGCCTCGTAGTTCCTTTGACCCATCTTTTGAGTACATTTTCTCATTCAAAAATGACAGTGATCCAGAGCTTTCTGTACTATCTGCTAGTTACTCAGATGATTTTGTAGCGCAGCCCGGTTGCTTTGCAAACTCGATAGAGGTTACCGATCATGAAGATGTTAAAGGTTAGTAGCTTGCATATTTAATCAATTTATCCTGTTAATTTTCTTTTTAATCTTTTTGTAAATTATGGACAGTTCCATTTTCTTTTTGTCATTTTTCTTTCCCCTTTGGCATAAGTAAGTAACTAATGGGGTCTTGACATAACAGCTCTAATAGAGATAATATGTGAGACTTTTGACTAATAAAGTAACCTTTAAGCCTATGACTCTTCACAATTATTACAATAATAGCAAAGGTTAGTAACTTGCATTAAATACTCAACAGAGGTTAGTCAGGTTACTGCTTGCATATTTAATCAATTTATCCTTTTAATTTTCTTTAAATTTCTTTGTAAATTTTGGAGAGCTACATTTTTTCTTTTAAAATAGTTATACAAATACAATTCCATTTTTTTTGGCAAAATTTCCTTTCCCCTTTGGTAATAGCTTGTGATCAACAGTGTAAAGGATAATAACTTGCTGACATGTTATTTAGTTATTTTAATTAATTTTAGTTTATTGTACTTGCAAATTGTATTCACTTTCAGTACACTGAAAAGAAAGTATGAAGTCTATCTAAATTGAAGTTCCATTTGTGACATTTCTTTGTAGATATTGCAAAGAAGCACTCTCAATGGAGAATCATCATAATAGGCAAGTATCACTTCTCTTTTAGTTTTAGACTAAACTAAATATATGAGTTGTCTTTACCATTTTTTACATGAAGGTATGAATCTTTCAATACGACCCTTATGTTTTGCACCTTTTATGTTAGGGGCACTCTGTTTTATGCCACTTCAAAACTTCACAATTAGATTTTTGCCACTCTGAGGGAATATTCCTTAAGATTAATGATACAATACCCAATTCTTGCACCCCAATGTTTTTTTTTTTTTTTTTTTTTTTAATCAACCTTTGCTCTTAACTTTGGGGCGATATTTTCTACCGAATTTAGCTATACCTCACCTCATCGTGTTAATCCGTAATCTTCCCCACTTCTTAGGGTACTGTACGGCAGGATGATTCTTTTGGTTTAGCTATATTTGTCGAAAATCAAGCCCTATAAGCTAATATCCTTGGGTTAATATTATTAATTAAGAAAAAGCCTTTAAATTGTATAATTCTCTTCTTAGATTTTGAGCATTTTTCATAGTTTTGGCATGATCTCCCCTTAGCTACCTTCCTAGAATATAAAGGAACTTAGAAAGCCATTAATATAAACAGACCTTAGCTCTGATACCAGGGTGAGGATCGGTTGGTAAGAGCCTTCAAACTTCAACAGGCTACTGTGAACACGGGAAGAAAGAAGGCACACAAGCGGAAATTTATTATTATGTGGAATGTTACAAGGAAAGAGAGAGAAGTAAAACTTGCTGTGTCTCAGCTTGTTTTGCAACTCTGAAAACTTAGACTTATATAGAGACTTGGGATGGAATCTCAATTATCACATCGGGTACTCATTGGGCCCCATCGCATGTGATTAAAGGATTTCCACAAACTTTTGTCTCCCACTAAAGATAAAGGTGCTTATCATGCACCGAAAGCTGGCCAATTATTGGCCCACACTAAAGAAAAAGCAAAGGCCACTATAAGCAGGCCTAAAAAGTAAAGCACACCTCATGATACATACCCTATAGTGGTAGGGTCCTGAACACACTTAGATACGGAACACTTTTACCTCACGGATTAGCTGCTTCAACTCTCGGTAAGCCTTTTGAAGCTTAGTAAGAGTTTGCTGGACTTGGGGTAGCCAATCTCCCCAGTAATTGTCCCTTGTTGCGAATCTAGAACTTTGGGATTCCTTCATCTGTTGTATTTTTATTAAATCATTAAACCCTTCCAGTGCCTTTGAAATCACTTTGTTTTCTATTGCTCGAAGTTGGAGTCTGAGCTCGCCTCGTCTTTCCAAGGTGTGGGTTTCGCCATTTTGCCGTAGTAGATCCCTGTACTGGCAAATGAGTGACTGATTTGTAGGATTATTTGAGACATTTTCTCCTGAACCTCCTGGTTGGGGTGCTTCTCGCTCTCGTGAAGAGCCCCGGCTAGATTGTCCAGAACATTCAATGCTTCCTGATTGGGCCATCCTGCATCAATTAAAACATTAATTAACCGTGATAGGGAGTCAGCCAAAAGGTTGTCCTTCCCATCTATGTGCTCGAACTGAACATTAATCCCCAATCCCGTCACAAAGTCTATGAACGAGATCCAGCGCACTCTTGACGGTTTATTAACGTTAGATTTATTAAAGAAACTAATGATAGCCTGACAATCAGTGCGTATCACTAATTCCTTCCTGTCGAGGTAGTAGATTTTTAATGCCTCCAGGCTGTTCATGACCGCGAAGATTTCTGCATCTATTGTGGATTTAGGTGGGTTGAATTTGCCACTTGCATAGGCGCATGGCTTCTCTGTGCTCTTTGGATCATACCTCTTTGGTTTCCATTTGCATACACCTCCCCATCCATCCATGCATCCGTCTGTTTCAAGTATGATAAAGCATTCTTCTGGGGGTATGCAGAGATCAGGCAGGTTTCTGACCTGCTGTTTTATTGCGCGAATCAGCTCCCAATCTTGTTTATTCAATCGTTTATCACCGGTTGGACTGGTTTTCGCATATAAAGGGCTTAGGAGCTTCCCGAGGTTCGGGATATAGCTTCTGGCATAATTGAGGATCCCTAGCCAAGATCTCATACCAGATTTCTGAGTGAGATCATCTTCTTTGAATTCTTCAATTTTTGTGATAATATTCGGCTGCAACCGAATAGTACCATTACCTATTACTGCCCCTAAGAATTCTATTTGAGGAACGGCTATCTTCATTTTTGTCGGGCTTAGGACAAGGCCATGCTCTTCACATTTTGAGAGCATTATTTTTAAATGCTCTGCATGATCTCTTTCGGACTGAGAAAATACCAGAATATCATCAATATAAACTGCTATAAAATTCTCAGTGCCTTTGAAGCAATGATCCATTTTTCTTTGGAACACTGCTGGAGCATTTTTCAATCCAAACGGCATTACTAGCCATTCATATAACCCATCAGGCATCCAGAATGCCGTCCATTCAACTGAATTCGGGTGCATAGCTACTTGGTGAAATCCACTCTTTAAATCGAACTTAGAGTAGATTTTACTATTAGCTACTTTTCTCATGATGGTATTAATTCCAGGAAGGCTATATTGATCTTTTTCAGTTATATCATTAAGCCTCTTGTAATTAAATACCATACGTTCTTTGCCCTTTACCTCCTTCCCGGTTTTCGGGTCTATTGATGTACCGGAATTAACAATAATCGCCGTTGTCCGGTGCTTGCTCTTGCTGGGTCGTATTACCCCGAGTTTCAGCAGGGCCTCTACATGTTTGCTGAAGGTTTGTTTCATCAGTGGCATGACCTGTTTTAAGGGTCTGTCTTCAATGATGAAGTCTGAATTCTTGATTTCCAGCATGCAGACGATCTTGTTTTTACTCCAATGTTGCAAAGGATTTTCGCCAATGAACCCGGCCTCCTGCAGCCTTCTTAGCAGTTGATCAAACTTTGTAATAAAGTCCGATGATGTTTGCCCAAAATTATAATGGACCATTTCTTGGAGTTGTATGTACTCCAGGTCTTGGAGGTCTATTCCTTCTATGGTTAGGACCTTTGCCTGTGGTTGTGTGTTGATGACCGTTAGGTTTTTGTAGAAGGTAATTGTGTCACCCTCTATTCTCAGACCTCCATGCATAGAGCGTATAAAATTACACCCTATGATCATTTGTATTTCCCCCCCTAACTTCATTGGGAATGCATAGGTATATGGGATGCGGAACTGGTTTTCGCCAATGATCATTCTTCCATATTTCAACTTCATGTTGGCGGTTTGAGTGGAATTTACCCCTGTGAATTGTACCACAAAGGTATTTTCTTCAAGAGCTTCTTTTGGTACTGACCCTTGATCTATGCAGCAGGTTGTGGCGCCAGTGTCTAGGATTGCTCTTATTTTTAGTTTTTGAACTCCAGGAATATCGAGCTCTACCTCTAGGTTGTACAATCGGTTTTTGATAATTCTTCCGGTGAATGGATTACCTCTAGTGTTATGGACTGTCTCTCCATTGAGGACGTTTGCGCTTTCATCAATGCCCTTCTTCTTTTCATCAACACCACTCTGTTTTGGCTTTAGGTTGTCGAATTCTTCCTTCAGGTGTTCTTCAAGGAGGTCTTCGTACCTCTTTTTGTGATGGTCAACCTCTTTCTGCAGCCTCTCCATTTCAGCCTCACACCATACAATGTAGTCTCTCTGCTCTTGGACTAGTGTTCTAAGGTTGATTTGTGCTGGTGCGGTTGCTGGGGTAACTGGTACTTCCTTCTTGAAGTAGAATGGGCCGCACAGGTTGCATGCTGTTACTCCGCAATCTGAACAATGTATTCTAGCACGGATTATAGTTTCTCTAGCGCAACAGGAACAGGTTGTTTTGAATGGTTGCTCGATGACTTGATTATGAAGCCATTGGTGTTGGCAGCCCATCTGTTTCTCAGGTAATTTTATTCTAGGCCTGTAGCCTGAATTCTCTTCTCCGAGCATAAAGAGAGAGTTTAGCTGTAGGGTTTGTATTCCTTGTTGTAGCTCCATCTCCCCATCTTCGCCTTCAGAAATGCTGAATATAGCATCGCTCTGGCCTTCCCCTTCTTGTACTGATATTATGTCACAATCATCTGGTATATCGAGCCCTTCAAAGATTGCTGCCCGTTTAATGTTTCTTCTATCATTGGGGCATTCTCGCGCGAAGTGACCTTCTTGCCCACATAGGTAGCATTTACACCTCTTGTTTCTAACCAAATGCTTTCTCTTTTCGACTCTAGCGTGAGATTCATGGGGCTTGCCTTTATAGGTTGTTGATCTTCTCAGGCCGTACCTCTTTTCTGGTTTACGGTAATAACCAGGAATTGGTATCTGGCTACAAAAGGAGAGGTCTTTGAGTGATCGTTTGAAAGCAGCATCTTTGCACTCGCCTTCCAGATATTTATAGGCAAATAGTACCCTCGGGATTACTCCTATAGTGAGACCAGGGTATTTTTCTTCAAACATCGTTTTTATTCTGGTCCCGAGGTCACCGGGCATCTTCAACCAGAATTTTTCTGAGAGCTCTGGGCTAATGTACATTCGCCCAGATTTTGCCGCTAATCTTAAATACTCGTTCATATACTGAATGAGATATTTAACATTGTCGCAGGTGAGGCGCTCCAGATCTTTGTAGGCCTGATCTTGGAGAACTGTTGATCCTTGGGCAGGGTCCTCCAGTGAAAATACTCTTCTCATCTGGGAAAGTATGTTTTGTGTGCCTTCCCGGCCATCCGCCACTGCTATCAACGCCTCGTACTCAGTGAGGAATTGCATCCTCCATTGGACCCATGTTAATTTCTCCACTTCTCCCAATAGATTCTCCATATATTCTATTTTATCCCTGGGGTCTGTAAATCCTTTCTCAGCCACATGGTTTCGAGTAATAGACTCCCATCGTGAAAACGCATCATGGAACAACCCCAGTTGATCAGGGATTACAAACATAGGCGCCTTGCTGTTGCTGCGCCGATGGTAGTGTCCACATCTCATTGTTGTAGCCCCCGCGAAATCGCCCTGCTCTGGGCACTCTTTCATCAAACGTGGGAGTGGTCCATCTTGTCTCATTTGTACCTCTTGCAGGAGGGTAGCTGGGCATGTGCATGGACTGGTCTGGTGGTGGCTGGTAATGAGATATCGCGGAAGAGCTTGACATAAAAGCATGTTGCTCTTTTAGTGTTTCAGATAGGTTTTTGAATTGCGGGTAATCAAATGCTTCTTCTGTATTAATACCGCTCATCATGAAAATGGTATCCATACCCCCCCGAGACGAAAAAGGATTGACCCAATCCTTAGCAGTGTTGTGAGGACTGCCTTCATGATCTGTATCCCAAACCGGGTCAGAATCTTCTTGTTTATCAGGTGGTTGTGCTGACTGGTTAGCGAGGTACTGTATGTACTGCCAATCGTCCTCTTCATCATCAGTTTCCTCGGTATCATTCCTCTCTTCTGTTAGGATAAGGATTGTTTCGCTCCCAACTTCATCTTCATCATCATCAGGTATATCGCTCGTGAGATCAGGGGCTGGGACATAATTCTGGAATGATATAGATATTCTGCCATCAAGGAGGTTACTGGTCTGCAATTCTGTTGGCACCATAGGGATTTCAATTCGCGATGGCCTGACTACCCAGTTTCTTCCTTGATTTTCTTGTGCTGAGTAGCGTCTGCCCGGAAGGGCTCGTATGCCCCTGCTTGCCAGGTACTCTGAAACATTGCTTATTTGGTAGGCGAATCCGACATTCGATGTGTTGGAAAGCCTGCCTACTAAACCTCTAGTGACTAGGAGGTTAGCTTCACCATTCTGCCAGTTTTGGTATCCCCTTGTTAGGATTGATAACTGGAAATTTCTATAGAAATCCCCGATTGTTTGCATAGTATCCGGTATAACATATACCAGCTGGCTTCCTCTTGTTAGATCAATTTCTACTGTATCGAAAATGGACTGATCTCCTTGCCACCTGTTGTCTCTGAAAACAACTAGCGCCGAGGTGCCTTCATCCTGCCTGTGCAGGATCTGTATTCTTACTTGAGCGACCCCTATGTGGATAAATTGCATCCCACTTTGTCGAAGGGCCGCATAGCTGTCGGGCTGTATAAATGGCCTGTCGATTTGCTGGTTGTCGGTGCAGAGAATTGCTTCCTCAGAGAAATGGTTATAGACACGGTGGTTGTTGTCGTCCCTTCTGGAATTGTATAGTACTTCAGCAGGTACTATAGCAGCTCGATCTCTCAGGGATCTTCTGAGCTGAGTATCTGGATCCACCTGTTCTTCCAGAGTCATCTGGTAAGGACTTCTACCCGTTATAGTTCGGGCAAGGTTCCTCAGGTTTCTTTGGGCATTATATCTCCTTCTTTGCCCTCTTCGGTATTCGCGAACCTGATCTTCGAATAATGGTGCGTCAGGGTTTATTGTTTGGGTTTGGGTTACACTAGGTCTCCCTGATGTTTCCATCATTTAAGTTTTTGTTTTTCTTCTTGGAGGATAACAAAGGGGTCTTTGAAAACTCTTAAAACCCCCTTCTTTTCCTTTTGCCTGGAGGGTCCGATTGATAGTCCGGCTAGTCTGGCTGATAATTCGTCCGTTATGTCGCTTGGCAACTCCACACTCTTTTGTTTCTGAATTTGCTCTTTAAGGATTTTCACTTCTGCTACCAGGTTTCGGATTTCTTCTAGTGCTTGCACCAGCAACTGGATTTGGGTGTTGTTTTGCTTAATTAATGTGGTTGTGCCTGAGTTGCCACCACGATTGTCAGCAGGTTTTGCAAAGCCTACTGCGGGTGACTCAATTGAGTCTGTTGCTTGAACTGCTTGTTTGTAGAATTGGGTGTTCTGAGTGAGCGTGTAATTACTCATGAACTAACCCAGGTTTCTACTCTTTTGAGGACAGCTTCTACTCTTTCGAGTTTCTGGTTGAGTTCTCCAGCAATTTTTAAGGTTTCTGTTTCAAAAGGTTTGGGTTGCCTTGTGACTTCTGTCACCAAAGTTTTGACCTCTGATGTTGTTAAAGGATGGTTTTCTGTTAATAGAATTGTGAGGTTTTTCAAGTTTTGTTCGAGTTTTTGGATTTTCTGGTCAAGGGAGTGGATTTGTTCCTGGGTTTGCTTAAAATTTTTTAAGCTTACTCGGCTTAACAGGTTTACTCTGTCATATATGACAGAAATGTTGTTGGCTAAGTGTTTGTTGGTTATTGTTGAATCTGAAAGGTCTAGGTATTCTAGATTAGAGGTTCGAGACTTCGTATACCACTCTTGGATGGATTGCTCCCACCTCTCGCTCATAAACTATTATGTATAGAAATTACTGTTGTTTGATTGTCAAATATTCCAGGTTAGTAGTTCAGGTTTGATCATACCACTTATAATTGTTCTTGCTCAAAGTTTTAAATATGCACTTTGTTTACACATCTAATTCATTCTGGGGACAAATTTGGGGGTACTAATCATTCATTTTTGGGGTAGGGTGGCAAATTTACAATTTCCTTGTTTTGGGGTGGCATATAACTAATTATCCCTTTATGTTACTACCTTTACCTGATTTGTAGACTAAATCAAAAAGAAGGAAGAAAGTAGCTTAAATGCGTAATAGAAAATTAAAGCTTTTTTCGATTACCTGATTTGTTCTGTTCTGAATTAATAAGACTGGCACCAATGCTTGTAAGTGTCCATTAATTCTCTTGCTACTCCTTTCTTAATAATCTTTCAATCTTTGTTGAACCATGCTAATTTTTCCATGTCTCAAGAATAGTTTCCTAATCTTTGTTTTCCCCTATTTCATTATTTAGCCCCCCTGTTTGTCCAACCTATATTCTTCGATATGAAACATAAATTCTTTGGTTAATGTAAAACCGATCCTAGTAGTAGAACTACGAGTATATGTAGTATCAGCTGCCACACCAGTTCCTTAGCAATGATCTCTGTGTTGAGCTATCAATGTTGAATATCCCAACATGCTCTCGTTAAGATCCAGACAAAAAAAAATATTCTAGTAGCAAATATTGCTAATTTGATTTTAATATATTATCTATTAGGGACTTCAATGGATTATATATGAAAGAGATTATTTTGCCAGTTTAAATGACCTTCTTACTATTTATATTTTTTCTTCTGTTTGTAGTAACTCTGTTAGTCTCTCAAAATAAATTAAAAACATTTCCACTCTATAGTTTGTAATATGTGTATATATGTGCTGAATACTTGTATTTGGTATTAATGTAGGTACATCAGTAGGATTGTTAGCATTCGTCGTAGCATGCCTTATTTTGTTGGTAAAGCTTCGCAGTGTAAAAATATGTGCCGAAGGCATTTTATTGAGCAAACACAGACCTCAAGGAAATATTGAAGTGCTCTTAGAAAAATATGGATCGTTTGCCCCCAAAAGGTACAAATATGCAGAGCTAAAGAAAATCACATCCTCATTTCAAAATACACTAGGAAAAGGAGGTTTTGGTACCGTATACAGAGGAAGACTGCAGGATGGCCGTTTGGTTGCTGTCAAAATTTTGCACAATGCTTCAAGTGATAGAGAGGATCTTTTGAATGAGATCCTGAGTATTGCAAGAACTTCTCATGTCAATGTTGTTAGTCTAGTAGGATTTTGCATTGAAGGCTCCAAGCATGCTGTAATTTATGAATACATGTCAAATGGATCACTCGACAAGTATATATACTCTGAAAATCCAAAAGCACTTCTTGGTTGGGAGAAGCTATATGAAATAGCAATTGGTATTGCAAGAGGTTTAGAGTATTTACACCGAGGTTGTAATGCACGTATTGTGCATTTTGATATAAAGCCACAAAACATTTTGTTAGACGAAGATTTCAATCCAAAAATTGCAGATTTTGGTTTGGCAAAATTGTGTCCACCAAAGGAGAGCATTCTTTCAATGGCTGAGATGAGGGGAACCATTGGATACATTGCTCCCGAAGTCTTCTCTCGGAGGTTTGGGGTTATTTCAACAAAATCTGATGTATACAGCTATGGAATGATGGTGTTGGAGATGGTAGGAGGAAGAAGGAACGCAAAACCAAGTGCTGAAAACCCAAGCCAAGTGTACTTTCCACATTGGCTTTATGATCGTCTCAATGAAGACAATCCAATACAAGCTTGTGATATATCAGTCGGAACTGAGGAAATTGCAAGGAAGATGGGCATGGTTGGTTTGTGGTGCACACAAACATTGCCGGCTAATCGGCCCTCGATGAACAGAGTCGTGGAAATCCTGGAGAAAAGTAGTCTTGAGGAGTTGGAAATGCCACCAAAACCTTACCTGTGTTCTCCGTCTCATTTAACAATATTATCTGATACTTCTCATACTCCAAGTTTAGATTAAAATTACCTAATTATACCCTTTTATGTTATCATTGTTCAAGTACTTAATGCGCAAAGGATTTATTTATTTGTTTGAGCTAACTCACTAGTGACTGTATCGGTTACAGTTAACTGTGTTTGAGTTATATGTACGATTCTGTTTGGGCTAACTTACAACATCAATTGTAGATGCATCCAATCGAAGTCAAGTTTTTCTTTTCTCTTTTTTTTTTTTGTAAAATAGATGAGAAGTCAACTATAAATCACTATAGAAATCTGTCTAAATTTGCAAAAATGAAAAAGGATCCATAACTTTACATCACTATAGCAATATGTCTAACACCTTATATTGTCCTTAAGCATATTCCGTCTCATTGTGCAAGATAAAATTGCAACCAAGATAATTCGGAGTTGTTGCTTCTTAGGCGCGCCATGAAAGCAAATGACGATAACTCTGAAATATCCAGCAGTTGATCAAAATTATTGTTTTAATTAATTTGAGAGGAAATAGAAATGAGATATTTACTCGGATACAAACAGAGAAGCTTTTATCTTTTCAATGGAGGGAAATTATTTTTGGAATTCTAAAACAGAGATAAAGGCATAAGTTGCTATAGTACTCTTTTTCTTTTCTACTGGAGAAAGAGTTTTAGTAAATATTATAAATGAAGATTTTGGTTAAGCCCCTCAAATTTGTAAATATTATAATTGAAGATTTTAAGCAAATATATTGGAAATTTGAGTTTTCAAAATAAAGTTTCAACACTAGGATGGTTCAACAAGACGCTTTAGATTGACACGCTCCAGTATTTTGGCCATAACTTCTTCATACGTGGTCCAATTGAGGTGATTCAAAGTTCTCGAAAAAACTTATAATATTATCTACAGCAGCTCCTACTTTACGTCCACAGTATATATACGGTGGTTTATCATGGTGCCAAATTCAAGGTTTACAGATTATCCCTCATGACTTCATTTTTCTTCAGAAACTTTGAAATTACGTTATTTAGATAAGGAATTTATGCATTTCACCCTTTAAACATAATATCATATTTACCCTTCTAAATATGCAAAAATGAAAATGAAACCATAACTTTATTTCAATATGTCAATCTGTCAAACAAGCATAAGAAAATAAACCATGACTCGTCTCGCGTTGGTACCAGGAAAATGAAAATAAAAATCTACCTATAGGTGTTTTTGAAGTTCACTTATTCTCTTTATGGATT
Source organism: Carex parvula (assembly GCA_025461045.1). Classification (NCBI taxonomy): domain Eukaryota; kingdom Viridiplantae; phylum Streptophyta; class Magnoliopsida; order Poales; family Cyperaceae; genus Carex; species Carex parvula. The sequence goes on along the minus strand of JAJGRW010000411.1, from coordinate 33,456 downwards.
GTTCAATGGTGGATGGATGTGAATTGTGATTGATGATTGGGAGAAAGATCTTCTTGGGCCGTATATTTGGGCCTTATATTTGGATTCTCCAAAAGGGGGTATATAGTGAAAGATCCGACTACTAATTTAGACCAGTAATTACTTGTTACTTATTTAGTTCATTTAGTTTAACTTTGAGATATAAATTAATCTTTAATTATCTATAAATAGAAAAAAAAATAGATGACGCAATTATTCAACTGGTTAATTTTTAATTGGGTCACTAATGTTAATTATCAATTTATACATATTCGGAAATTTGTTTACAAATAAATAATTGGTACTTAACGTTTACACTAATGTCAAGTTTGAGATCAATGTATAAATGTGTTGTCTCAGGCACAAGTGCACAGAGCAGCTCAGAATTTCAGCGAAGTACAACAATGTACACTACTTCCAACAAAAACAGGTGTGGTGTTTAAGTTAGTTCAAAGCACCCAAAAAATGTGATTATGTGGTAGTTTAACACTTGAAATCGCATGACTTTTCAAACATAAAAGACATCATAACATCAATGGAAAACTTTATTAATTACCCCAATGGCATTACATCGTGGAAGCATACATAATTTTCAAATTATATTGTATTAGGGACAATTGAATAGGGTGTTGGAGAAAACCTAAAAAATAAAGGAAATTCATAATACATAATTAGCAGACCTCTTCCAAATTTGCAGTTTGGTTTTATATAACTGATCCAAAAAACATAACTATTAACTATAGTTGCCCCAGTGTGGTCTCAATCTCCTTATCGCCATCATCCTCCTATGGCCCCCACAGGAAAGATGGCAGCACATCATCAAGATGCCCATACATCCTGCCATGTCCACAGGAAGACCATTGAAGAATTCTTCCATGTCGTGAGACCACCGCACACCCTTCCGGCAACGAAGCCACACTGGAAATGCAAAGCAAAGTGAGATGGCAAGCTTGACAAAGGAGGGACGATTATGAAGTTCTCACATAATATCTTCTATTAGAATCATGTTTGATCTGATGCTTTGTTTTTACGAATCAATTATAAAAATATACTTTCAGGTTAATCAAAATGTAACACACAACAACACCAAATATAATATAAGTTTGTGATTTATTTATTTTTATAAGGTCCGACCAGTTGATCAAGGTAATCATTTTGTTCTTAAATGTACTTCTCTTAGAGAAATATGAAGGTCAAACCTTTCAAATTCTAATATTTATGAAGTATGAAGGACCATATTCGGTTTTCAATCCTGCGACCCCTTACATCATTTGTACTTAAAGTTGTATCTCTGATATGCTAATTATTCACAATTTTTAATGAGTTTCTCACTACAAAGTTATATATTAACCCGATACTTCATATATAAGATTCTGTACACATATCGGATGAAGATACACATCAAACACAGCCCCGATACGCCAGGTGTTGTATCCCATTAAATTAATATATTTTACCCCTCGATACAGTCGGCAATAAGCACGGATATGGACATAATTTTTTTTCGGCTACACTTGATCTTAGCCGAAAGGCTGGGAAAGAAATGAATTGTAAATGTGCTATGCCTTCTGTTATATAGCAACTCCGAAAGTACCAGCAGAAGTCTGAAACACTTGTGGGACTAAATGAGCGCTCTGATCATTCAGACCTTTTGCTTCATAAACAAACCGGTTGCTTCTCTATGTAATTTAACGGGCCTCTGAGCTAATACATCTAGATAATTACAGGTTTTCTTTTCTTTCTCTCTTTATTATGCCCAATTATATTAAGCATGCTTAGTGACTTCAATGAAGGCCCATTTTTCGTATGTTATACAAGTGTTGAATTAATAATATAATTAAAATAATAAAAAGTAATATATGTGTGTGTGTGTGTGTGTGTGTGTATATGTATGTATGTATGTATGTATGTATGTATGTATGTATGTATGTATGTATGTATATATAATAGCTGTATTGTATCTTAGATTTTTGAAAAGTATCGCAATATTTGTATCGTATCCAATATGATACCCGTACCCGTATCCATGCAATATAGCTACTAAGTAAACCTTTTATATTAACAAATGTGAAATGAAAAAAAGGTAAGCAAAAGTAGAAATTAATGGAAGACTTAAATAGAAATTGAGTAGATAATAATAACAAAGAGAAAAATAAGGGTGTGATCGGAACAAAACAATTATGGAGTTTAATTGATTTTAATTCAATAGAATTCAACAATAATTTCACTACAAGTCAAAGTGACAGTACTTTTATTCTTATTATTATTTGTTAAACAAATACAATAACTGTCTTTTTAGGTGTTTTTTCTAAACTCAAGTATCATGAGTCTATTTTTCTGACAAACATATCATATTTACCAATAACCTCCTGCAAAAATGAATAATTATCAAATTCATCAATAATGTGTTTTGAAGAAATATGTTGCACTAGAAATAATTATCAGACCAGGGGCGGAACCAGGATTCGAGTATAGGAGGGGCTAAATAAGAATTCACATCCTCTAAGATATCTCAAACTTTGAGTGTTTTTTTAAAATATCTTAACCGTTCAAATACGTTCTGCACGAATCTCAAAGCACAAATAATACTGCCCTGCGCTATCCCCGAAAGGCACCGTACACGTCTGTTACGCAAAAGTTGAGATATCTCAAAGGATTAGCTATCATTAATTTGGTTTTTTCGAATAATTGCTTAGTTAGAGCCTTATATTTCCTTAGCTCAAACTTGTATTTGGTTTTGTACTATCTTTCATTGTTTTCTTATTTGAACTTTGTAATCCACATAGATACTAGTAAATTAGTTGGCTGGTAGGAACTTAGCATGTAATTTTACATTTGTTAGCTTAATGAAATTTCAATGCCCACAGACTTTTATCCCAACAAAAAAAGCTATCATTAATTCTTTAGTATGACCTTTCCAATTTGGATAGGGTTCTTTACTTTTTTTTCCATTGCACACACACGGCCCAATTACTCAAATAGAAATGAAGCCAGACAGCCGGTCTGTAATTTTTGTTTTTTACATTGAAACCCATTAACTTTGTTATATTATTATAGGGGGGGCTTATACATATAAAAGAAACAAATTAGTATGATTTTTATATACTTAGTAATAAAATTTTAAAAACTTGGGGTGGCTTAGCACCCCCCAGACACTACTATGATCCGCCACTGTATCATACCAAACTGAAATACAATAGTATTGTGAGCACTCATCAATAAGTGTGATCAGCTCATGTAGTTTTACATCTTAACTATAAAGTGTGACTATTTATGAGATAGTTGCACACTCCACATGGCATGATTTCTCAAATGTGAAATTATATATATAATCCACATAGAATTCTTCATAAGAACTTCTATATTTTAAGAAGCAAATTAAATTTGCTCCTCAAGAACCCAATATATGCGTAATTGTGAATAAGATTTTGTTCTTGCTTGGTAGATTGTATAAAATATTGGAGAATATCAAAAAAATAAACAAAATGTATTTTTAAGAATAATCAATATAGACAAATTAGTTTAATAAACAGTAATATTGCAATTATTGAGAAAATTCTTATTAAAATATGAACTTCTATGCTATATAAAATTTTGGGTTCCTGATAGGAGGGATGTTCTTCCTTGGTATAGTACCATTTGCACAAATAATTTTGCATAATATTGAAAATAAAAAGATAAGAAGATATTATTTTTTTTATTAGACATTGAAAAAGCCTATGACAGTTTGTATTGCACAGCACACTAGTGGAAAATGTGCAAACAGTATCGCCTTATCAGGATCGGTTAAATTAAAACACTGACACTAATACCTTTGGGATCGGGTAAACATGATAACCGCTCTTGATTGTTAAGTATCAAGATCGGTTACATGTTTAACCGATCTAGATAACAAGTATCAGGATCGGGTTATATATACACCGATCCAGATAATAAACAAGATCGGTAAAAAAACAAACCGATCTTGATTGTCAAGTATCATGAATGGTTTTTTTATTATCCGATCCTGACAGTTAACATTCAAGATCGGTTAAATAAATAACCGATCCTGGAAAAAAATTTCACCGCATAGAAGGAACATATGAATTTTTTGGTTCCATAGAATAAGATTCAAATTTTTTCGATCCATAGAAGAAACATATGATTTTTCGAACTTTTCATAGGACTCTTGCTTTTTTTTGGAGGTCCTTCTCCTTCATTCAACTCTTGAACATGAAATATAATTTATTAAAATATTTATTTTCATGTTAGGTTCTGTAAACTCTGATGGCAACAACAGAGAAGACCCACCGACTTGTGTAGAACCACCCACTTGTCCCCTCTTCCAGACCTACTTTTGGCAACCTAAATGAAAGTCAATTTGTCCAGATTTGGCATTTTCAATATAAAGCCATATAGTAAGCAGAAAAAATAAAAATTTGAACAAATAATCGTTTATTGCTTTAAAAAAATCAAAAAGTTGCAGATAAGTCAATCAGGATCGGTTGTTACAGATCACCGATTCCGATGACTATCACGATCGGTTCTTAAGAATAACCGATCTTGATGGTTTCCAGGATCGGTGAACACGTAAAAAACCGATCCTGATAAATGTCTTTCTGCCATTTTTTTTTCCTTTTCAGGTAGATATAGATATATATGTATATTGAAAAACATATAATTTGTGATCCACACCAATTATTCAAGCAACTCATTTGTGATTGACACCCATTATTCACACATGACATACAAATATGCAATTAAAACAAATATGCCAAACAAATCACAATTTAATCAAGCATCACACAACCATAAATAAAAACAACCATAATATAAATAAGGTAACTTACCATTCAACAAAGAGTTCAATAGAATTAAGTTAGATCGTATAGATCTCAAAATAACAAGTTCATCCAAAAGAAGTAAATTAACAAATTCATCAATATATAAGAAGTTAGATCATATAGATCTCAAAATAAACTTAATTAGTTGCAAAAAAAATAAACTTAGTCTTCAAGAGACTTTGATGGCCCGTCGATGCATGTTGGGCATCTCCATTTGACAAGTCGGAGGTCGTTGTTCTCCTTAACCTCCTTGCCAACACATTCCGGATGGAATGTGTTGCGACATGTCTCACAACGGAGCATGACATCCTCCTTGGCCAAAAAGAGGCACTCGAAACACTCCACCATCTCGGCCCAGATTTGTCGTTCTTTCACCTCGAGCTCAACTTCTTCACCGTCACTATCCTCATCACCGTCACTATCCAGATCAAGGTAAGGATTGGAATCAAGAATGCATTCAGCTACGAGTGTCAAGGCCGGGTCATCACTGTAGAAGAACTCCTTCAATTCTCGCTTGGTGAAGTGCTTTGCAAAGTCATCGCCCTTGCTGGTTATGAACCGACGGCGAGGAGGCATTTCTAATACGAGAAAATACACAACGTAAAAAATAATGAAAACAAAGTGATCAAAGAAGGAAGGACATTAAAACCTTGACAAAGTGATCAATGAAAACCTACTGCAAGAAATGGCGAGTGTTGAAGGAGAGAAAATGGCAGATTTTTGAATTGAAGTTGATCGGTTTGAGAGTGAAGAGGGGAAGAGGGGAAGGCTCCTCATTTTACGTGCCACTTGAGTATCAGGATCGGTTATTTATAATACACCGATCCTGTGAGTGTACCATCGGCGTCGGTTTAACATAAAACCCCGATCCGGATAGTATCTAGATCGGTGAACTATAATTAACCGATCGTGACGAGAGTTTTGAATTTAATATCTATCTACCCGATATTTTTGGGATCCGTATCACTTGAGGCTCTTGTCTCAAGACAATTGAAAGGGACGGTCCAGATTTACTCTCAGCCCGGGCTAGTATTAATTGTGCTTTGAGATTCGTGTCAAGTTAAAATAACAATCCTAGACCATCTATTTCAATTGTACTCCATCAGGAAACCTCAAGTGATTTGAATTCATATCTTAAAAAATATGCAATTAAAACATGAAATAAAATAATCTCCTAAACTTTTATCATGAAATTAAAAAAAAAAGATAAATACTTAAAACTCGAAATAAAATAAGTCATAAATTGAAGAACAACTTGCATGCTTTCCATTGTCCGGTCAGTAAATGAATCCTGCCAAAAATTATAATAATATGTAAGTCATAAATATTTAATAATATAAAGTCTTTTTTTTAATTTTCAGAATGATTTAAGAAACGTTCTTGATACTCATCAAGATCGGTTAATAACAAACCGATGCTGGTGATTATCAGGATCGGCTAACAAATAAACCGGTGCTGGTGATTATCAGGATCGGTTTTCTAACTTAACCGATCCTGATACCTTGTTAATTACCTTCTCCCTTTCCAGAATACGAGGTCTTTTGCTCCCTTTCCAGTGCGCGATCTGTCTCTGCCCTCTTTGAGGTGTTTTCGATCTCTGAACTCTCTCTACCCGAAACAAGTGTTTCTCTTCCTAATTTTGATCAGTTGTTGATTTATCTCAGTTGATGGTTGATTGAGGTAATATAAACCCGATTCCTTAATTTTCAATTTAAAATGCTAACTAATTTTAGGCACAATCACATAGAGAATCAAGAAATTAGGAAATTCACGTGTTTTATATTTGATCTATAATTCTCATTCTACAAGCACATATAAATCAAATTAATGAAGCATTTTTAACTCAACTCTCATTATTTTTGTAGATTGGCTATTATTGAGGAATCTGGTGCAACGATCTTCATCTCACTCGATTCGGCATCCAAAAAAATTATATGTGCAACATGAACCTCATGTTTAGCTTTGTGAATGAAACTTGATCATGTATTTTGATAATAGTATATATAGTTAATTAAAGGTATTTCCACCATTAGATATCTAGCTAGAGTATTGTCTTATGAGCCACAACCCAATTAATGAATAATGCCTTTAGGTCATAAAACCCGTTCAAAATTAATCCATTAGGGATTAATTTTGAATAGTTCCCGTTTTGGGACTGCTCTTTGAATACTTTGTCTCAATTAGAATGTGACCACTTGTTAGTCGTGTTTTAGTATTTAAGGGAATTTCGGCAGCATTTCCTCTTATTAGTTCCCCGAATATTTGGGGAACTAAGGGGAAATGCTGCCGAAATTTTCTTAAATACTAAAACATGACTAACAAGTGGTCACTACTGAGACAAAGTATTCAAAGAGTGGGATAGGATGGTAACCGGCCCCATATAAGCCCTAGTGTGAACATTTAAAGTACCATATATTCCCTTGTGCTTAATTGTTTTTTCTTATAATTGCAGATGGACCGCAGTTGGATGTACGGAACATCACGTATATCCAATGAATATATGGCCGGTGTTGATGAATTTATGAAAGTTGCTACGGAAGATACGGCGAAGAATGGGACTGGGCTGATGTCGTGTCCTTGTCGTGATTGTAACAATATGAATAAATTTTCCAATCCCAACCAAGTGAGGAACCATTTAATCCGACGTGGATTCAAGCAACAATATAAGCGTTGGATATGGCATGGCGAGAGTTTGGAAACCGATATAGGTAGTGAGCATCAGGAATACCATACTGGTGGGAGTGACGGAAGTGGTGATGGACCACACGATGGGACCGATGATATGGTGGTAGATGAATCTGAGAATGTTGATCAAATGTTACGTGATTTAGAAGAGGATTTTGATAATGATAAGCAGTACTTTGTATTTGAGAATTTGTACGAAGATTCTAATAAGGAATTGTATCCCGGTTGTTCTAAATTTTCAAAATTGAAATGTGTATTAAAATTGTATAACCTTAAAGCATCAAACGGTTGGAGTGATAAAAGTTTTACTGCGTTATTACAAACATTGAAAGAAATGCTTCCGGAAGGAAACGAGATACCATATAATGTTTACGAAGCGAAGAAAATGTTGTGTCCAGTTGATTTAGAAGTTCAGATAATACACGCGTGTCCAAATGATTGTATATTATATCGAAATGAGTACGAAGATTTCCACGAATGTCCAAAATGTGGTGCATCACGTTATAGTAGAAAGCATCTAACCAGCGATAAAATGGGAAGTGATAAACCGGATAGAGGACCTCCGGCAAAAGTACTATGGTACCTCCCCGTGATACCGAGATTCAAACGTTTGTTCTCAAATGCCAAAGAAGCGAAATTATTGCGTTGGCATGCCGAACTGGAAAAGGGACGGAAAATTACGGCACCCCACTAATTCTCCTCAGTGGAGAAATATTGACAGAAGATTTCCTGAATTTGGCGGTGACCCAAGAAACCTAAAGCTCGGGCTGAGTGCAGATGGAGTGAATCCGCACAGTAGCATGAGCAGTAAGCATAGCAGTTGGCCGGTTCCATTGTGCATTTATAATCTTCCGCCGTGGTTATGTATGAAACGCAAATACATCATGCTGACCTTGCTGATATCAGGACCCAAATAGCCCGGAAACGACATAGATGTGTATCTAGCGCCATTGATTGAGGATTTAAGAAAATTATGGCATCCCGGAGTGGAGATATTTGATGCATATACCAAGGAGAAATTCACTTTACGGGCCATGATTTTCTGCACCATTAATGATTTTCCGGCCTATGGTAATTTGTCGGGTTATAGTGTTAAAGGGGAAAAAGCGTGCCCTATTTGCATGGATGATACAGTCGATATGTGGCTACCACATTCCTTGAAAAATGTGTACATGGGTCATCGTAGATTTCTTTCTGCCAACCACACACACCGAAAGAGAAAGAAAGCATTCAAAGGAAAGACCGAGAATGTCACAGTAAATTATCCATTAACCGGTCAACAAGTTTATTCGAGAGTAAAGGATATCGAAAATCAGTTTGGGAAATGGAAAAAAAGGCGGTGAGAAAGAAAGGGTCTCCGAAAATTACATGGAAGAAGAGATCAATATTATGGGATTTGCCATACTGGGAGCATTTAGAGGTTCGACACTGTCTCGATGTGATGCACGTGGTTAAAAATGTGTGTGATAACATGGTTGGAACATTGTTGAATATTCCGGGAAAGACTAAGGACGGTATCAATGCCCGAAAAGACATGCAATTCTTGAACATACGGCCGGATCTACAACCGGCAGAGAAGGAAAGAGAAAAGGGTAAACTTTGCACATATATAAAACCCGCCATGCATACATTGTCAAAAAAAGAAAAAACAAGTTTATGTGAATGCCTTCATGGTGTAAAAGTACCATCTGGATATTCTTCAAATTTTAAGAACCTAGTTTCACTGGAGGGATTAAAATTGATAGGTATGAAGTCCCACGACTGTCATGTTTTACTGACACAGCTTCTTCCTGTTGCAATTCGGGGCATATTGCCACCGTGCGTTAGACAGACCATCACAAAGCTTTGTTTTTTCTTCAACGCCATTTGTTGCAAAGTAAATGATCCTGATACGTTAGATGCTTTGCAGAAGGAGGTTGTCGTCACTCTCTGTCACCTTGAAATGTATTTTCCGCTGTCTTTTTTTGATATAATGGTTCATTTAATTGTTCATCTAGTTAGAGAAATTAAGATGTGTGGGCCTGTTTTCTTGCGGTACATGTATCCGTTCGAGAGATACATGGGATTGTTAAAGGGATATGTGAGAAACCGATATCGTCCTGAGGGCAGCATTGTAAGAGCATATGCTGCCGAAGAGGTGATTGAGTATTGTACTAATTATCTGGATGATTTAAAAGCCATCGGCATTCCTAAACCTCGGCACGACGGAAGACTTCACGGGGTAGGCACCTTGGGATCGAAATTAAACGTGCCCTTACATAAAACGATGACCCTAGCACATTTACATGTTTTGCAGCACCTCACCGACGTTCATCCTTATTTGGACGAGCACATGACTTTCTTGCGTCAACAAAATCCTAGGAAATCCGATAAGTGGTTGATTGGAGAACACAATGAAAAGTTTGAAGGATGGTTTACACGTAGAGTCATGAAAGCTCCGGAGGGAGAAAACATTAAAGAAATTGTCAAAATGTTGGCTCTCGGTCCAATCCATGTCGTGAAAACCTTCCAAGGATTTGACATCAATGGGTATACATTTTACACAAGAAGTCAAGATTTAAAGAGTACCGTGCAAAACAGCGGAGTGACTGTGGTAGCCGTGTCGAGTGATTTTTCAGGAACTAAAGGTGCCGGACCATCGCATGCCTCGATGTCGTATTACGGGTTTATCGAAGAAATTTGGGAGCTAAATTACAGAAAATTTAAGATCTCAATATTTCAGTGTAAATGGGTCGACAACCGTAAGGGCGTTAAAGTTGACAACGATGGTTTCATTTTGGTGGATTTCAATAAGGTTGGATACAAGAATGATCCATTTATACTTGCAAGACAAGCCACACAAGTGTTCTACATAACTGATCCGGCCGATCGTTTAAGACATGTTGTCCTCTCCGGGAAAAGACGTATTGTCGGGATTGATAATGTAGACGACGAAGAAGCGTACGATCATTTTGATGATATACCTCCTTTTTCCATTGGCTGGGCATCTTTACCAACTGTCGTGGATAATGAAACAAGTCACATGCGCAACGATCATAATGAAGGAGAATGGATTGAATAAAATTGATATTCAATGTTTTATTGGTATGTCATATCTAGACTTTTTTAATCTTTTCCGACTTGAAAAAAAACTTCAATATTCCTGACTTAATGGGTTTATTAATTTTTTTCCAGGAGGCATTATAATTACTTGACTATGGGTTGCATGCAAGGTGTCATAAATATTTAAGACTTTTTTCTTTCATTTTAATAATGCTAATTATTGTGTTATTTAGTAAATTTTGAATTATACAAATGTGATTCTAATCATGTAAATGTAAATTATGTGAATGTAAATTTGATGCATTACATAAATCCATTGAAATTATGTAAACAGTGATTTAGTTTTAAGATAACCGAACTGGATTAATTAATGTATGCATCAGGATCGGTTATTAAGTTAACCGAACTTGATCATTGGTACGCAGGATCGGTTATAAGATACCCGATCCCGATGACAAAAAATAAAAACAGGATCGGTTTTTTAACAAAAAACCGATCATGATGATATATTTTCGCGGTGATTTTATTTGGCGCCTCTCTCGCTACTTAGCGAAAATTGGTCTCCTTAATTCATTTTCAAAACTCGATCTGAGCTCACTGATCCCTCTCTCTCTCGCTAATCTCTCTCTCTCGGGCGCACTCCGCCTCTCTCGGTGCTAACACCGACTCTCTCGGGCTTACGCCGCCGCCTCTCTGCCAAAATCTGCCTCTCGCTACTCTCGTAGTCTTACGGTGCTCACGCCGCCGCCTCTCCGCCGCGCATTCTCTCCGCCGCCTCTCTCGCCGCGCATTCTCTCCTCGGCACCTCTAGTGCCGGTGCTCTCGGTGGTGCTTCCATCTCTCTCTCGGACTAATTTCGCACTAATTTCGGGTAAATGCTCAAACACCTTTTAACTGGTACCGGCCTTTTAACTGGTACCGGCCTTGAGTTCACCGTTTAATTGGCACCGGCCTTGGTGTTACTGAGTCACTGTGTTGCTGTTGCTAGTACCGGACTTGGTTGTTCAAAGTTATACTTTTCATAGTTTATATTTTTAGCATGTCAAATTTTTCATAGTTTATATTGTTCAAAGTTATATTGGAATCAAGGTTTACATTGTTCAAAGTAATATGCTGCTCCAGTATAGAAAATTCACATGTTGCTCTAGCTTTGAAAAAACAGCACGAATACACATACTGCTCCAGTTTTGAAAATTCACTAAAAATAGCAGAAAAATCCAAATAAATCAAATTTTCACTCTAAATTGGTTGTTTTTTTTATTCTCTATCTAACCGTTCAGATGGCTTTTTGGTTGGGAGTATTGATCAGTCTCCACTAACTGATTTGTGTAACGCTCGTTTGAATTTATATAATTGTTCCAGGAGGGTCATCGAGCTGCTCCTATCATGTCTAGTGGTGCTGGTGAGGCTAGTGGCGGTGATGGTGGTGGTGGTGGTAGCGAGCGTGCCTCTGGTGAGAAGCGAGTAAGAGGGCCTTCCCAACTTGCTACCATCGTTAATCAGACCGGCAAGCATGTTGAATTTGATGCAATTGGGAGGCCTATTATTAATAGGCAAACCACTAAATACCCCTCGCACCTTGGGATATTGGTAAGAAGGAACGTTCCTATAACGTGCCTAGAGTGGTCTCAGGTAGAAGACGACGTGAAGGAAAATATATGGAACCAAATCCAGGTAAATAACATGGTCCTAAGCTCACAAGCTAGCAAAGTTGAATTTAACTCACGTAAACCTTGATTTCTGTTTGTTTGGCAGATGGACTGGAATATTGATGGTGATGATCCGCATATGAAGAAGAAGATAATACAAAAAATGGCAGACATGCACCGAAAGTTCAGAGTAGCTCTGACTAAGCACGTCAACGCAGGTACGACGCCCAACCTTGAGAAGCTCTCGATCACACAACAAGCTTGGGATGCCTTTGTCGAGTCCCGCCAGTCGGATGAATTTAAGGTATCTTTTTTTTAACTATAAACGTTCAATGAACATAATTGTTTAATTGTTCAACGATTTTCATAACTCGTAATTGTTTCTTTGGGTAAATTGCAGAATAAAAGCAATAAGGGGAAGGAGAATCAGTCCAAGAACAAGTATAAACATTACCTGGGATCCAGAGGGTACAGCGGTGAGAAATTCCAGAATAGGTCCAAAGAATTTTTCCAGCAAATTGCAAACGATAAAGCAGTAAGTAGTGATCCGTCTACCCAGGGGTCAACTACTATACTATCACAGGAGCAGTTTCTTGATATGTCTGTTCAGTATAGGCATGTCTCATGGACACTAGGACACACGAAGCCCTCAGTCGATGGCCATGGACTTCTTTATCCTAACGAGGACACAGAAGCAGTCGTCAAGACTATTGTGAGGATTTAGATATTTTCATTCCTTGAAATTCAACTCTAATTTATTATGTTGTAACAGGTTGGCATTGTCATTTCAGGAAGAACAACAGGAGGCTTTCAACAAAGGCTTGTTGCCCGTCGATCGTTACGACGATGTTCTAGGAAAATCTCTGCCGAATTCGGAACATGCTGGGAGGGTGAGAGGCATTGGAGCTCTGGTGGGTATTAAAAAGGCATATCAGGGAAGCAGAAAAAGGAGGAGACACATGCCTTCTGGGTCTGGCGCGGACATTGAAGATAGGATACAGAGAGAAGTGGCGGCAAGAGTACAAGTTGCAGAGGCGAGATTAAAGGAAGAAATGGAGGAGACAATGAGAGGAATGTAAGAGGAGAAAATGGCAACATTGATGGGCCGAGGAATACTCGCGGAAAGCCCAACAGCCGCTCACAGCCCAGGAGCCGTTCAGAGCAGCTGCCAGTCAGTTGGACCACGATCTTCCCTCTTTTTCCCGATGGAGGTAATGCAAATAAATACATATTTTTCCATTCAAATAAAAAAAATAAGTCTATTACGTACTTGCCTTAGTTTTTTTAGCATGTACAGCCGTCGCAACGAGTATGCAGACTTCTCGTGCCTCGAGATGGGAAGAAGGTTGAAGTGGCTTCGAGGACAATTAATGTTTCCAGTAAATTGTGAAGAGACCATTCACACGAGGCCTCTACCACCCGACCATGCAAGGGTAATGGTGGATGAAGTGGTCCCGGGTGAAGAAGACACCCCTCTACCTGTACCACATGAAGACATGCCAACCATCATCTCAGCCGTTGGCAGCTCCACCGCATGGCCGATGGATATGATATCCATTGATCAGGTAAAAAATGCATATTATTATTACAACTTCTTATACTTGTAAATTTGTATCTATACGGTAGAGTTTTAGTTGATGGTATTATCTTAATTGCAGGAACCACCCAAAGTTCGTACTGGTGGGGATGTGGTACAAACTGGCGCAGACATGTTTGGTGGTATCGATTTTGGCCGTTTTCCACAATCTTATACCCTTCTGCGTGATCGGTTCTTGAGCCAACCTAACAAAGCATTTCACGTCAACCTGCCACCTGACCTTTTCCACACTGAAGAACCCATGGTAGTCAATGCAGATGATTTTTTGACGTTGGTTAAACCAAAGGAGTGGCTCACCGCACCGATTATTCAGATCTTCATAATGTGAGTTAACATTCGTAATAATGGTAGAATGTAGTACTTTTTATCCAAAATGAAAAAATCGAGATCACCTGTATGCCTTTTTTTGCAGGTATCTGCAAAAATACAACAAGGAGGAACATCGAGAAGATGAGCGTGTTGGTTTCATGGACCCCATGAAAACAAATGAACTGTTGTTGGACAGTGATGCCCAATCAAAAGAATATGTCGAGAAATACATAAAGGAGGCACTGAGACAAAACAGGAAGAAGAAATTGATATTCATACCGTATCATCAGTTGTTAGTGCTATATATACATTCTAATTTTATTAAGTTTCTTTCATTTCATATAAATTATAGAATGTGAGATGATACAAAACCTAATTTGCAGATCACATTGGCTCTTGGTCGTGCTTTTGCCAAGCGAGAGTCAGGTGTACGTGTTCAATTCTCTCAGTGTTTATTGTTCCGGTAAGACCGTTGGTAAGAAATCGGTTCCACATCACCCGAAGATCATCGATGCGCTCAAAATGTATGCTTTTGAAACTTTCATTTGTCAAATCTATAGATTTTCATTAATATTTTTCTTAGAATTGGTAGTATTTTTTTCAACAGGTCCTACCAATTGGACCAGATGATTGGAGGAATTGAAAAATGCTCTAATTTGAAGATTAATTATTGCGGGGTAAGTACTTATTTTTTAACTTCTCTTATTGTTTGTAAATTGCTAAGTTGGTGATGTTAAACGAGGGACTTAGATGTAAAAAATGGTGAAATTTGGTTATGATATGATTATAGGGACCTAGCTGCAAATTAAAATTGGTCAAAATCTATATATGCAAAAAATGTTTAATTTTTTTAACTCTCTTGATGTGTAATGTAGTGCCCACAACAAAATGGAAGTTGGGAATGTGAATATTATGTCATGATGTTCATGCATGACATAATATATCGCTTTATCCGTGATTTTCCGAAAATGAAGGTATATATACATTTATATATTTTCCAAAAGTAAGCATAGTTGCTTCAATATAATTAAGCACATATTTAATTGTGCTCTTATATCATTTAAAAAATGCAGGACTTTCCCACTAAGTACCCGGTTTACAGAATGGACGAGATTCACAACTCGTGGTGTAACTTTTTCTTAAAGGAGGTAATCATTCAAAAAAGTAAAACAATTTAGGATGTGATAATTTGTAATAATTTGTAATAATTTAGAAGCTTAATAATTCTAAGATATGGTGTATCGATTTAGGAGCTTAATAATTTAGGATGTGATACTTTTCTAATAATTTAGGATGTGTATCGATTTGTGGTGATTCCTGATGCATATATGATAGGTCTCTTGTGATAATTCCTTATGCATGTGATATCCTATATAGGCCAGCAAAATATACTGGAAGCTGGCCAAATATAAAATAATTTTTTTTAAAACACGGTAACAAATCAGGATCGGTTATTCATTTATTAACCGATTCAGATAACTATCCGAATCGGTTATTCATAAATAACCGATCGTGATAACAACCTTCTGGATCGGTTCATATAAATAAACCGAACCTGCTAGTTATCTGAATCGGTTTTTAATAAACCGATCCAGTTGTTTTGTTGTAATATTAAAAAATATTTTATATATTGGCCGGAATATTGGATCGGGTAATTCCACCGATCCTGATACGCATTATAGGATCGGTTAGTTAATAACCGATCCAATTGTTTAATTAATTTGTTTTATTAATTTGCCCAGATAATAAATATAGGATCGGTTAATAATGAACCGATCCTGATACTTACATTGCGGGATCGGTTGAATTTTTAACCGGTCCAAATACGAACAAGTCGGGATCAGTTGGAATAAATAACCGATGCAGATTCTAGCTAGTTGGGATCGGTTAATTAAGAAAACCGATCCCGATACCTATAAATCGGAATCGGTTTTCTATTTATTATCCGATCCAGATTGTTTCTATCTGAATCGGTTGTTTAACCGATACAGTTGAGATTGACTACTTGTATCGGCTGGAACAGGATCGGCTGTAGGTCCGATCCTGATGTGCGAATATAACCGATCCTGATTTGTGTTTTTCCACTAGTGGCAACAACTGGAGGTTAATAGGAACAATTGCATCCAAGCAGAATATCCACCAAAAAACATAACTATTAACTATTGTTGTCCCAGTGTGGTCTCAATCTCCTTATCGCCATTATCCTCCTATGGCCCCCACAGAAAAGATGGCAGCACATCATCAAGATGCCCTTACATCCTGCGATATCCACAGGAACACCATTGAAGAATTATTCCATGTCATGAGACCACCGCACACCCTTCCGGCAACGAAGCCACACCTGATGGGTCGGAGTATGTGTCTACTTTAACTTATATAGAAAGAGGCAAGTGAAGAAAACTTTGAGAGTGTCATATTGTACTTTGGTACAAACTAGTTACCTCTGTTGCGGCTACGCCGCAACTATTTTGTTGGACTATTAAATCTGTTTTGTTTGCTTGTTGGGACAGTATGTTGGCAATCGGAATGAACAAAAGTCTCTTATAATTAAATTTCGAACAATGGAATAACCATAATGAACAATTGAACGTAAGTTTCCCATAGATAAAGTTTGACATCATATTAAAATCGATTCTTGGATAGCACTGGCTTTTTTTAATGTATGTTGGCATACATGAGGGTGATTTTTTCCCCTTCTGTATATGGTAGATGAATATTTGAATATTTGAATCAAATTTTAAGAGAAATATATCATCGCATCTGACATTATTTTGATAGTCCAGTGGTAATACAAATATGTTAGTTGCACTGAGATGTATGATATGTGACAGTGCGAAGGCAGTATGTTCTGATAATGAAGCTGTATATCGAATTGTCCTAAAGGTTAAGAGGGCTTTGAAAAAAAAAGACAGCAAATATGTGAAAAGTTATTTCCATTGATTTCCCACTGCATAGGAGGTTATTTTACAAAGTTGTGGTACAAAATTAGTGGGGTACAAAATGCTGGTTAGAAAAGGAAAATATTAGTACAAAAGTAGTGTGTTACAATATGATGATTACAAAATATTGATTTATAGGATAAGGTAGCTGCACATTCAGTTTTAACAGAGGAGGTTACTTCCAAGCTGGTCTCTTCAAACCTCAGTGATATTGACACGATTTGATGGATGGGGGGAGCATGCCTTCCTTCATTTTCGTGGAATATGGGCTGCACACTGCCACTGGAGACTGATGTCTCAAGTGGCCTAGGTAGTTGCAGTAGGTGGAGGTGGGTGGTGCAGAGCATAGTATTCATATTCTCCATGTACTGAAGGCGGTTTTCGAGCATAGCAATGTGGCAACGCTGTTTTGTTGCCTCGTCAGTCAGCTCTCTGAAGTGAGCATTGTTCTTCAGAGTTTCGAACATGTTGGTGTGCCTCATTTTGTCGGATAAGTTGTTGTATTCGATTCTAGACTGGAATAGTTTGTCGTGGAGTATGCGGATTGAGTCTCGCACTATGTCAAGTTGGTTTGCCAGGCGCTCTGCGACAGCTTGCCACGCTTTCTTAGTTTGGCTGATGATGTGAGTGTTGAAGTACGTGGTAACTCGGTCGTCTCCCACGTAATAGGCCTGGATGAAATGTAAGGCCATTCGAGATGCCAGGTCTTCTGCTAGGGTGATGTTATCTTCGTATGCTGAGGAGAAGGTCTTCTCTACCGGTGGTACAGTCGGACGTCGGACGTGGATTGTCACCATCACCTTGGTGAGGCCTCGGATATCAGTGTCATGTCGGTAGGTGGGAAGTTGCATACATAGGTCTATGGTAAGTCTTGTCAGAAGTTGACAGGCCTGGAGGGGCATCAATGCCATTTTGTTTTCTTTTTGTAAGTTGGGTAAGTTAGGTGATTTAATGTGAGAGTTGTGTGGGGGGGTTGGTGGGGAAGGAGATTTTGCTGGAGAGATGTGTAAAGGTAAGTGGTATTTACAATGGAGATTATGTGGAGGTCTTCTCACTGTTATTGAGTTTGAGTTGATTTAAATAGGTTCAAGGGCGGATATACTTGGGAGAAGGTTTGTAGTGGATGGTGTAGTGGATGGAGGTAGTGGAGTAAGCAGGACAGGTGGCTGTTGATGGTCACTGGAGAATGCCAACTGTTCAGTTGTGAGCTTAAGTGGGGGACAGATGTTAAATGTGGAGGAGGTTGGAAGAACATATTTTAATATGTTTTGTGGGATGAGTTCTGTTAGCTGGATTACCTTCAGTTGGGCCTTCTATTTCAGTTGGATAGGGATGATGTTAATGGGCTCTCAATAAATTATTTGGGCCTGTAATTGGGAAGGAAGGTACATACGTTAAATGTCAAATTGTCTAGGTTGTTCCAAGGTACATACAGTTGCTCCAGCGGTAGCAGCACCATCAGCCGGGCCCGCCTTGTCAGCTTCCTCCTTTTGGAACTGCTCTGCTATCCTCCTCAGATTGTGAAGGTTGTCAGGGCCTAAAAATCATCAAAAAGGGAAAATAAATTGTGAGATATAAATTCTTGATTTAAATGAAAAATCGTAAATAGGATAAAACAGGTATTTTGTACATACCCAATTGGTTGATGATGGATGGGAGTATATCCTGAAGGTCTGTTATAAAAGAAACACAAATGTCATTTAATTCTTCCTATCAGTAATTGAACAACAAATTTTGGGAAGAAATAAAAAAAGAACTAAGAATGAAAAAAGAAACGAAATATAATTTACTTGTAGTTTGAGGTGATCCACTGACAACCCAGGTGTTAGGCGCAATTGATGCCTGCACTGGAAATCACAAAAATACAAAAATTAGAAGTTTGATGACAATACAAACCACCACACAACAGTAAATTTTTGGTGAAAATGCGAAATACAAAATCAAATGAAGATGCTTGTGAGCAAGTGTGTAATTTTTTCTGATTTCAAAACAATAGTATTTTATCTTGTCACTTATTTAACCAAAAAGATCAGATTGTGGGAACTTTATGCACATAAATTTGGATGCAACATCTATTATGCATTTATTTTGAAGTTGATGTTTTACCTTTGGGATTCTGAAATTGGATGACATTGTCATCTTTGAAGATGTTAACTTGTTCAATGCGGGATTGAATTGACTCCAATGCGTTTGAAGGTGCTCTGGAGCCTCTTGTCAACTATAGATGTGGCCTTGTCAGTTGCCTTCTTCTTTCTAATATAACATATTTAACAAACTTAAGCATTAACCATTATGGTGACAAAAGAAGAAAGGTTAAATTTTGTATCTTTTTTAAGTTTTAACAGAGTGCATTTCGTATTTAATTGAGGAGATTGCAGCCAGAGATAAACTGAATTACTGCACATTTTGCATAATTGAGAGGCAACTCCATTTTTTTTCCTTAGTTTTTTCCATGGTTCGGAAACTCGGCCGAGTCAACTCAGACTTGGTCGTGTCCGATCCGACTTTCACCTAACAACTCTTCTAAAAATATTGAACCTAACTTTTGCAAAAAAGTACGTACTATACTTTTATGTTTACGAGCCAAAGTTTTAGCACATGAAAGTCAAAGTAATGAATCCTGAACTTGCTCTTTCATGCCTTTTTACAATATATGGAGGCTTAATTAACTCAATTTTGATTAAATTGCGAATTAAAAAATTTGTCTTTATCTCAAAAAATGAAGCATGAACCTCTTCTTCTATAGAACTATTTTGCAACTAATTTGTACCAGTTTGGAAGAACATAATATTTGCGAGAGGAAAGTACAACTTACTTATTTGCTAGTAATATAGCTTCGTAATAGCAGTTGCAGTCAACGAACTGGCACTTGCATTTTTATTTACTTCTGGAATTAATAGTCAAATAAGTTAGGGCAAAGTTGTCAGATCTGAACCTGCAAACAGAGTGTAGGAAGGTAGCAAATGAAGCACTGTGAAGAAATACTCTCTCAATCTATTGTTGAATAAGAATATCCTCAGAAGTTGTAATAAAGAATTAGGTAAAACAATTGTAACTTCATTTAATAATTGCTTGCAATAGAAATATTTCAGCATGACTAAATAGTGCACCTACTGCCTGAAAGAGTGAAGATTTTTTAAACTTGTAGACAAACAAAAGGACAATTTTGATGCAAGTTTAGAGTTGCCTCACTGTAGTGAAGATGTATTCATATTCTATAAAATGAATGATGTGCTCGTATTACCTCACTTGGAATGAATGTTTCATTTTCTTATTATGCACACATATCCATCCTTTGAGCACACATCAATAGAAGGTAGTTGGTGTAGATTATTTGGCTTCCATATTATCCTCATCTCACCTACAAATAAGCGAAAGAATTATATTGGCATTCATCCATTACATGAAGTTTTTAAATAAGCAGTACATTTACAAAGACACATATGACTCACCAAGAAGCATACTAATTGTAGTTCAGCACCGTAACTACCTCAAAGACTGTACAGAGAGCAAAATAGAAGTACCCTTCTTTCTCAGCAAGTGGACAGAATCAGCACCGTAACTACCGAAACAAATGTAAGCAAAAAACAATTATTTGTGAACTCCAATCTTTCATTAATCTTGAAAAAAATAAGGTGATTGAACCACAATTGTGTTCGAAAGACAATGGAGTGAAAACATAAATCCTAAATCATAGAATTGAATGAGAATCATAAAACTTCAATCCGGAAACAACTAATGAAGAAAACAATTATATTGAAATCATACCTTGAAAAATTGGAACGGAATCGTACACCATAAATTCCATAATCGGTGATCTTTTCTTATTTTTTTCATGTATGATGGAACTGGTATTGACTTGCATGCCTTCCGAACTCAGCCAATTATATGAGGGCCTTACTGAAAGTTTGGCCCCTGACATGGATATGGACAGTAGGTGACCATGAAATATAGCATCAATCTGATCTTGTTGAAGGCTGAGAGAATATTAGCTGAGAGAAGCCAACATTACCTTAGGAGGTGGAAGGGTGACGGCTTTTTGACAAACCTCAGTGTCAGTTGGTGAATATTGGTGAAGTGAACACCAAATTTCCTTCTTTCAGAAGTTAAATCTACAACTTGTTTAGAGAAAATTCATACATATGAAATGGAACAACAAAACCAAAATTAACATGCAAAATAAAGGATTGGTTGAGAGAGGCTGAATTTATCTTCGGTAGGTACAAGATTGCCGGCTTCCTCACAGCACTTAGTGTTGGTTGGCGCATTTTGTGGGAATCTCATTTTCTTGATGCCTTCTACACGCTTCTATTAGTTATCAGGATGTTGAACTCCATCAACCATACTCACAATTTTCTCATGTTGCAACGTACATTTGATGGTTGGTAACTGTGTTTCTCAATTTAGACCTGAGTACAGTAAGCTCAAGTGCACATCAATATAAGTTGATTTTTCCACCTTGTGAATGAAATATGTGATGATGTGACCAAAACAAAAAAGCAGCCTACATTGCTGGAAAATCCTCTTGGGGTAAATAATATGTTCTCAGAGATTTCGATAAATTAATATAAAATTTTAGAAAGAAAGATGCAATTGGGTGTAGTTGTATGCAGAGGAAATTATATTACGGAGTAGGAGTGATTCTGCATCCAGAAAATTAGTGCAAATTATTTCCATGTAAGACATTCTTCTTGTCAAAAGATGTAAACTGGAGGTATCATACATGGCAAAAGTTGTGGCAGGGATGCCACATTGTTTACATGTGATGTCATTACAAGGAGGAACATAGTTATATATTACAAGTAGCGGATCAAAACATTGGCTACTGCCAGTTTTCACGGTGAAGCATGGTGGTTAGGTCATCTACGGTGTGGCTGCGTTGGTGCTGACATCATCAGTTGGGCGTGAAGCACTGAGAAGGATAGTAGAGAGAAGAATGTCATAGTAGATGTAAGTAACGTAATATGTAATTTATTGGGGAGTTGTATTTACCGATCAGGTCATTGTTGGGGGTACTGTAGTGAGATGTAAGGTCATCGAATGGAGTGGAATTGTTGGTGGAAATGTAAGATGTATCTTGTTTGCAAGTAAATAAACAAAGTATTGGTGGGAGCAACGGTGGAAGAGAGGGAAAAATAAATTCAAGTATAAAGAAGAGTAGGCAACCTGCTGGTGGCTTTCTCGTCATCCAGTGGAAGTGAAATCTTTCTTCTGGTGCCAGACGACTGGGATGATGCAGGGTTGTCTTGTGGGGAGTTGGACGAACTACATACAATTGGAATAAATTAAAGAAGATGGTATGAGACAAGGTTGGCGATACATATATGGAATGGAAAAAGGAACAAATGTAACATCATTGGTTGTAAATATTGGGGCTGACATACCCAATGAAGAGATGAGCCGCCTGTGGAGAGAGCCCAGTGTGGTATGATTTTCATTTTGGGGTAGATGTATGTGTCGGAGGTTCAGTGGAGAAATGGCCCTCTCTAACGATAGGCAGCGGGAGGTGAGTTTGTGAATAATTGGAGAGGATTGCTGGAACAGGCTGGACTTTATTGACAGTGTATGACAATCGTTGTCTATGCAGTTGAGTTACATTTATTTCAACAGTAAATACGAAACGCTTGCCGCAAATATTCTCCAGCGAGGGAGGAACCATTCTGCCGGTACGCCTCGATTCTGCAAAAGCCATGTCGGCTTTCTTGTTGATGATAGATTCAGCTTGTTTTCCCATTGCCGTAAATTCTGCCGCAGCACTTCCGTCAGCAACTCGTAAGAGCAGACGATACCTAGAGTGTGGAAGGAGGCATTATTTTCTGGTTGATGTAGGTTGCAGTACATGACATGAATGAAATTGTAGTAAAGGTGATAGCTGTCAAACTGATCTGCGATAACACTTTCACTCCCTAATATAAATGACCCTGTTGTCGATGAACAATTGAGGGTATGTACAGTAGTGTATGTTATGTGTTGCTAATGTTGTCATGGCATTACATGTTAAGGTGTAGACTTGAATGTTGTGATTAGTAGTATGTGCAGATTAACGAATGATTAACTAATGTGTGGGTGACCACTCGTTAATTATGACAGAAATAGTGTACAGATACCATTGGATTGTTGATGTAACCATTGTTTGACAATTGTGGCAGGCCATTGGATCTCCATCGCAGTAAGTGGAGATTTTGCATTCAGGGCATGCAGAGTAGGACCAACTATCTTGGTTGACAATTCCCTCAATAGTAGCAAGACAGGAGAATTGTTGGTCCTGCAGAAATCAGCACATATGTTAAGTAATTTCCATACAGTGAACTATGTTAATTGTAGATTGTTTGTAAATTGTGTGTCCAAGATAGCAAACCTTGTTGTTGTATGGATCGAGATTGATTAGGTCTTCCAGGGATATGTTTATTGGAATTGTCAATTTCGATGCCTTTGAAGGATGAAATACCCTTGGTTCGAGTATATTGACAGAGCAACTTTCTCTTGAAAACCTGAAGAGGAAAGGGAGTTGTTATTTGCAATGCAAGTAGAAAAGAGGACTATAGGAAGTGGCAGATATTTCATGTTAGGTCGTTTGTATGTGATAAGTGGTGATCCTTCTTTTGCTCGGTAGCGGAGATATGTAGTTGCGTACAAGTAGGAGAAGTCAGTTGCGTACAAGTAGGAGAAGTCAGGTTGATGGTCATGTTAATGTGAGAATGAAATTTGTCATAATCTCAAATGGTTAGCTGTCTAGGTGTACAGTGAGGATGTAAATGGAAGGGTATCACCTCTGTACTTGGTGTTACTATGCATTATAGGTGAAGGAAAGTGAGTTAACATAGGTTGGAGCCTAAATGTTGCCATTTGGAATGCAGGAAGTTGGAAATGAGTGAACATAGGAAAATATAAGAGGAAAAGTGAGTTGTAGTGAGAGTAGGTACGGTTGTGTAAATTTGAATGATTCGTGAACTTACAGTTGTAAGTAGTTAGCAATATGCGGTTGGCTCTGGTCAGTGTAAATTTTAGTAGCACTGTATGTCTTCAACAGAGGTTCTCCTACATTGATGAATGAAGAGAACTAAATTAGGACTTAATGAGAGATACATCTATCATGAAAGGTTAGGTATTTATCCATATAGAGTTGCAATATGTCAATATGCGAGCGCAGTTAATACCAATGACTTGTTTATGGATAAGTACCATGAGGAATAAGAGGTTCTTACTGTTGAAAGTTCTGAGCTCAAGAGAGCTGAAAGCATAGACAACTGGAGCTTGGTGTGATGCTTCCGAAATGGCGACTTCATCTATGAGTGGAATGAAAGTCGTCCATAGTGTAATTCTTAGAGTCCTTCCCCTACAGAAGGGTTGTAATGGCAAAGTAAGCTGAATTTTTGGCTGAGTAAAAACGTAGGAACTGAGTGGAGTATTATATGGAAACTTTGAACATGTACCTGATATTTTCCACTAAGATGTCTCGAATTTCTGTTGGACCATTCGATGTGTTCACAGATTCGATAGGTCCAATCGAAGTAATTCGGCCGATAATATCTGTAATGTAGAATTTGATGTACATTCCTTTCTATAGTCAATCGGGTAAGTAGATTACGTGAGTTATTTGATTGGCAGAAATTATCCAATTCTCCTCCAGAACCTCGTAAGGAACTTGAAGGAAGTAGAGAGTGAGGGGAGGAACTAACCGACAACAACGCGGGCACCTGTAATGGTTGTTCCAATATCTTTGAATTCTTGGAAGTTAAAGTAGAACATGGGGGGCTGAACTGCTAGATTATCCATTCGTTGAACTTCGGTCCACTTCGTCATACGTACGATGTAAGTATGGCCAGTTGCATTGTAACCTGCCGGTGAAAGATTGACACGAAATTGTCGGAAGAGGTACACATTACCGTCAGATGGTTTGACTGGCAGCAAGCTTTGGTCAGCTTTGCTAATTTCAGCCTCGATGGCCGTTTCCTGTTGGAAAAAATAGCATAGGTATTAGTGAAGAGCGCAGTGGTGAAAAATGCTAGCGATTTAGAAATTAGTCAATAGAAACAATAAGGATTAAGGTGGGAGCAGCAACAGATTAATATCAATTGGAGAGCAATTAGGTGGAGTGGTTAATAACAACCAAAAATGGAGTTGTTATGAGGACATAATTTTGACACGCAGCAGCATTTCAATTAGGAAGTAAGTATTATTCCAATGGTCGTCATCTCTGGGCCAATGAGGGTAGGAAATTGTTTTTTGATGAGTTGAATATAGCATGTGTAATTGTAAATGGGAAGACCTCAACCAAGTGGACCAAGTCCGGGAAAATTTCCTTTGGGAAAAACCTCATAAAATAAGCACACTAATATAAAATAGTGCAAAGTAAAATAGGGCAATTGGAAGACAGATTTAAAAATTGTAACAACAGCATCGAGCAAATTGTATGATATATTTAAAAAAGATGACCTATGGCAATGAACAGAACTCTATGAAGAGAGATGTGCATAAAAATTGAAGAATAGCTATCTTTGTAGAATTATCTAACCTATGAAATAGGTTTCAATATGTGTCTGTTTCGGTAAATTTATACTGGCATGTAGCCATTCAATGCATGTGTGAACATGCGGGGGGAAAGCTGTCTGATCTGTTTGTATTCCAACCAAAAAGTGGGTTGAATGGGAGGATGATACAATAAAAAAATGTTGATATTGGGATGGCCTGCGAGGTTATTCGTTGGGACTCATATTATTGCTTGGACGGTAGAAGAATTTTTGGCCAAAAAATGTTACACTCATATTACTGCGTCGACTTTCTGAGACATAGTCTTATAGGGTAATTAGGGAAGTTAGATTTTAATATATTGAGAAATGAAAATAGTGTCACATACCTCAGTGTCAAGGAGAAGGTAACGCATGTTGCGCGGGCGTCCACCAGTTGGATATATTACATTCCATGTCTTCACTACACGGCAAAGGATGGATAGGTTAGCAGTGTCTTCTGTGAGCTGCTTAAGCATCACTGTAGGTTCCATCTGGTGAAGGAAAGTAAGAACATTGTAGTTAGATAACGGCAATCCAGACACGGGCGTTGGGAGGGAAGTGTAACACGAAACATGATGAAAATAATGATGCTAGAGATCACAGTAAATATTAATGTAACTAATAACAGAAGGGAGAGGTAAAGGGGGTAAGGTGTAGCGGGTAGGAGAAGTACACTCGAAGAAGTATATACCTAGATCAGCGAAAATTTCTGTGTATACAATGTTCTGGGTGAAATGAGGATGTTCGTTGTCAGGGTTACGGATGAGAACCTTTACACCGTCAACACTTCTGGCACGTGAAAGCGCAACATACAATTGACCGTGGGAGAAAACTGGACGGGGTAAATAGATACCTATCTTTGAAAGTGTTTGTCCTTGGCTTTTATTTATTGTCATTGCGTAACAAACTTTAATGGGGAACTGTTTCCTTCGCAAAGTGAAAGGCCATTTCATTTCTTTCTTTATGAATATGATGCGGGGAATTACATATCGATTACCCACTCCATGTCCCGTAATTATTTCTCCTTCGATGAAGTGCAACCCTAATTTGTGATAGTTAGACGAGTTCCATTGCATAACCCAGATGATTGGTCTAAGTTACGAAGCAACATGACAGGTATTCCAATTTTAAGGGATAAGACATGGTTGGGTACACCATTCGGAGAAAGAATGTTCAAGTAATCGGGGGGGTACATGTCTCAAAGCTCGGCGGAAACATTCGCAGTTTCCTGAATGGTGTCTGCACTGTAATATGTGGACCATTCTCCGGGCACCATTTCGGCAACCGTCTTGTTAATGATGTCAGTGTCTTCATTTCTCGGAGTGACAATGGCTCGTTCACGTAGGTATTCATGGTTAGCATATCTAGAAGGGAACTCATCGTAAACAGATAGGATGATGGGTAGGTGGTTATTTGTTTCGTTGGGAACCAACAGCGGGTCAGGAATCTTAATCCAATTAGGTTCAGCTGTATCAAATAGTTGTTCTCCCTCTATCTTGCCATCGCCTAGGTCGAGAAGCCATGAGGCAAATGATCTGGCACGTTCTAATTCATTGATTGGCATAGATGTAGAGAATAGACGCATGTTAGTATGTAAGCGGTAGACCCGACAAGAAGACCATAGTTTAGACCTTGTAATGCAGGAGTTAACGGTTTCATAACGGGAGCCTGAAGGAATAATTGGAAGAGTTTGACGGAAATCACCTCCGAGTACCACAGTTAAGCCTCCAAATATCTTATGGCGATTAGGTGGGTAGGTTGTTGCCATAATGTCACGTAATGTTCTATCGAGGGCTTCGAAACAATATCGATGATTCATTGGCGCCTCATCCCAAATGATTAGGGAAGTTAAATGCAGTAATTTTGCTAGTTGTGTCCCTTGTTTGATATCGCACGTACTCTTGTCAGATATGTCAATAGGAATTCTAAACCTTGAATGAGCTGTTGTACCACCGTCTAACAACAGGGCAGCTAGACCTGATGAAGCCACGGGGAGGACTATTTTCCCCGTAGACCTTAACGTGGAAAGTATAGCCTGCCAAAGGAAAGTTTTGCCTGTGCCACCATGCCCGTAAACAAAGAACAGTTGACCAGAACTTTCAGTGACAGATGCAATGATATCATCGTAAGCTGTTCGTTGATCTATGTTGAGAGCAGCACACAGAGCGGCAGCCTCGGCAACTAATCCACTACGGTTGTATGAGAGTTGTTCCCGCAACAAACGGTTGTCTAAGGGGATGGCAACATCTGGCGATGGTAATGGCAAATGGAAACTGGACAAAGATGTGCCTAATTGAGCGAGGTCGTTTTCTAGGAAGGAAAGAATATAACTCTTCAGGAGGTTCTCAGGTAAATTGTGTTTTATATGGGGATGTAGCAGATTAAGTTGGTGAGTGACATCATCGCCTAGCAGATGCCATGTCTTGTTCCACAGATTGGGGGGGTTGGATACTTCACTATACAATAAAATGTATACGAATAATTTTCGTAGTTGGTGTGAAGAAGCCCATGAGGCAGCATCCTCTATGGACACGACCCATTCATTGTCATCACTCAATAATCCAAGAGCTTTACACGCATCTCTGAAGGTGACATATAAGATGCCGTTGACAGTACGGAGTGATTCATATGATGTAGCACCAGTAACATGACCCAACAACAATCGCAAGTAGTACAACTCCCCCTTGTTTGGGTGAACGTAGTATATACGACCTAAACGTTGTTGTTTCTTTCGCGTTGTCCAAATTTTCCCCTTTTGATCCCATACGAATTTTTCAGGTGTTTGAACATAAGTTAAGGAATGTGCGGATGTGTCATGTTGATTTAAGGCGAACCATTCGGTCAACTTCGTACGGACGAAGTCATCATTTGATGGGATGGAGGTTATACAATGTGAATCGGTGAAGGTCACATTGTTCTCATCAGGTAGGTGAATAGGTAGTCGCTCAACAGTTGGGTAACTGTGGTGCAAATCATAATGGAAGATACGCCATGTCGACTCGGGAGGAGTTAAACAACGACAGTCGAGGTAATTTCGGACTTCATTGGGGGCGACACGGTGTCGGTGCAGTGTGGAAGGGTCATGTGTATTGGGAGCAGTTATAGATATCAATTGGCGGTCGTCTCCTTTACAGAGATACTTGAAAAGATATTTCACCAAATCAGGACTGTAACATTTCTCGACGTTAAGGTGGGCTTGGTATTTAATAATTAGGGACAAGTTGTGCGAAATGACATGCGCGTTGCTGAAAAGATGCCCATTCTTTTCGAAACAGATACCATTGTCCCTACGGCGATAAAGAGGGGTACCATCTTCCTCAATAGATGTATGTGATGAGAAAGATTTTGGGAAATGTTTAGAACAAACGCCATCTCTCATACATGGACTGCGATTATTTAGGTGACCGCATGGACCATGGAGCATGAATTTTGTGACAGCATCGTAACCAACGGGATCAGTTACAGGATCTGGCATCTCAGCAGAAATAAGGGAATCCACATCTGAGGGGCATTTCAATTTGTCATCCGAATCTAGCCAGATAACGACATGGATATGTGGGAGCCCTCTTTTTTGGAACTCAATCTGAGATACCACTGCAGGAGCAAAAAGAAGTAAGATATGAGGAAGGTCGCGGGAAAATGTCAGGGGATTAAATGTGTGGCGAGATATGCAACATAAGCTGAGGTGGGGGATGAAGCTAAAGGAAGTAGAAATTACCTGCAACAACCTTTCCGAGAAAGTTACGCTGCCTAATATCTACTAAGAGTTCGTCAGACTTCATCTTGAAAACACGGGAAACAACATCAGCTCGGTCATTCGCACGCTGTCCGTCCAGTAGTAATCTTTCGATCTCGGGCCATTGAGGATTACAGGTAAATGTCACAAACAAATCAGGAGGACCAAAATAACGACAAAGTGCAATAGCATCGTGATAATTTTGGTACATATAACGTGGGCTGCCAACGTGAGTAGCTGGCAAGACAGTACGTTTACCAACTTCTTCACCAAACATATCACCTTCGAGTACAGCATTTCTTATGTTGCATAGCCTCTCACAACGGAGGACTGATTGATTCCGTTCGATGAAATCCAACCTAGCTTGTTGAACACATGCATACCAATTGACAAGGATTTGTTGGAACAATCGACCTCCTTGGAATAAGGTCGTTGCTTCATTAGTGCGAGGGTGCAAACGGTAGGCATAATACTCGGACATGGTGACAAATTTCCGATCAGTTTTCGTTCCACCAATAGACTCCGAAGCGTAGCTAATGTGCGGATGGTAACCATCCTCACCATATGGGAAGATAAGAGGGTATTGCATTGCCATGAGAGAAGGGTGCTCCGCACTAACACGTTTCAACCCTTGTGAACGGTGTTCGACAATGATATCCCTGCCCTTCTGATCGGCTGATAGGTCACCAACAACGAACCCTACAATTTCTGATGCGGTCGGCACCGAATATTGAGGAGGTAACTGATCCCTGTCAGAACGTATCCGAATTTGGAAATCGCATAAATTCGACTGTAGGTAACGGTCACATAAACAACGAAAATGACGGACTAAAACATTGTGAGTGTTAAGCATCTCCATCAAGGCCTCGACAAGTAGGGGACGTATTTGTCGTTTTCTTGTCGCGTCTGAGAAAGGGGCAATTCTATTCTGGATCTCATGTTCGGTGTCAAAGACGTACAGCTGTAGGAATGATGGGCGACAATCAGGTAATGGAAGAAGGGATCCTATTCGGTGGTAGACTTCACCTGAAATTCTGAATACGTAAGGAGCTGAGCCATTATTTACCCGTTCATCAACATGGCAACCTATCGAGGTCATTGAAAGAAGGGAGTTATAGGTCCTAATGAGGTCACGGAAGTGGTTGGAATCATCACAGCCACCTGGTGATAACAACAACTTCAACAAAGGAGGGGGAAACTGTAGTGATGGCAAGCGTACACGACCTTCCCGACAGCACAAATTGTAGCGCACATCGGATTTCTTGGATGTTGCAATGCATCGTTCTCTGTACCAGAAGAATGCACCACAGAAACTGCAGTTGTGCTCGGGGAACCCGACATCAAGAACATCCGGACGACGAGCTGAGGAGTTGGGGAAAAATTAGGAGATGTAAATTGTTGGTTGGAGATTTTTGCAATTAAGGGGGAATTTTTGGAGAAATTGACCAAATCTTCAAGGGATGTTGGAAGCATACACTTTTGTAATTAGATTGTGGGATGAGTACTTGCGAGTGAAAGAATACATACATTGCCGCTTGCATGTTCGTCTTCCGTGGGCTGAGCACGTATCAGTTTGGGAACCGTGACTTGGGGAAGATAGTAATGGAGGGGCAAGATTTTGTGATGTGGGGAAGTGTGTATTATTGTGATGCATGCAACCATCATCGAAATTTTGAGGGCAACTCGTAACTCCTAACGACGATGATGGTAGTATTCGCCGTGACCGATAAGGGATTTCACTCGATGATGACATCTTGGGAACACCAGTTGATAACGGTGGATTACGGGAGCTACAACGTCTCTTCATCGTGCGGAGGCAATGTAATACATTAAGGAGTCCGACGAAAAATTGAAGAATATGGGGAGAAGAGTTGGTAACGCTGTTTTGGGGACGTTAGATAACCAATCGAGTGTAAGCTTGATGAGAAGCATTAGAAGGAGTAATGTTAAGGGTAACAAAAAGTTTGGGAAAAAAAAAGATGGAAGGTGTAAATGGAGGAAGAACTCACAGATGACAGAGGTCTATGCCGAGCAGCGATGCTGTAATTCATGGAAACATGCCTATCATAAATTTTAAGAAAGAAAAACACATTAGAAAGTACGTACGAATTTGTTAGTCAACCAATGTTCTGGGTGTCCATTTTGAGGTGCCTAATAGCTATATAGAAGGTGGTGATCCCTTGGCTGTTGCCAGATCTGTGAAGGCAAAGCTTCAGGTAGGGAGGAAATTTAGGCTTAAATTGGGTTAGTAATGGCACGTACAAAGGATAGCATGATCATGCTGGTAGGATACAGGTGGCAAGTGGTACGTGGAGGTAAGAAATGAGGGAGAGAATAGAAGACATTGGAAAAAGGAGAGATTTGAGAGTAGGTAGAAACCTAATTCAGTTGCAAAATACATCGTATCCTCGGTGTTGTCAATTGATGCTCAATCAAAAGTAATGATTTCCAACCTATCTAAACAAATATATAAATTGTTAGAAATTGTTAAAAATAAATATGTGAGTTGGTACTCAATTAAAAATTGGTAGAAGTAAATTGTTTGAAATGAATAAATTTTTGTAAATTGATGTAAATTGATGCTGAATGCAAGATTGTTAAAAATAAACTGTTGAAAAAAATTAATTGTTAGAAATTGTTAGAAGTGAATAAATTGTTGTAAATTGATGCTCAATTCGAAAGTAATGCTCAATTCATGCACCATTTAAATTGTTGTAAATTGATGCTCAATTCGAAAGTAATGCTCAATTCATGCACCATTCAGAAGTAATGATTCCCAACCTATCTGAAAAAAATGTGGGAAAGAAAATAAATTCTGCTCTTAAACAAATAATGTTGGTAATGGTTATTTGAGGAACTTCCGGAAGTGAAATAATGAAATAACTATTTCTCATTCACTAACCAATTGATAATACCTTTTTGTTGGAAGGAAAATTATTGATTTCAAAACTTCTGCATACTCTTTACATTTTCATACTGAAATCAACAACAAATCACTTTTTAGGTTCTATACTAGAATGGCCACTGCTGTATGATAGAGCCCTTAATTTTCCACAATTAGTAATGGTGCTTCAACTGAGGATTGAACTCAACACCACACTTGCAAAATCTCAGAACAGGTGTAAACATGGAAAAGTTTAAAATATAAGTTTTCTAAGAACTTTGAGTTTACTCATAAAAAAAAAATAGTACGTATGTTGAAGTTGCTCAAATTGAGACAATGATTAATCACGTACTTTTGAAGTTGCGTCAACTGCTGGTATGAGTCTGTTTCTATATTACTTTCTTACCTTAGAAGGAATGGGCAAAACATTTAATAAATAAAAAAGAGAAGAGGAATACTTGTTGTAAATATTTTTTTCTTTTAAGTCTGACAATAGGAATTTTAGTTTAATAAGTTTGACAACTTTATATCGATTTTCCGATTGTTTTATTGAATAACTTTGATTGATTTCATGTATTCATACATCTAAGGAACTTTGAAAAAAATTTCAAATATGAATGCAGCTCCGTGAACATATTTTTCCATAGTAAACTGTGAACGCTTTTGAGGAAGCAGAAATAATTTTGCTTGAATAGTACTTTGCCAGGTTTGTATTATATCAATCAATTAAGTTGACAATTATTTCATTAACCAAGGGAATATTTTTTTTTCTGATATGCAACATTGAAGAGTACTAAAGCAATTGGAGACGAGGCAAAAATATACTATAAAAAATTTTCCTATCTCAATAACAATGGAGACCAAAGAAGGGTACTTCAGTCATTTTGAAGATAGAGAGGTATGAGGTGACATGGTAATTATTAGCATACGTTGAGGGAGCTTGAAATTGCTCTCCAACAACACATATAATGGCAGGAAGACACCTACCTTGAAGATATCAATTGAAATACAGTGTAGGAAAGTTACCTCCCAACCTGACGGTCACTGAGCTCCTTCCTTCAGTGTTGTACGGTGGAAGTATTCCTTGGGGGTGCACACCAGCAGGGAAGAAATTAAGTGAACCAGCTGTGCATTAGACTAATGTATGCATCGTTGTAACTAATGAAATTTGAACACCTACTCTATTAGCATATTTTGAATACCTTAAAATCAGGACGAACTAAATTCATACATAGAAAAATGGGGAAGATGAATTAATGGAGCG